>JARQTJ010000356.1:3010382-3336403 GCA_030142635.1 Trachelus troglodyta
GCGAGAGGGACGAAGAGGGAGTTATAGGGAGGGTGGAAAAGAGTGAGACGGATGAATAGGGATGGACAGGGATGGATCGGGAGTGATAGGGAAGGATAGGGATGGTTAGGGAGTGATAGGGAAGGATAGGGATGGATAGGGAGGGATAGGGATGGATAGGGAGTGATAGGGAGGGATAGGGATGGATAGGGAGGGATAGGGATGGATAGGGAGTGATAGAGAGGGATAGGGATGGATAGGGAGTGATAGGGAAGGATAAGGAGGGATAGTGAGTGACAGACTGACTTAGTGAGTGAGTAGTTTATTAGATAACAGGCTACGGACCATTTAAACGATAACAACGAGAGAGTGGGAGAGGGAGAGAGAGTGTGAGAGAGGGACGGAGAGGGAGTTATAGGGAGGGTGGAAAAGAGTGAGACGGATGAATAGGGATGGACAGGGATGGATAGGGATGGATAGGGAGTGATAGGGAGGGATAGGGAGTGATAGGGAAGGATAAGGAGGGATAGTGAGTGAGTGAGTGAGTGACAGACTGACTTAGTGAGTGAGTAGTTTATTAGATAACAGGCTACGGACCATTTAAACGATAACAACGTGAGAGTGGGAGGTGGTGTGTGAGAGAGAGTGAGTGGGAGGGATATGATTGGTGAGTGGGACAGTGAGGTGGAGAGTGAGAGGGTAAGGAGAGTGGGACAAAGTAAAGATGTGGCGTAGAGTGAAAAGATGAAAGAACAAAGTCGTGCCGCTTCGGAAGATTGGAGCCGGATATATAGGTTATATGCGTTGATACGACAATCCCCCTCCCCCCGCCATTCATTCCCACCCCGTCTCTATTTATTTGCTTAATTTGACTTGGGAATTGAACGGATTGAACGTGGCACAGCTGATACAAGAGTTTGTGAGAGATGTGCACTGATTATATTTGTTCAGGTAATTAGATGAGAAATAGGGATGAGGAATAGTGGAAGCGGTAGGGAGGATGGTTAAGGGTGCAAGAGTAATTCGTATCATCCATATAGTAACAATACAGTCGTTACTAGATATATATCGGTTAAGGGTAGAGTCGAGGGGTAGTGAGACGGAGGAGGTGTTACTAATTCCTAAATTATAACAATAATTATGCTCACGAACAATTACTTCCGTTCGCTTTGCTTTCCGTTTCCGATTATGTTTCGGCCGATCTCTTAAGGGTGGTTCGGGGTATTATGTGGTGGTAAGGGGTAGGTAGGTATACATGGCAACACTGTTCAGTAGAAGACTGTCAAATTGCAATCGCGATGCAATTAACTAGCCCTAATTGCTAATCCGTGCTGGAGGTGGCGCTGCGAGCAGGGATGATACGTTTTCCTAGTCCCTAGGGAATTTCTCTTGGATCTACTGAGAAGATCCTTTATATGTTTGGTCTCTCTCTCTCCCTCTCTCTATGTGTGTATAATAAAATTTGTAGCATTACTCGAAAGTATCTTAACCGACTGAAGTTAGCCGCGTTGATAAAAATAACCGCGAATAAGCCCTATATACGTTGTATAACGAAATATCAAAATTCCCCATACGAATATATGCTATAGGAATTTTCGTGATTTTACGTTGGATGCTTTCGCAAAGTGCTTTTCTATAGTTATCCTCGAGAACGAGTACACTGTGTCGAGCTTTAACATAACTTTTCGCTAGCGACTCTTAGACTCATTAAAAGCGCTAATGACTAACGCTTTAATGAGTTAAGTTATCAAGGGATCATTAAAATGTACTTGTTGTACCTTAAAACCTGAGAGTAATGGTAACGTTGTGAATTGTGATCTGCATCTGATTATACTCCCCTTATCAAAATATATATATATATATAGTCTTATGCTAATACCAAGAGGTACGGAAGTACCAATATGTAAATATTTGACGTTATCGATTTCTCCGTAACACACTTGCATTAGGTAAAATGTATGGAGGTATCAGAGATAACATTTGTAAGCCATCTATATATATATATACACATACACGTTACACGCAAATGTTCTAACGCGTCTTATCGACTGCATCACGATTATTCGCAACGTATCAATTTAACGTTTCCATTCGAGCGACGCACTGCGAATCGTTTCTTATCGCGATCGGTTGCTCGATTCCACCATATAGCCCATGTCTTCTCTCCGATACGACAAATTCTAAACTTCTAGTCCCTAGCGTTAAATAACAGTAGTCAGATAGCCAACCCGTTATATATAAACCAGCCACAATGCCCATACACATCTACAAGCCGTTTCCTCGTCGTCGCGTCGCTCTCATTCGCGCGCGTCTTGCGTTTGAAAAATTTCAAAAGCTTTAAACTTCCTTTCAGCAAGATTTTCCAGCGCGACGTTTAAGCCTCGAGACTTTTACGTTGAAGGTATATATACGTATACCCACTGGCAGCTGTGGTCCATGGGGTAAAAAGGTTGGTTAGGTTGGTAGCAGTGGCAGAGTGTAGCGGAAAGGTGTGTATGAAATATACATAAACATCTCGGTTTACAATTGTATGGATATTGGACCGGAGCGAATGTCTACCCGGTACCGTAGCGATAGCAGCGCCACCACGGACAAACCTGCATCTCGGAACCCCCTTTGATAGTCGCGTATCCCGTAAAATATTACAGCCCAATATAAGATGGGGCACGGACGCCCCTGGCTTTCCTCGAACCTATTGCTCGCCGTGGAAAAAGATCCTTTTATAACCCGCACGCTGGAATTTCATTACGCCCGCGCGATACTCTGCTCTACATGTCAAAGTCTCGTGTCTCCGCTTTGTACAGTGTAATCTGAACGAGTTATGAGTAAGCTCGTCAATGGGTCATACGACGTACCTCATAGGAATCAGCATTGTCGTAGGATCTTGGATATGAATTTTTTTATCATACACCATATTTTTTTAATCCAATCTCGATCTTAGGGTCGTGTAGGAAAAATTTGGAAGTTTCCGATAACACGGTATAGATATATCGTATCGTTGTATCCGAAAACAATTCCTTGACTCGGGTACCATTATCATGGTACCAGCCGGACGTATTAATGGGTATCCGTGAGTCGAATCGATAATCGATCCCGATCAAGCTTTGATCGCGACTGAGAATTCAATCGGAATTGAAGTCGACGGCGACGCTTTGGGCGTCTACGTAGAATATTAAACTACTTTCCGTCGGTTTCTCTCTCGTTCCCTTCATAAAGTTCGCCGAGCTGATGGAACGTGAACGGTTAGGAGGAGAGAGCCTTCATCTCGAAACTATGGAAACTAATAAACCCTGAGATATGCCGAAGTAATTTCAGGCAGCGAGCACTCTTGGCCTACGTAGAGGTTGGCAGTACTGCGAGCTCGCAGGGCTACCAGATGCGAAATGCGTCTGCTTGGACTCGCTCGGGACGTCGACGCTGGCTGCGTTGTCGGCTTCTATGTAAATTACTCTCGCGCTTTGTGGCTCTTCTCTTCCTTTCTTCTTCGCTTCTCCTCTTTCGCCTTCGACCATCAGCCTCTCTGCCGTCATCAACGTTCCTCTACTTCGACTTTTCGTTCTAGACGCTACCGCCATCTGTACACTTGATACACGTACCAACTACTTACCCTTGCTCTTCCTGTGCACTTACTAAACGCGCCTACTCCTCCATCTATCATCTCCGTTCACTCTGCCATTCCAGTGCGCTAAATTGTTCCAACAACTTGGAATGATAATGGGTGCAACAAGCAAATGCACCTGTCGTGTTAATTTCGCGGGAGGCAAAACTCCAACGCCCACCTAGTAGGACTTCCGGTTGATGGTTACTGGGGTATTACTATGGTACGTTATCGTCAATTCAAATGGGATTCAGGAACAATTGAAGAAGCTGTGTAGAGGCGAAACTGAAGTGACGGAGTTAGGGGCCTGGGGTATAATGCCATTTTGAATAATTGACTTGACCTTTTTTTGTATATTTTGATATCGAGGTTTTTGTACAATTTTCGTTTTTAATATCAATTCGAATCTTGGATATGAAGGCAGTTTTTTCGTCTTTTCAAAAAATTATTGTATACTGGTCCAGGGTTTTATATACACGTTTTATGAATGACCTCAGATTTTTTCAGCATCTTCCACGTGCATCTCTCATTTGAGGAAGTTATCTAGCCGACCAACTCATTGCGAGAAGGCTTATACCGGGTTGTATAGTTGGCAACGTAAAAACCGTGTCCCATAAGATCCTGGACCTTTTGTCGTAACCGGCAAGGAGCCCAGGACCCTTTTCGGAAGGATCATTCGTAAAAACGTACTCACGAAGTAGGGAGCGCAGGAGAATAAGAAAAATCGTGACTTCGAGTTTCCCCATGGTCCACATGGGATTTACACTTCCATTTACGAAAGGTTATGGCGAGGTTTCAAATCCCAGCTACCTAAGGATCCTTTATCGGATCCCTGGTCCTGCGAGGCTGTGGTTTCTATTTGTATGATAAGTCTGCGAAGGAGGTCACGTGTCGAGCCAAAAGTTAAGAGGAAGTTGGTTTTTTTCTTATATCTTTATTACGCGTTATCAAGCAAGGTGATACGGTTTTTGGGTAAGATCATTTTTTTTGGATGCCACGTGGAGATTTATTGGCGTAAGGAAGCAGTACACCATTTTTGATACTCGGTGTCATTCCTTAATTTTAGTACTGCTTGATTTACTCATCCCTCGCGTACAGGACAAGAAATTCACAATTAGCCATTTTTTTTAGGTCACGGATCGGGTGGATCGCGATTTCATTTTTTTTTTCTTAGGAAAATTATTTTACGATGGTATAATGATAAGACGTTATTGTAGTACAAGGATTCACCGGTAGAGGTACGTGTCAGAATTTTATATCGATCTCTTTGTTTGTAACCTATTCGAGTATGGTTTCGTGTTTTACTGTGGTTTTACAGTTGGTAATACTTTCCTAGCGATCCTATAAGATCCTTACGATTTTATCGGCTTTACTTGCCTTTCCAGGTTCTATTACCTTTCGTGTGGTTCTACAGTGAGGTCGTAGGTATTTTACGGCACAGAAAGGCAACTCGTTTTATTTCAAGACGCCAGCACTACTTTTGCGCACATGGCTGTGTATATTTCTTTTGCAAAAAGTTACATTTTCACGTTATTTATCAAGGCGATCGAGATCCCGTTGTATAATTTGACGTAAAATATTTGAAACGGTTGTAAAATTTTTTTTAAGAATTTTCAAGAATTTTGCAAAATTTCTTTCTACCGGCCAAGCAGAAAAGTTGCAATTTTGCGCGTATCAGAAACATATATTTTTCTGACAGTGTATGCGTAGCAGCAACGGGGCACCATTAACTCAGGGACGTATATACTGTTGGGGAACTTGGGTGAACATTTTTTTTTATATTTCAATGGTATCACTGTTTCCACGAGTGCACTGTATAACACCACAGTACGAATCGATTGCATATCGATTTTAATATATCATTTTTCATTGTTTGCCACGTCTTATCACCACGTTGTTACGCTCCTGAAAGCTCGAGGATTCTCAGATAATGACGGCTTAGCCATGGTGTCCTGGGAAAAGTAAATGTATGGGGGGACTTCGTACGTGCTGACGCCTCAGCTCGACTTCGGGCCTCCTCGAGTATCTCTACTTGTATAGCGGATGGGCCCCGTGGGCCCTATGGACCCCATGGATCCCACCGTAATAACAGCTCCTGGGCGGAGCTACCGGTTTCCATAGCCTCTGATTACTGGAGCATCTGCTCCAAATATGGAAGCACCGACCTGTCAGCCTACCAAGTCTTCAACCCTTCCCGATACCAGCACTCCTACATATATCTATACCTACAATGTTTTACTTTTCAAAAGATCCCTTATCATCGTTCCACTCAATAATGGTTCACATCATCGAAATGAATCATTGAATTAATTATTTAAAAAAAAGTCAAATTTGAAATTTCCCCAAAATATTGTGGACATACATTTTGATTTTAACCTAAAGTCAATTAGTCATAACCTACACTTTATTATGAAGACTGAAAGTAAGTATAGTCCCTCTTATCAAACTTTTTCCACTTATCATAGTTTCTTGCCCGGGAAAGTTAACTCGACATCCAAGACCTTCGCAGTGACTTTTGTCAAGTCGAGAACGACGCCGCCGTCGACACTTTTGGGAAATACAAAGTAACCAAAGGACTGTTACTCCACGTTCTTAGCCTTGTATACTGTTGTACTTAGAAAACCCAGTCACGTTTTGCGAAAAAGCATTGACCAAGTAATACACGAAGGGAGCAATATTCCTGGGCCAACCGGTTACTTAGGTTTCAGACTGCCGTATGAAGGGTGACGTTAATGCACGGTGATAATAAAATCTCTAACTGGAAATAAAAGCAGTCTGGAATCGTTTCATTTCGACTTCGTTCTCGATTATTACGTTAATAACATCTCGGCTCTATTACACGAATCCGACTGTAACAAACATTTATAGAAGAACAAATTTTTAATGCGACGTCGTTCCGGAAACGAAGATTCAATGGATCTGTCGTGGTACTTGATGCTGTAAACGATGTCAATTAAAGAATATCGAAATAATTTCATAAATTTTAATTCATTTTTATAAATGTTATACGAGTGTCTCGGTTTAGAATTTTCCAATAAATTACTCGTGGATGTACATTTGTATCGCGGGCAGAAAATGGAAACAGGCAAT
Organism: Trachelus troglodyta; assembly: GCA_030142635.1. NCBI lineage: Eukaryota > Metazoa > Arthropoda > Insecta > Hymenoptera > Cephidae > Trachelus > Trachelus troglodyta. The sequence continues at coordinate 3,017,050 of JARQTJ010000356.1, forward strand.
TTCACATATCATTTCTTCTGTGTGAACTGACTTCCTCTATCGTTCCACTGGACGATATAATGAGGCAAGAAAAATCCCCATAGGCATTCTTCATATACTATTTTAGTTTATCGTAATTTGCTTTTAGTATTGTTGCAAAAATTACGTACCGATTCGCTAAGGAACGCTCTCGATTTGGTTTAAAGGGACGAATCGAGGGAAATGGAAGAGTTATCGGCTATAAGGATTTCGACCAATCAGAATGATTAGTTCTCGAATTTGGATATTTTGGCAAAGCAGTCTGTCTTGGGGCACCGTCCGAGGCGTCACGAATTTCCTCGCGCTCTCGTGCTGCCTGTTGATAGTTTTTCTATCTGTGTTTCGATGCGGTATAGAAAGTTCTCGTTCGTGTAGTTTTTGCGTTGCTCTCGCGATATCCAGGAAATTCTATGGATTTTCTGTGACTGTTCCGGAGGTGCAGTGCTCTGCCCACCTGAGTGTCTCCTGGATGCAGTTCGCGGCCTTCACGGATCAGCTGCACCAGCTCCGGTGAGTACTCCCAATTTATTAATTGGTGAAGGGATTTCGATTTCATAGTTCGGATTCGTTCGGTTACATTCTCGATTCGTCGCTCTCCCGCTATTTGCCTGACGCTTATTCCTCTACCTCAACCTAGCAGCCTGAGCGGCCGCGCATTTCCGTAACCGTCCGCTCCCATTAGTGCATCCAGTTGCGTTTGCTGATTTTACGCGTTCCCAAAAATCTATAGGATCCGTTAGGTTATCGCATTATCTGGTAGCTTCTGTCAGAGTTCTCGTTTTGCCGGAGCTGGACCTGTTCCAGCCCAACTCCCAGTTCATACCGGCTTCTCAGTTCCTGGTGAAAAAGAATTGGCTGGCGCCCGCCTGGCTTGCGGATGCTTGAGCGAAGAGTGGACAGCCGAAGGTAACGTAGGTTGGTTCTCGAACGTAGGTCGTTACAATATATATATATATATAGTAAGGTCGATCCAGTCTCGAAAGTTATCCATATCTCCCCCCACCGATTGCTCTTGTTCCTTTATTCAAACAGCCAAGTTAACGTTTGCCCTTCCCATCTTCTCTCCTGTATACTGTAAACTGCCTCATATTCGCTTGTATCACATAACGTATGCTTCTCGCGACTCTATAGTATCACGTGAGTGACAAGGCATATATCTATAGACCACGTATACACGTACTATAGGGCAATATGGTAAACGTCATGTATACTTAACTGGGTGTTTATGGGAGATTAAAACGATAAATTCTTCCTACTTGAGCCACTTTGCTTTTCGATGGCCAGCATGGGATATTGGATCGTTGAGAAGTGGGTCAATGGAAAATTGAAAAAAAAAATATCGTGTGACGTAATCGCGAGTCACTGTCTAGTCCTGTGCTTCTTTTTGAATTTGCAAAATATATATTTTACTCTTACACTTAAAGAGCCATTGAGATTTCTCGAATCTGGTGTGACGAGTCAATACACGATTGGAGGAGGCTGACTGAATTTAAGATTAGGTAAGATGCATTACGAGAGTCAGTAGACGTGGGAGAGTCGAGAGAGCCAGGTGTCTGAAAGAGTATAGAGGGAGAAGTGGGATTTTGAGTTTCTGTAATTGGCAAATTGATGAAAGTAACAAACATTTTTTAGGGGAATTTTAAAAACGTATTCGATTACCAATAGTTGAATTAGTCTATGGATTATTGTCGTGTCGTGTGCTCGAGTTGTTGTGACCAAAAGTGCGGTGGAAAGTATCTTTTCGGAGAAACTTGGAGAAAGTCTTGAGATACCTCGAACATTGAGCTACGGCGGAAGGTACCGTGTACACTATTCAAATCTTAGTAGTTTATATGCAGCCGGATTGGTGAATTTTGAATTTGACTTTTTGAAAGAAATTTTTCGTTATATTCTTTCCTGAAGAGCATGAATAATTTTAGTTAATATTATAATCCAACGTTTCACTGGACTCGCGAGCTAGTACGAGCTAGGACCCGCACTTCTAGAAACTTCTAGAAGCTTCTTCGATGTTCGAGAATAATCTCGAAACAGTTGTCAGTTGGTATATTCTAACCTAATAATATTCTAGAGCAGACATTCCGTGCAATACTGCATTTTTGTAAAGCCTGCTCGGAAAGTTTCATTTTCGAAGCCTGTGGAAACTGCGTAGAGTGGATCATTGCGGAACAGTAAAGAAAAAAAAGCTGGGCCATACGCACATTTGAAATACTTCATTTTCCGCCCTAGAACTTTTTGGCGCGTGCGCACTTCAAAATAATTCAATTTCGCGCACTGTCAGTGGTGCCATCGGGCATTTTCATTCCATTTCTGTTTCTGAAATCAAAAACTTCTCCACAGGAATTCCAAAAAATATCGTATATGGCAAGCGCTGATAGGCGATATCTGACTCGTGTGATTACAGCACTCGCCTTCGGTACGTGTCGCAAATCACACTGGTACGCGTGTGAATGCAGCATGAGATCACGGCTCATGCTGCAAACTTCACACTGGTCGAATATCGCCTACATTCCGCACTCGCAATGCTATTGTCGATAGCGCTTCTGTCTTTTATCAGAAATAAAAAATCCCAAGGACAGCTCAGTATGCAATAAAACTACAGGACAAAGAGCTAAGCTCTCGTAAAACTTATAAATAATAATCCGCAATTCCTCTTCGTTTCCTTCCGTTAAGCGTACAGTGTAACGTGAATTTATTTTGATTGTATAAACCGTGAACTGACCTATCTCACTGTATCAAATATTACCATATCAAAGGAGCACACCGAAAACATACTTTTCTGTCTGCATCAAAACCCTCGTACAATCCACGCGAAACGCAAGAAACTTTATTCCCAGTCGTACTTCACGGATTATATGACAATACTCGGATACTTGTTGCACCGACTGTACTCGCCATGTCGGCCGGAATGGGTTTCGTTTTACAATGTTTCCGAGAGCCGTCATACATCTTTTCACCCTCGTGTCCGTTTGCACGAAAACTGAACTAAACGACATTCGCTAACGGCTGGTATAACGAACACGTGTACGCCCCTGACGATGCTTATTCGGACGTTTCTATGAAAATGCATATGCGTCGTTGAAAATGCTCGAGAGACTAATGAATTTTTTATTCCATTTTTTTTTCCAACCCTTAACTCGAACTCGGACGTACAAACTGTTTTTGGCCGCTGGCATTGTTCGCGTTGTTTCCACGTGAAAATACAGGGGGTGGAACAATGGTCGGAAAAGCTAAATAAAAATAGTCAAAAATATTGTAATTTTTTTTCAAACACACGTCAGATACGCACAGAAGTAAATTCAGAATGTATGACGTGTAGCGAAAGGAGTTAATTTTCAAAAGAAAATGTGGCCAACCTAACCACGAATTTTGGAACACCCTGTATGCACGGTACGTGCAGTCGGAACTGCGAGAAGATGAATATTTGGTACTTACTTTGTTGAAGTGAAGTTGAAGTAAACTTTTTGGGCTAATGAATGCGCAAGAAGGTAAGAGACTTGGTACGAATTTTAACGCTTTCTTTTATATTTAATTGTCGAGCTCGCGCGCGCATTCTTCGAATAGTTTAGGCGCTTCCGCGTAGCCTTTAGAGGCTCGAACGAGGCTAATGTAAAGAACGTTGCAGAGGCAGCCACTTCGGCGCTCAATTTTCTATCTATAAATATTGGAGAACGAGCTTTTATAAGTTTCCTCACGATTTCCGCATCGAACAGGCCTTTAAGCGTTATCCAGGCTTAAAAAGGACTACGGGCTTCGGGACCGGGGTCATAATCTAGAGATTGTGATAAAAGCTGGGGAATGCGAAATTTTTGTTGTAAAATATTCATCAAAATTCTATACACAGTAAAATGATTTATCACGGTGCCCACTGTGGATAAGTTTGCTTGAGATAGAAGAAGAAAAAAAAATTCAATATTTCCAACATTCTCTAAATAATAAATTATATCATATATCGATAACACCTGATAACGAAATAAGCCGAGAAACAATTCTTAACCCTTATCAATTTCTATTTGCCTTTTATATCCCTCAGCCCCGAATATAGAGTTTTAAGGGGTATGCCGTGAACAAGGCGAGTTTACAAAAGTGAGATTAGACTCCAAGTAAAAGTTATGGTCGTATCGTCGCGAACAGCTTTGAATTTCCAAAGCAGGTTTTCGACCCGGTAGCAATGTCAGTTTTCAAGTATGGCAAGAGATCAGTTTAAAGGGAGGCTGAAGTAGCTGTGGAGAGTAGTAGTAAAATTTTATAGGCAGACATATATATCTATATATATTCACTATACATAAAGGCGTATAGATACTTCGGTTGGTTGAAAGGTAATCCAACCTAGTAAAGGGTAGCTATAGTGATGCACAGACAATCAACCCCTTGAACGTATAAAGCAGTTCTCATTGTGCAACAACGCATGATGTTGGCAGCGATATTTAACCTAATAAATCTCATTGTTTCAGAACGAAACAATGTTCCGCGTAATAACGCAAAATCGCCTCTCGTCTGGTTTCATTATAAATAAACCCCATGGAATTCCCATGGAATTTCAAAATACACAGTCGATTAGTAGCTAGCAATACCTTACCTACCTACGAACCTGCCTATCATAGAGTTACCTACCTTGCGTACTACTTATGTAGTTGTCTGGCTAGATACCGTACTGGTACTACTAGTTGCAGTTAGCAGGTTTCACGAGCGTCTCTGTTGTTGTTGTTGCCGTTTTTTCAATCTTGAAAAACTTTCTAATAACTAGGTTAAAAAGGTTGAAGCGAAGCTTTCTTTGGTAAAAATTAGATTAAGCTCTGACCCGTTGAGCTTCTTGGCTAATTGAATTTTAGCTTCTTTTGTAACGTCCTGTATTAGATAGAAAAGTTGGTCCGGTACCTAAACCCCCCATCTGTAACCTACTGCGTTGTCCTATATTTTCTTGTGTAATGTACTTTCTTGTCCAAAGACATTTTTCCTTCTTTCAATTAAGAAATCACGAGATTCTTTTTTTTCTGTTTATTGTAACGTTTTTTATATATATTTTTTTCTTTGATTCTACGAAGCTCGGCGAACGAAGGAGCTTTTACGCGACAACGGCTAATTAGTCTGTTTCGATTATTTGGCGCAGTATAGGCAATTGTCAATTCTACGTACACTCGATGCAACGCGAACGAGCTTTCAAGTTCATGGAAAGAAGCTTGAGCTTTTCAGTAGGTCGTTTCGTTCTAGTAAGGGCTTTTGCTCAGTACTTGTTCCATTCCCTTTGCACTCTTACTTCAGCCTGTACTTTTTCAGTGGATCTCGTTATAGATAGGTACCATGATTTCCAATACTGCCTTTTTGCTTTTTTTTTCCTTTTTTTCTTTTTGATTTTATACCGACGATTACGTAAAGATAGTACCAGGACGGTACGAAGCTTCTTAACGTCTTAACGTCTTATTTGTAGATCATATTTCAAAGTTAGTTTATGTAACAATTATGGTATTAGCACTGTGCAGTAAATCCGTTCCTCGTGATAACTTTAGTTATATATTTTAGTTTGTATATTTAAAGTATTATGAATAAATAAATATTAGAATTATATATATATATATATATGCAAGATATTTACTTTGATCTTTAATTGGACAGCAATTGTGTTAAGTCTGAGGACTCGCGATTGTCGAAAAGGATGAGAGACAAGATGGAGGAACGTTATCCAGTTGATCGTATTTTCGGAAGATTCGGCTGCGCATGGGTCCTCGTAGCAGTAAAGGTCGAGAGGTCAAGCAGAGTCGTAGAGAAAAGGGAGCGCAAAAGGGGTAGAAATAACGAAGAAAGCTCAAAGGGCGATCGAGGAGAACGATACGTCTGGCAGGTTTGTTTCTTTGTGAAAGGCCTCAAAGTTGGCATTCATTCCGCATTGATTCGGACTTCTGATGGGGTGGATGGTACGTGGGTTAGGCGAGGTGGTGGATAAGGGGTGAATAGGGTTGTGGCAAAGTGTCGTTGGTACGAAGGGATGGCGGTAAAGCCATGGGAGGCAAAGAGGGTTCGAGATAGAGTGACCTTTAAGGTCTTACCCTTCATCCTTACTGCGACCCTCGACAGTCACCCCTAAAATCAACACTGAAGACTGGACGCGTGCTTCTACCATCCCAAACTCCTTTTATAGACAGAGAGAGAGAGAGAGAAAGTATTGAACCGTGGAATCTTATTCGCATTTCTCGATATGTGGTCAATCCTGAAAATTTTTATTGGAAAAAAAAAGAAAAAAACCTTTCGAATCCTTTATCGCATAAATTTCATCGATATACAAAGAGGTAGCGACCGCCTGTCCCTGTGAACCCACTTGCTGTTTTTTTTTTCCCCCATTTTTCACAATTCCCTGAAAAATCAGAATATCTTATATTTTGAAGGAAAAAGAAAAATTGAGGTAAAAAGACTTTAACTTGTCTGTGTGTGTATATATATATACATATACATACACAGGGACGAATACGTCAGAGTAATTCGACGGCTTTCCGAAGAACCGTGTCAACCTATAGTATCGGTAAGGGTGAATAATCGATGTCGGATAATCGGCTAGTAGATTAAGCCGTTCCGGGTTAGACCCAGGAATATTCCGATAGGATCCAATATGGGTTCTCGGGGTAGCGTGTATCCTTAAACTTTCGTGGAAACAAGCGAACCCGTATATTGAATTCAGTGCCTACCGCAAATTACATTATATCATCAAAGACGTCGTTCTACGGGGAGACGAACGACGATGCGTTCTACACTACAGTATTATGTTTACCGTTGTATATCGCATAACTGGGTTCTGGCAAACTCTTGGATTCGCTCCTGCTTCTCGAAATTAGATACGCCCGAGGCGATTCGCCATTGAAAACTTTGAGAGGTGTGTTTCAAACCGTGTTAAAGCGTACAACTTTTGTTATACAATTGCTGTTTCAAAACTGATCTGTATACTGGATTAACGCAGTTAAATACTGTACCCAGATAGAATTGATTGTTTTCGCATAACTATTTTTTTAGGTTAGAATTTAAACGGTAGTAATATTTTCCACGGAGAAGAAAAACTTTCAGAAAAACTATTGTTCCTGTCAATAAAATATTGCGTGATAAGCTATTAAAACGTCTGTACCAGGAAATCTGATTGATTTACAATATTTCATCGGATAAGCATATTGAGAATCAGGATCGATAATTGACTTATATTTCGATCGATCCGTTCGTAGCTTCACTGCAATTCTAATCCGTGACAGAACCAGAGCAGGTTACGGATTTACTTCATTTTCCAAAAAAAAAAGCAGTTGTCATTTTGACTCTTCAACCTGATTCAGATATTAAGTGGATAACGAAGACCAATCAAATTAAATAAAGAAAATAAAAATACAGTTTTATTAAAGAATGAAAAAGCAAAATATAATTCGTCATTAAAAAATACTGCAGTTTTACAAAATATAGTTACGCAAAGTAACTATGCAACTTTTGAAAAATATCCAGCCGATATAACCAACCCCAGAGCAGAAGGTCTTATAGAAGGTAAACTCGGCATCGCTTATGATCGTGCCAGCATGAATGATGCATGAATGCCACTCGCGAATCTTGAGCCGAAGCTATCACGAAGTCTGTGGCCGTAGAGACGTGGCGGGGAGGCGGGAGGTTGCGGCTGAAAGGTATCAAGGAAGGAGCGTCGGAATAAGGGTGGCTAGAAAACCACCCTTAGCAAGCTTCAAGATTCTCTCATGTCTATTCGTATCAAGCGCACTCCATTACCCACGCACTACTAATCACGTTTGCGCGTCTCTATGCCAATGGGGTGGTTGGTGGTTGTACGAACTCGGGGGTAGAAGGGTCAGACTGAAGGATGGTTGGTGCGAAGGTGGTGACGTTTCTCGTAGAAAGTTATGCAGGACGAAAAGGGGGTGCGTATTTGGTAGCTTCCATCATGGCGTTCGATGTCACTTGACTCTTAGAGGATTATTCATGCGAGAAACAAGTAATGACGCGTGAACGTTAAGCTACCCCCAAAAACCACCACCATCCCCTATCCGATATCGGTATCGCCATCATCCCCATTCAAGATGGATTTTATTTATGTCGTTCGCTTCTGTCGGTAACTGTTCCTTTTATACATAAGTAACCCGATGAAAATTTTAAATTTTATTTTGGTTTCGGGCTGATTTTGAAAAGTTTTAATACGTTTTTTACGCCGAAAACTACCCCTCAGCATGTTACAAGAATATTTGGCGAGATTTACAGTAAAGTTTTACTCTCGAAATTTCATGGTTAAAATTAATTAACAAAAAAGAAAGAAAACCACGCGACTTAATCATAGAGTAATAAATAACGAAGTCACTCCCTTTACCCCCTCTACGAAACTACCCCGTAACCTTTGGGAATCTCATACAAAAATCACCCCCTTATAATAAAGGGTGAGGGGGGGGGGCCTTTACGTAATTGATTCGAATAGACTCCCAGAGGATGTAAAAGCTTCCCCGTATGAGCTCTTCATTGGCCACCCCCTAAAGGAATTCATTTCCACCCCGAGCGAATGCACAGGATAGTCCTTAGTCCTTTTTATTCCGCACCCTCCTCACCAAAGTAAGCAGCATCGACAATCCCCTCTGTCATTTATACCTTTCATGCTCATACCTATTCCCATGCACGACCCTTCTCATTGACTTGGTCTGCTTATTTTTTTTTTTAATTTTTCTTTTACTTCTTCTCCTTTCCGGTCGCTATAGTCTCTCCAGCCTTAGCCTACCACTCTCGCTCTACTTCACTGGCACGGGTTTTAAACGAGAGCGTGGCTCGATTTAATCCGCAACAGTGGTGCCCTCTGCCCTACCCTTAATGGCCAGATCAGTCTCACGGGTTATCGGGCCGAGTGCCGGTTAAGTGTTACTGCCCGTAGAGAGGAGGCTGAGTTTGCGTCATTAAATAATCAGAAGCACTATCCATGGTCACCGTGGATACGGTCGTTACGCGGTAAATCTCCGTGGGTCATATATACATCAGAAGTATACACAGTACCGTATATACCCCAGAATACACCACTGTGTTTATTCAAGAGGGGTGGTTGGCAACGTTGCTCGTGCTGTGGATTCTAAAAGTTTCATGCAATCTCATGGTGTTTATGGGATCAGCCGAATAAAACAGAAAAATAGCTCATGCATACATTAGGCGGAATCTCCGAAAATTCCTTTTGCCTTAGCGTCCCGACGCAGACGTCCCGTCCCGGCGTTGGCCCAGGCAGACGTTGGTGCATTCGTTGGAGAAATTCTTCTTTTTTTTTCTACTTTTTATTCACCGAGAGATGCTTTATTCATGAGGTTCGCGCACGCCATGCAGGTGCTTATGATTTATCATGGGGGTGTCAGGGTTAGGGTGTATTTTTAACAGCATCCCTTTCTGTTAAGTGATTGGACCCAATGTGTCATACCGTCTTTTACGTAATATGAAATTGCCTACACGGATCGATAAGGATAAATTGGATTAATGATAAGCGGCATTACGTATCACGTTTTGCCGATAAGATTTGTTTTGAAATAAATAAGGGACGTGTTAGACACTCGTATCGTACGGTAACGTTTAATCAATTCGAAAATTGATTTTCGTGTCGTTTTCAATTTCTCCCAAGGGATGCGTTTCGGAATTGATTCCATAAATTGAACAAGGGTGCTTCGGTGGCTTCTGTATCACTACCCCTGGTACATACAGGTGCACGTATGATTAATTATTCAATGCTGCCGTATATTCCCACACACGTACGTATCTATAGTCTCTGACTCACATATGCGTAATGCTCATATGACGTAACCCTCCCTTAGAGAACGACTTCAATATAATAGCAAGAATGGGAATTTTGCTGCAGAATGTCCTCGTACCTCCCACCACCCCCAGGTCCGACTTTCATCCCCTACGAATTTCGGAATCATTTATTTCGGAATGCCTACTTCGCCCTACGAGCTGAGAGACGTGCTGAATATTCAGTGGGGACGTTTACGCGTCTCACGTTCGAATCGACAAACGTCGTTACGTCATCCTTACGAAATCACGAGGCACGTGTATGGTCAAGGATATTGAACAATAATACGAGTCGTAGCAAATTTTGAAAAGTTAACCGTACACGAATATTTTTTATATCTTTTATCAAATAATCCAATTTCATTCGAATCCAGTTAAAAAAAACGAGGTCGAAATATTTTTTTTATTCCTTACCACCGGCATTACGTAGATTTCGTTAAGAGTAAGAATACTGATAAGGATACGTGTATGTACGTGGAATCGAGATTTCAAAAGACCAATCCATGTGGGGCTGCTAGCAGGATTTGCCGTTGGCGGCGAACTGGAGCAAATAAGAGAACCGAAAGATGAGAGCAGAGGCAAAGGAAGTAGCAAGGAAAGACAGATTTATACAGAATCCAAGGGATGATGGCGATGCTCATATTTGCTATATGCACATAAAACGGATTTTAATCATTTTTCCAGATTCTTTTGATCGAGTCGTCTCTATGTCACTGAGAAGAAGAGGTGGGGAGGGGGAATGCCATGCACCGTCGAATACAAACGGAATTAGTATCAAAAGTGAAATTTTACATTACCCCCACCCACTCTATCTCTTATCACCATCTTGAAAGTATCACTGAAATCTTGAAGCTCGAAGAGCTTCAACCCTCCGCGCTTTAAGCCGTCGCTCTTCAACAGCCAGCAACTTCTAAGTACGCCAACTGACTTACCATCCATAAACATAGAGAATTATAAAGTTGGACGATACTTCCTGTGTACCGTCGTAAAAGATACAGAGTCGAGGAAGCATATTGAAGTTTTCTTTTCTTTTTTTTTTGTCATTTCTAAACTTATGCTTCTTCGTCATTTCTTTCTTCTTGTCGAATATTCTTCCCGGTCGGATGCAGACAGGTACAGGCATATCGTATCAAGGTAGACCATTAATGTAATAGTCGTATATCAACGCTTTTTTGCATTCTCTTTCTAAGCTGGAATGCATTAGTTTTATAGACGTGATTTTGTCCCACGGAGAGAAAAGAAGTTTATTCTTGAATTTCAAACGAATAAAATGTTACAACCATATAAGGGGCTTCGCGTGCACTACATTGGTATCTATCCTATGGAAGATATATTTTTTCTTCTTATATCTTTCCTTTACGCTTCTCCTTACGTCAAACACGATTTCACCATCATTTCATCCTTACTTCTTTTAGTTCTCGACGTTCCAACATCTTCGCAATATATTCCGATCAAAGTGCACGTCGACGCTAGCAGACTCCAGGTCGTTTTCTCAGTTTTCCCAGTATTTCCTATATTTTCACGCATAACACGATGGAATAAGGAAAACTCTATTTTCCAGGTGCCGGTCCCGTCTGGAACACGGTCTCCCATATCCTCGTCCATAAAAAACCATATGAAACCACATGTATGTCCGTATGTATATATACGTGCTAAATCCAATGCCATTTGTCACGTTGCGCCTGGGATTGGTGATGGACAAAATTTTGTTTGATACTGATGTAATTTCGCACGTTTCACAATGGTATAGTTTATGATTGCATTTTATATTAATGTTATACAGTACAGATTATCGTTAAAGGGAAATTGAAAATTTGACGATTTAAATTGTTCCCGCCAAATGCCTTTGAGCTGATTCGCTAATCAGTCTCGCCGATCCTTTGTGACTCTGTCCCGTTCACTCTGCGGAGATTAATTAGGTACTCGAGTTCCTTTTGTTTCTGGGTTAATAATTCGCAAAAGTCTCCCGTAGCTACTCGCGAGAACAATGACTCTGCGACTCGATTGACTTATACGTATAACGAATCGCAGGATCTTTCGCTCAAATTATTACTGACTCACGTAGTCAGCGAGCTGGCGATTTGGCGAGTCAAATTTAGCGACTTACCCAGTCAAGGAAGTACCGTTATCTTTATCTCGTGTCAGTCGCGCCGAATTCTTTGATATTATTTTCTCTTGCTTAATCAGTTGAATTTTTATTATTTTTCTTTTAATCTGCTCACCCTTTGTACGCTTAATGCAATAATTTTAATCGCTTCGCCGTATCCAAGTGCACTTGTACCTCTTTATCTATTGCAAAATCGCTGGTTGCATTGCGTGAACGATTTCACGTTGCTGGCTGCAATTTTCTGATGCATCCGTTTCATGCAGTTTGCACGCGATAAATATTTCTTTGTTTTTCCTTTATAAAAATGTTATAATTATGCACACACACACCGCCTGCGATTACGCTTCGTGTAATTCTACCTCTTGCGATTATTTTAACGCGAATCCTTTGGTTTCCTTTCTTTTCTCTCCTTTTTCCAATATTTTATTTCCGCGCGATATTCTAAAGAATTCCTGCGGGAGTGACGGCTACGCTGGCGGGGCTGTTACTACAAATGGATTCCATCCGTCAGGGGAGCCACAGTATTTTAATTACTTTTGTTTAGGATATTTTTGCGGACGCGAAAAACATTGCCATTTGTCAGCCGCGTCGGGCAATCGTAATTTGTGACGGTAGATACTGGACGTACGTCGCGATTAAAATGCAAAGCAGCGTGATAGCGTAAAATAATATGTAGACGGAGTGAAATGAAAAACATTTTTTTAGAAAATAGTTTGAAAGTTAAAAAAATTTTTTGAACTTCGCAAATGTCCCTTTTTCCCCGTAATTCTAATTATTACGTGGAACGATAAAATAATTGTTGCGAATATTTCATCAAAAGCATCAACTGACTCGTATCACCTGCAAAGCGCGGCTACCGTTTCACGTACTGGCCAAACGTATTAGTTTGCGAAAATTTTCCGGTAAAAGCGAAACAATTTGAATCGTACATAGTGGCAATAACGATAAGTCTGCATTAAATAGCCATTAATTTAACCATTATCAAATAACTGCTAGCTGCAGATACTATAGTAATTTTACATATAGTACAATATTCCTCGTAACGCGATGTAGACGTTCACTCAGTATTTAAATTCACCCGATGTTCCAGTACTCTGACGCCATTGTGCGATTATGTATATATTTTGAATTTTGCCTAACAAGGGAAAGCCAAACGATACGAAAGATCTTTAGCGAGAGACATATAATAGGATTCACATTTTGATATACCAAATATTGAATATAAAAGGAAACGACGTTACCGATCGGTATCTCGAGATATTTCTAAGGCATCCCGGTGGATCTTTCAAAGTGCATTACCTGGGATTCCTATTGTACCTGCGTCGCCAAATCGAACAGGCATTGCAGCCAACGTGGCTGCTGTATTAAAAAAATAAATACAATTATAGAATAAGAAAATATTAATTTTTCTTATTAGCACTGAACAATTAATAAAATAATAACGTCCATCCGAAAGTCATGAATTTTAATCAAATTAATCAGAAAAAAATTTCTTTATTCCTACAACTTTGCAAATTACACATGCTGGTGCGTGTAAGATCCTCATGTGCGTCAATTATAGTCGGAATGCCGCGATACTGCGTTGTATGCGCACAATGGAACACGGAGATCCAGATAACAATATTATATTCCAATTTTCATCCCTTCCGCGTTACCCCTCTCGCGATCTTTCTTCCACCCTTATTTCATTGCTTACACATATACCCAAGTCAGCCCGTTATTACGGACGAAGTCGAAGCATAAAATATTTTAATGACAGTAACGGCAACCCCGAAGCCATTCACGATACCAACATACAAATGCATACCTACGTCACAGCAACGCCATACTGGTCGCTGGAAATAATTTTCGTATGCGAGTTGCAAAAAAAAAAAGGCGAATCTCTGCTGAATGCGGACACGGATGGAATGTGAAAAAGAATGAACGCCAGTGGCGACACCTTCAATGTGAAATCCTGGTTCTTTCATTCCCGGGGAAGTCAAAGCTCGTTTGAATTTCTTTCGATGCTTTTCGATTATCCTCAAGCCCGTCCTGCTTCTTTTTTCTTTTATTTGTCTGCATTTTAGTAACGACGTCAGTCGCATTCACAGTACAAGGATCTTCGTTCCTCCTTTGTATCCCACTTTTTTTTAAACGTATTTAAGCCCTTCCACTCTGTCCTTCTCTCACTTGTCTTACTCATACGAAGCGTAAGGAGCGCACGTTGCGTTGGTATAATTATATTTAAAAACATGTCATACCACCCTATACGTATTTTAATTAATTCTAAGTCCTCCAAATTGGAATTGTTTATCAAACGGTACGTCATGTTTAATTTTAATAAGTTCACAACCGACAGCATTACGAGGAGTCGTACCGAGCAGTACAATGAGCTTTGAGAGAACGATAATTAAAACGTTATTAAATCTCCAAGTACATTAATCATCCCTTAAAATGGAGTCTACATGAAAATATCAATAGTCAGTAAACTAAACGAATTTCGCATTGAACAGTTCGATACGAATAGCTTCCAATTTCAATTACCCACAGAAGCGTATAAACGTGCTCGTTTCACGCGCAAGCGTCCGTAAGACGATTATCGTAGATTTTGGAAAAAAAAACCGTAAATTTCAATCCCTCCCTGGAGTTCATTAAAATTGAACAGGATAATCAAAGAGGCCTCGGAGTATCATCCCGTACAATTTTACCAACGTTACCGGCCAGCACCGTAGACCACGTGTACCAACGTCCATCCAGCATTGAGTAAAAGTCGGAGATAAAAGAAGAAGAATCGAAATTAATCGGTAATTTGAGGTTTTATTGGTCATTTATCCGCATTGTCGGACACTTTACCGATCGCGGTGGGGGGTTAGTCTGCCGTTAGAAGAGGGGGTGGAGACGAAGAGGGGGGCGGGGGAGAGGTGGTATTAATTACGCGACGTGCCGGATGGGGCGCGCGAACCGCGTCTCCGTCGGCGCCTCTTACGGCGACGAAGAGCGTCCCGACGCCGGTAACGTATCTCCATTAATCAAAGACCTCGTGCGAACGAGCGTCGTCTTGCGCCATTCAGAGCCAGATGCTCGCGCGCCACTTTATCAGCTGAATATTAGCGATAACGCGACATTTATCCTGTAGCGACCTAACCTATACTGTATATTAACTATATAGTCGCGCCAAGCGTCGTCATTCTCTTTTGAATTTACGCGCCATCATTCTCAGCCGATATGCCAGGGGAACCAATCGAAGACGCTTCTCTGCTCTCGGGGCCACGTTGGCACTTTCGATTTCTCAAGACAGGCTTATTCATCGCTGTCACTGACGATGCTTTTATTCCTATCCTGATACTCGCTATGGCTACAACCTTATCTCAAGTTCTAAGTCATATTGATGATTCGGATGACAATTATATAAGCGTAATTAACCATCACCCGAGGACCTGTCGCGCTTTACTTGAAGATGACGAAAATTTATGAGGGCGATAGCAACCGTAGGTACGGTATTGGCAACCGGAGGCTGTTATCGCTGTGCCTTTAAATCGCTTGCACGAGATTATTTTTAGGCTGATACGGTTAGGATTCTCTTTCATGGGAAAATTAATGGAGAATTTTTCTTTTAGAGTACTGGACCATTTTTTTTAGCTTTGGGATAACAGGGGATTTTGGGTATGCAATTTTTAAATACGTATATGAATCTTTGGGTGACATTTTTTTTTTAGAAATTTCATATTACCTTTTCTTTTTAGATTTTAATACTTGTCACGGAAAATTTCGTAGTCATTATTATTAGTGCAGTTTCTATTTTTGTTTCCTTTTTGATAGTCGCTGTACAATATTTAGGTAGATGACGGTATTTTCCGGCACCGGGAAAACTTTCAGGCGACTTACGTTTTTATGAGAATATACAGTACCGTTCGTGTTTAAAGGTACGCGATCGATTCTAAGAAGCTTATAAAGCCCTTGGGTTATTGCTAGTAATAATGAAGTTAGTTAAGTCCTTGCAATAACACATTTCCCATAGTGCATCGAATGTTCATAATTAATTGAGGATATAGAAACTTTGGTTTATTAATTTTCGAAAAATACGGGGCATACGTAACAATGCCCACCTGCCAGCGTGATATTAGCACGTTGATATATTGGACTAATCTGTATATGACAGTGGCTGTTTTTTTTGTAACATTTAAATACGTCTGGCTGAAGTTTACCTAGAATAAGTCAATTTTTTTCTGACATTTGAATTTTCGAAAATAAATTCTATACTGATAACATTAATTATTTTTCTTGCAAATTTCTTCACCAACCACGTGTACCGCAATATCACGCATGAAGGTGTTATCAATGGGCGTGTCTCTGATATGTTTCAAGTTGTCTGATGGAAGCCGATGACTCAGTTTCAGATCTAATTTTCTGATTCGTTGCGCCACCCCTTGTGGGTATACGCTTTCGTTTCACCGCAAAATGATTCTCAACCTGGCTTTACGGTCGCGTTTGATCATTAAAGTAGAAGTGCGATTTTTTTAAGAAAAAAAAATATTAAAGAGTAAATCAAAAACTGTATTAATACAGTTACAGTAAATTCAAAATTTTTTTCAAAATGATACCCTGGTACCTTATAGCGTTAAGGCATACTAAAAATCAAAAGACATACCGAAGTATACCTTTTGACATTTTATAACGAGTCTTCTGGGACGTTATCGGATTGTCATTTTAGAGCAAAAAATGTATATATGCTTAGCAAGTGCGCTTTAACGAGGTCCGTTACGCCCTGCGAAACAGCATACGTGTATTCTCGTAAAAACTGATATAAATTGTTATTGTTGCACGTGTATTTTTCTTTTCCTAAACGTGTCTCTGTCTCTCCTCTTTTTTTTTTATCACTCTCGTCCTCCATTTTGTCTGTTACTCTTTCACTATTACATAAGTGGGTGGTGAAACAAAAGCAAAGGACAAAGGAAGTGTCCCCGGATGAGAACCGTGTCTCGCGCAGCATGTTAATTACACAGTTAACGGAAGACAATGCCCTCTGTGAGCTAATTAAAATAAAAGAAAAAACTCACCGAGTCCAGCAACACTATCGCTGGTCCATCTAAACTGGTTCACTGGTGGCAGCCGCCACATATGAGCAGTAACAAAGTCTCGCTCGTATACGTTCGGATGCATCGGTATAAATGTATAGAAAGAAGATTTGAGTGTGAAAAAAGAAAAATTGATAAATTTAAAGATAACAAGAAGAAATTTAAAAAATAATGGACACCTTGATTTTACCTTTTCTCCAAATCGATGAACGTCAGTGATGTAACGGAAAAAAAATTAATGTATATTTCTCAAAATTTCATACTCGTTCAGTCACCAAAATTTACTTAATCAGAAAGAAAAAAATGTATCATTCCGTTCTCCACTTCCTCCGCACTTTTGGTACCTTTGTTTGAATTTCTCTTAGCGCATTTTTTTTGAGAATTTCGCGAAAATTTGCAGAATACTTTATTACGTTGAAATAAAAATCTACAATTCCCTCGTATAACAGTCACAGAGAGGGTTTTGCCGTTGGTTCGAGAGAAAAAAAAAGCATAAGAGTCAAAAGAAGCATTAGCACTGCTCGGTACTTAAAATATGCGAGAAAAAAGAAATTCGCAAAAGTTTCCTTCAGTTTTACCCGCGCGTTGTAAACAGGCAATTACGAAGTTTTTACACAGTAACAGGATACAACGTTAACTACGGTGTACTAGTTAGTACGTTTTTATTCCTTTTTTTTGGTTTTTATATTTTTGTCCTATACTAATTTTCAGCAGATAAGCAGATGCTGCACGTACCAGTATC
Organism: Trachelus troglodyta; assembly: GCA_030142635.1. Lineage (NCBI taxonomy): Eukaryota > Metazoa > Arthropoda > Insecta > Hymenoptera > Cephidae > Trachelus > Trachelus troglodyta. The sequence goes on from JARQTJ010000356.1 coordinate 3,034,745, forward strand.
TACGTAGTGTACGTTCATATACATACGTGCAATGCATAAATTGAAGTAGCACGTGTGTATGCACTTTCTATAAATTCTCAATTAATTTCTGCAATGATTTTCGCAGTTACTCAATTATCCGTGTTCATCGAAATTCGATAATACTAACGGGCAATCGATCAAGGGTTGAGACTCGTTGAGAATTTATCACGAACGCGGAAACGCGATATCCGACACGTGAACCTTCGTCATTGACAGAGTCTCATTAATCCTCCGCTAATCACTATCGATCCCTTAATTAAGTTTACCAGCTACGTATCAGCCGTGAGAATTGACGCAGGTACTTGATCTTGCCTTAAAAAGGCGAAGTAACGACAGGGATTGAGTATAGGGAGAAAAAAAAATTTCCAAAAAATTTCAGCGTTGTAGATGGAACTGATATTAATTATCTCAAATTTCAAGCTGGCGTTCAATTAAAATTACCAAAAGAAGTAATACCGCTCGGTGCTGCCACCTAGCGGGCAATTTCGAATTTCAACTGGACGCTACCGCTCACCGTTGTTAGATTCGATCTAAATTATGGTGACTTTTCGGATAAAACGGTCGGCCAACTGTATCTGTGCGGTGGCCATTTCTCTTTCTCCTTACTACTGTAAGATTCTTGTTCGTTTATTCCTTTTATTTTTTTTTCCTCTCTCACTCTACTTTTCCTTTTCCTACCCTGTCATCTTGTTCTTCGTCTCTCTCTCTCACTCGAGATACTCATCTTCACCAGGACCGAAACTGTTAGGCAGGTTTGTACCTACTGCAGGTTAATTGGGTCACAGTCAGACTGAGACCAGCGCGATAAATCTACCTTAGGATAATTTTGGTTGTTACTGTACCAAAGAACCTACACCAACCTACGTGCCATCGTTAACTTCACAGACTCCAAAAGTTAAGACACGCTGCGCAAGTTGCGACGGTTGACGTTAATCGTGACGACCTACTCGACTGCCGAAGTCAGTCTTGAAATTTGGGGATGAACTTGACTACTGGTACTTAGGTACTGGCCTTATCACGGATTTCAACGAGAGAGAGAGAAGTAAGGTGAAAGAGGCAGTGAATAATTTCAAAGTCGAATCAGGCGTTGGCAGTCACTGATAATCACGGTGAATTATCAAGTAGGGCTATCAGGAGGGTACTTTAGACTTAAGGGGTGGTTAAAAACTAATAAAATTTTATTCAAAAAAATTTCAAATTTTCCTTCCTTCGAATATTAAACGTTAAATTGCTGGATTTAAAAGAAATAATGAATTATTCCCATCTCAACTGGCTGATCTCACACTGGCGTGGGATCAATTGGTTCGTTTGATTTGCATGATAAGTAATCGTTAATGGATCTTAATAAAATGCATAGTGTTACGGCAGTCGTCTTAACGAGATTCCTCTATCTGTTTTAACGACGAGTCTTCGTGTGCAATGGTGTTAACCGAGTTGGATAATGTCCAGAGTACGAAGTATCTCATCCATATAATTACAGTTTTCATGCGAAAGCCAACGTTATTTTCATACGACTTCGTTACCGATATTATTTTAGTCGCTTACAAATGACCTTTCAACTATGCACGTGGCAATGCATCTTTATGGTGAAATAAGTGAAACACAAGACAAATTTTTACCAAGAATGAAAATCGTATGGATGTGTCCAATACGCTTTACAATGTGTATACAATACGTATACAATGTGTATCAGTTTTGCTTAGTCGATTACAGTGGAAAAAAGATGCACGTGTCACGGTTGCATGCAAAGGGTAATCCTTTTGCATATATAAAATGCACTTCTTGTATCACATGGTAAAATACGATGCACCCATCTAAGGCAACGTTGGAAAGTCTTTCTTTGAAATGTCTCGTTCCTTTTTTTATTCTATAGAAAAAAAAATTGTTTCATTCTCACCCTTATATTTTTGTACCGCCGTTACTTTATCACCCTCAATGCAATTCTCCACTCGGATCACTTCACCCTCGAATCGCTCGATCTTCGTCATGTGTTATCGACTTTTTTTTTGCACGACCCTTAAAGACGTCGCTCTACGATAGTAATCTAGTAAGCAGGAGAATCGGCGTTACGAGTCAAGCGCGTCTGGTAAAATCGATTGGTAATTCAAGGAGACAATAATAAGTGGCTAATGATAATTTTCGAACGACTGATAAGGCGAGATAACAAATCGAGGATTATATTGAGAATTTTGTGAAAATTCAAAATAACGTATTTAAATATATCGGGGAATCTGTAGATATTGGTATGTGGTATCGATAATCGTTTGAAAAATTTTATCTTTCCGATTACCTGACTCCCATTTAAAAACTCAGCTTATCAGTACGACAGTGATAAAACGCAAGGAGGGCTGGTTTAACCTGAATTAAAATCCCCGCTACGAACAAATTTCCAAGGATCTTGATAACGAAGGGTAGTAAGGTACCGATCGCAAATTCAAACGCAGCAGGGATACGAATAACTTCGATTAAAGTGAATTGATTTTTAAGCTGCAGGAAACTTTGCCGCGAGAGATTGAGAGGGATGGGAATAAGAAGTGGTCGAGGAAACTAAAAGAGAATTAAACCAGCGAATAAGTACCATGATAAATTATTCCCTCGAATTCCCATAACGGACAAATATTTTTGTCTCGAGGAAATCGAAAAAAAATTTGCAAATTCAAAATCAGATTCCTTTACATTTTTCGTACTACACCGTCTCAATTAAAAAATCACCGTAGCTTAGCGTTTCGTATGAAACATTCTTCGACAGCAGCGCCACTCGAATCCTGATCCTTCAGATTCACCCTTGTAAGATGAATAGGGGTAGCGCAGTTCCAATTAGTAGCGGTTTCAAATAAATTTAATGCGCGCGTGAGTGGTTCCTAAAATAGAAAAAAAAGTACAAAAGACCAACGAGTGTTCCTGCTTCAGAGTTCATAAGATCATTGAATCATTTCTACACAAGCCTGCAAGTACCCTTGAGGTACTTTGGGTTAACCTAGCTGGCCAAGAGTATTTGCCCAAGGATTGTCAGTAGCGAAGTACCTTAAAACGAATGACGTAACAAGAGCGGATCCTCGAGTTACGCAATTTTTAAAGCCCTTTTGATAACAAAGATTATACCAAGTCCACGTACGCTCCCTTCGGGTCCAGCTTTCGTCATCATTCGAGTCCTCGAAATCGATTCCGGAAACCGGGTTACGTGCTCTTGACACAGTCAGAGAGAGGGTTGCGCCTGCCCTCTTACCCCGTTTCCTCTTGCTGTTACGTCGACACTTGACAGATTAGAGTACCGACCAAGCCCATCTTGCATAACCTACTTTGCCTTAACTCGAGTACACTAAACAATTGTATATCCTTTTTAATGAAATAAATAAGCAAATAATCATTCCTCGCGTACCATACAAAAATTGTTCTAACGTTATCATCCTCGAATTAAAATTCACCATACAAACAACCCCTGGGGTATCTAAAACTGCCTCTCGGATCCAGCATCCTTTGCCCCTAGGTAAACTTCTAGCGATGCGCAAGCACGAATTCGATTCAGGAATGACAACCGTTGTTGCTACCTATTCCCAGTCCTTGTACGAACTTGTTACAAAATAGGGGTTGCCAGAGGCAGAGTCGACCGGGGTGCCAAGGTACAATGGCCGGGACTGGAAATTGTACTACGTCCTGCGGGGGTCCACCATTGGACAATGTTAAGCGCGATATGCTAAAATCCTCACGTTCTACAGTCCCGACTCGTTGCCTTCCTGCTTAGCAGCCTTTCCCTATACCTACCTGCGTTGCTGCCTTGTTGCCCAAAGTAATTAGACCCTCTTTTACCACATTCCGCGTAATACTGTATACCCCAGTAACACATCCCTCCAACCTCCCCCTTCATCCCTCGCTTTCAATCTTTCTCTTTTGTGAGCTGCCTGAAGGTCCTAGTCCGCTTTCTCACCCTTATACGAAACTGCTGTCGGTCGTACCACTGGGCCACAGGATTCCATTCCGGTTTCGTAGCAGCAATACGGTTACGGCAACAACAGCAACAACAACGGCTACTGTGTTATCCGACGCACATAATATAACGTGATTAATTTCGGCGCGGTTTCCTCGCTACGGAATAGCGAAAATAGCGGTAGCGCTAATCAAAGTAGCTGCGCTTTGTTCATGCGAATGTGTAAAACCCTCGTTCCTCTTAAACCACCCCTAGTATATATACCCTTCTCGTACATCGTACTGGGGAATTAATGCTCAGCGACATCAGAGACTCGGCATTATTTGGTGGGCGGATTAATTCTTTCTGCTCGAGGGGTAGGACGACTTTCATCCCTTAAAAATTATTTTATATCTATACTGTGTATGGTACGAGCTACCTTATTAGCGGATTCCTTTGTTACGTCACGTTTCGACGATAACGTTTCACAAGTGGGAAGATTTTTTATTTGAGTAACTGTGCGGTAATGACGTAGCTGAATTGGGAACGATTGGTCTTTTATAATTTGGAAATTCTCGTACTTTGTTCAAGTCTGGGGAAATTATTTCGCGTTTAATCCCATTGTTCGGTTTTGACAATTTGATTAACCAGGTTTTCAATTACTTGGACTTCGATAATTACGTAACGAACTAGCTGATGGAAACAAAGCAGGGCTGCCTCCTCGTGAATTTCCAAGATATTGACCAATGACTTTACCTAGCTCTCATTTTACTTTTGGAACACTTGATTATCGATTATATCGATAGAAGGTTGATGCACACTGCAAAATTCTTTAGTAACAGAATAGTTACTGTATGTAACGATATTGTTTATATATCATGATATCAAAACCATATCGTATATGCTTTTCTTTGAAATATATATTTTAATAATTTATATGTAAAAATATGTTTTATTATACTCTAATAGAATTTTCATTATCGTTCTTCTCTTTCTTTGATTCGAGGAATAGTGGATAACGGCATCTCGATCATAGGGCAATCGCACAATTGATAAGATTGTTATATGAATTTATTGTTTATGAAATTTAATCTTAAACTGGACTGTAGCTGTATATCGAGAAGGTACAGCAGGTAGCAGGGAGGTGCCAAGGAAAATTCAAAGAGGGTGCCTGCGCATCACTCACTCACGTTATGCAAACCAACTTAACTCGTGAAACTAACTAAAGCTAATTCGATATCCAAAGGTGGCAGAGTCGAGAGTTTGAAACAGCCGGAAGAGCATCGAATTCCAATTGAACCTGTATACAGGATATGCGTACAAGTAGCATATACATATGTATATATTTCATACGCTGCAAAAGCAGACATATACTGTTTCGCTATTAATCAAACGCTAATTGCAAGTAAGAAATGAAATTTGATTTTCTGATAATGTAAAAAAAAGAATGGCCAGGAAAGATACTTAAAATTGTAAAATAATTATGACGGACTAAATAACGTTTATAATTAACGGACAATAAGTATGTTAATTAAATAATTAAAAATATTTTTTAACCTAGGCATCGATTTTGATATATTAACCCACTCGAAATAGCTCATTGCCAGGATCATAATTATGGAAGCTGGGGCTGATATCACGAAGGGTAGGTGTATCTGAGAGACACAGAGAATTGAGTAAGGGCAGCCCGAGTGCGGGCTGTGTTAATTATTGAAGCAAAAAGTCTCGGAGGGTCGAATGGAGCTGGACCGCGGGCAGATTGGTGGTGGCTTTTGTCGTAGTCATAAATATCAGCAATTATGTCGGGTCTCTACCGCCCACGTAATAACTCTAGCCTTTCGCGTCTCCCTTCTGGCCATTATTATGCCCAATTAATTATCAAATAGTGTGTTTTCGTTCCCTTCTCAATTATTACCGGCTGACAGCCGATAGCGACAAATTTTACAGAATTACCCTGGACCCCCTCGCAGTCGTTGCTCTCGAATTAACGTAGTAATGAAATCGACAAAGTATACGAGCAACCCCTATTTTTGGTTTTGGAAGGAAAAAAAAATTTTTTTTTAACATCCCTCAAAACCCTGTCAAACAAACAGTGAAAATTGTCCCTGTATAAGGATTCTACGGATAATAGGGGTGGTTTCTTTATGAAGACACAATGCCGTAAGGCCAAACAATTCGGTGACACACGCATTAACCCCCCGTGTCACCCTTTACCGTCCCGAGGCTCTTCGCTCGTTATTCCCACTTCGAAACAAATATAAACAGTTCACCCTTCGACTTCAGGGGTGCCACTCCAAAAAGAGCGGAGGTAGGTACCCCTGAATCGCCGAGTATTTTGCATAAAGAGTATAATAGCAATAAGAATGGGCTGAGAGAGGGTGTCGCAGCGGGACGCTACCAGGGGGTTGCTACGGTTCGGGGGGTAGTTTTCCAAGAGCAGGGAGCCATAGGGAGGGTTGACGGTGCGCGACTCCCTGCTGAATGAGACACGCCCTGTAGGTCGATACCGGAACCTACGCATCCGTAGCTCTCAGGTCCGGATCCTCTCCCTGCTACCCCTTTGTTGTTTTTATTTTTCGTATGCAATATTTTTGTTTATTTTTTCCCCCTTTACCCTTCGTCACCTCTTTTCGTCTTATCTTACACATTTTCTTATCGTATACCGGATCTTGGCTCTTAAATCGATTCCACCCTTCGCTTCGTTTCTCCATTACTAATCTCATTTTCTTCCCTTATCCCCATACCTTGTCTACTATACTTACTTTAGGGTGGTATATTATATTGCTTCCCACCGTACCTACCTAGCCTGTACCTGATCTTGCAGCTGAAGTCAGGAAACGCAACGTATTCCGCAACGTCTTGTCGTATGTCTACGATGGCCCATGGGATTCTGCAATGACATCTAATCTCTAGTCACGGTGCAACCCCTGTGCGACGTTATATAATAGAGACAGCCGAGGATATACGATCCAGGTTGAATTATTTCCATCCGACATTGCGCGGGGTAAGAGAAGTGTTTTATATAAGGGATTTTCACATTTCTCAGGAAAAATCAACTCGCCATTGGAAACTTAGTGGAAAGTGTAGTTATGGGGTTTTAATATGTATAATCGGATTATCAGCAATTTTTTTTACGTATACATTTTCTTTTTATTCGCGTTAGAAATTCGTGATTAAAAATAAATTAAAATTTGCCGTTTTTTTATCCTCGAAGCAGGCTTTACCATTTTTTTTTCGTTTACTGGAATTTCGCGTATCAGTGTGTAGTGTAATTTCGTGATGCTGTAATATATTTTTCATTTCGCCGGAACGAATTTTTTTTGCGGCTATAATGAAAACGTGCTAACTTCTTTTTTGCTTTCGTCAACGGCTCAATTTTCAACGCGAGATAAAACCCAACGTACGTTCGATTTCGTGTATACAATGCTTCGGCACTCATCCACCCTTCTCGAATGACTTGAGAGGAGAGATGGATGACGTAATTAAAAAAAAAATAAACCAAAAAACAATAACGCGAATGGGTCGGCATGCGAAAAGAATCCCTCGATTCTAGTGAATAGAGAAACATTTGTGAAGGGGTTTTTCGTTATGTGAAATGCATGCTTTTATACGTGTACATTTGTTTATACACACTGGTGTATTCTCACTGAGAGGTATCCACTACCCTTCAAAGAAATAAAGGGTGGAGAACCTGCCGAGGGATAGAGTTACTGCGATCCATCAACGCTAGTTCAAATTACAAATCAACAGTGACAGAGCACTCGAGTGTTGGTATGGTGCTGGTAACAGTAGGTGCCTGCATTACCGATCTCTGCGAAAACTAATGATATTTTTGGTTCGATACCGACATCCTGTAGATTGAAATTTTTCTTTGTTTTTTTACATAAGAAAAAACGTGAAAGGACCATCAGTACTTTTTTTTATAACCAAAGAATCAAGTCGAGAAAAAATAGTTTTTATCAGATAACAAATTTGCGGTGTTGTGCGATTTTGAGGTGATGAAACAGTTTTGTTTAGTCGTCAGTTTTTATTGTTTTTTTAAGTCTCATTCATTCTCTCTCTCTCTCTCTCTCGTTCGCTATCCCAAAACTTAAGCAGATTGAAACGAATGAATTTCACGCGCGAAATTTTTTTTACTTAAATATTTGACCGTTCGGATTATATGGTTCTCTGTATAATTTCATTTTGGTTACACGCTCTTCTTGCTCTTGCCGTTTCTTCACGTATTCTTTTTTTTAGAAAAATATTTTTATCATCGATCGATACAAATATTGTACCGATAACAGTATTGGCTGTAAAGTCAAAAATTATCCTGATTGCCGGAACGAGAATTGGCAAAGTGCGACCATATAAGAAGGTTCGATACTAACATACTTTACGTTAGTCAAACGCGTTAGGGGTTTATTATACTCGGGAACTATGCCAGGAAGCGGCCGAGAAAGATACATTCAATTTTCTAGAAACCTCAATCCATACCACTTTTTTCAGGTCTTTTACCCTTGGGTAAATCTATTCGATGAAAAGCACTGTAGTCTAGAATAAAGCGATGCTAGGGAGATTCGAATCGCTCAGTGAAAACCTTCCACAGACATCAGGCTTTGGAAGGGTCGTCACTTTCTCTGCTTTAGACGTGTTGTCTTTTAGGGTTAGGGACTTTTCTGATTTTCCCACTTGACGAAAGTGAATCTCACTTTAAAGAAAATATACGAGAGTGACGGTGAAAATAAATAAATGTCTCCTCGTTGACACTATTATCATTATGAAATATTGAAACGCGTTAAAAAAGAAAACAAGAAAAAGAAAAGAAGAATAGCTCGCCTCGGTATCTTCGAAATATTTCATTTCATCCCTCTAAACAGGCCTAAAAGTTTTCCCTCTCGTTACCCCGAGTCAAAGTAATTGGCCGCGGGTTGGCCAAAAGATGGAAAATACTTCACGAGTTATCATCGAATAAATTCTCAAGGAACCCTCCACTAAAGTAATCCCCAACCATTTTGCGTATATCAGCAGCGAAGCAAGACAAAAAAAGAATACTTCTTATCGCGCTGCTAAACGGTCCTTATCAGGCATCGTGAAATTAAACTAGGGTATTAAAAAAGGAAAAAAAAATATCTAGCAAAAGAAGCAAGTAGATACGACTGAAATTCTCGACAATTATTTGATTCTCTTGTGCTATTATTATTATTCGAAATTCCCTTCAAATTCACTTCGCGAAGCCATCAGACTCCCATTTGATTTACGTAAACACTTGAATTTCTGTTGAAAATCAAGTGTCATCGAGATACGAGTAAACAAACTACAATTGATTCGCGAAATAATTAGAAAGGGGTTGAGAGGGGGGGGGGGGAAGGAATATACGAATAAATTCAACCCTCGCGGCAATTTCCTTTTAGGGATTATAATTGATTTTGGCACTGAGAGTGAAAGTACCAGTTTGTTATCGTTATCATTATTTTCACTTTTAGTTCTAAAACTAATAGGTAATTCAGAATCGAATTGGTTGATTATCTCGTGAAAACTTTATTGCCCTACAATTTTTTTGCATGGATTTTATAGTGTCGGTATATGTACTATATGATGTAGGGTTATAGCTTTCATTTGCGAAATAATCATAAAACTATTTTACATGAAAGTTCACGTTTTGCCTGAAATTGCCATTTCGAATGTATTAAATGTCTAGTTGCGTTTCTGAGAATACACTTAAGTATAATTTGTAGTAATTGTATTGCTATATATGCTGTTTCACCTAGCGCTCTACCTTGCCGGCCATTACTGCTGTTGGAATTTTCTTAACTACCCTCCGACGTTCTTATCTCTCTTAAGTTACATTTTACGCGTATTAAGTCGACGTACTAATCTCTCCAGTATAGTCGAGACAGCGTTCCTAAAGCTGCTGAATTTGGATCTTCAAGATAGGAAGATCCAATCGAATGCTTAAAACGTACTAATAACCGACTGCCTGTTAATTGATGATTATTTAAAATTAATACAAAATATTATATACAAATTTCTGTTTGTATTTTTTGAATTTTTATTTTTACAAAACGACCTTCCACTGTTGTCTTAACTAGACGCGTATCCCTTTTATTTTCCCTTTTCCAAGAAAAACCTACGTTATCAGTCGCAGCCAGTTCCTTCCTTCTTTTCGAATAAAGTTTCGGGAGGCTCCTCGTGATCTTACGGGATTATAGGCCTCGAGAAATGAGATCCGAGGGCACAAAGAAAGTATTCGCTCCTTTTCAAACACCAGCACACGAAGAAACTTTCTTAAGTCGAAAAGAATAAGTTCACCCTATATATAAATATATATATATGAAACGACAGGACATAGAGAGAAATTCTAAAAATCAACCATACTTTTGATAAAGCCCAACAATCTCTTCTGGTCCAAAAAGAAAATCCCTAGTATTTCCAACTGACAAAAATAATTTTTTTATTACAAATTAGCACAGTAAATAATCACTCTACCTCCTTATAAAAAAAAAGTATTCTCACTATATCCTCCAGGTCCATACAGCATCACTTTCAAAATTTAATACCTATACCCAGCTCTATACCAGCAGGATGTTTGCAATACGACAAAAGGACTCTGACCACAGGATCGAATGGATCCGATCAGGAACTTGTGTAATCCCCGGAATTCATCCTGTTTGATCGCACCAAAGCATCAGGCAGGTATGCCAACCCCATGCAAACTAACTTAGTAACACGCATGTATATAAACGCGGAATATTCAAGGGTTTGCACCAGCAGAAGGTGGATCTGCCATAGAAATCGTATAAACGTAGCTAACTTCAGTCAGTACAATATTCCTGAATAACCCTGTATATCAATGCACGTTATACAACTAGTATACAGGGAGTATTGAAATTCCGAAATCTAGGACATTATATGTCCCTAGTGCCACCCTAAGAGTAGAAGTGTGTACCGAAGAGAGGTAAGCGACTCAGGACATGAACTGAATATCCCTATGTCCATAGGTGCTCGCTAGGGTTATTAATCTCAATCAGGTTGGCACGACGGGATCGAGCAGTAAACAAGGAGCAAACTGGCCAATGTGCTTGAAGCTTTATGACACATCATGCGAAGGATCCAATAGGCTTTAATACGTATCGGACGGCGATGAGTACTTGTCAATCCTGACAAATGTCCCTATGAAATATCCCTAGAATTTATTGGGTATATTAAAAAAAAAATGAAGTGCAGTATTTCGCTTGATCTTTTTCGCGGTTAGTTAATGCATGGATTTAAAAGGGGCGTTTTCAGGTATATTTATTACATAAAAAATTCTATGGGGGTTTTGTGTATTTTCTCTGAGCAATTCTTCGATTCGTCCCCTATGTACGGTATATACGATTTTCTGTTGGTAGAGAGCTTAAGAAAACCCATGGAAATTGGGGTTTGACGTGTACGACACTGCCGCAGCAAACAGGCCTTATTGTGCCGGCACTCGGTAGTTCACTTTTCAATTTTATTTCCAAGTCCCTTCTCGATCCTTGAATAGACGCAAATTGCTCGAGGCGAACACCGCAACGAAATCAGCCGAGAATTGAACGTCTGTGGTGAAAAGTGAAAATTGTCCAGTAAAATGCGTTATAAGCATATGCTGGTTGGTTATGGAGTTTGATTCTGTTCTTTTATCGTTTTTTTTGTCTGTCTCGTTGTAAACATTTTTTTATTTATTTTTTTTTAATAAATGTGAATGATTTTTTAACACGGAACTGAACATAATTTAATAATAAAATAAAATTAATATTTTACATATATCGGATGGACAATTGTTTATGTATGCTTTTCGATCGGAAAAAGTAATGGGATCTTAATGAGACTTTGATTAATGGACGGAACGTATTTATCAGGGCGATTCAAGTGTTACAGTATCCACTAAATGGGAATATGGATGGTGGCTAAGATGTAAGATTATAGTTGAACATTTGCGCGAACTTGAGAGTAACGACTCGAAGCTACGGTTCTATCTTAACCGCAATGGCGGTTTCCTGCATCCGATTTCGAGTTGTGTTCCTTAATGGGATATCTCCTTACGTATATTTACACTTACCATGTCTGTCCCGTCAATTATTTATCTACTGACCTAATTAGCCTGTATACCTATATATTTAACTATGAGCATCGTCAAATAACAAGGACTTTAATGAGAGAGTTCTTTGTGGTATTTTTGAATCGAAAAATTGTAGGTCATAATGATAAAAAGAACTTTAATATAGTCTAATTGATAAATTTAATTCGATTATAATTATTTTTTGTTTTTAACTCATATAAAAAACGATTAACCGAAAGATAGGGTTGTACTTGTTTCGAGTATCCTTAAACGATTTTAACCCCATTTGAAACAGCCCTCAGGGTGATTTTCGCAATTCGCTCGAATCCTTACAGTCTTTCACGAGTAAAGTTGCACGACTGGACTCAGGTGAGAAACTCGAAACAAGGGGATTGAGGAGGAGCAAAAAAAAAGTTTCTACGACATTTAGCACTTGCAAGATCACTTTTGAAAATTACAATCTCCTTTTAAGTATCGTCAATACTACGAGCATCCACTTTCCTTTAATAGCGTTAAATTAAATAATCGAAACGCAAAATCACACAAGTTTTTATTATCCTCGAGTGCAATCGTTAGCTCCTAAGTACGATAACGACTGTACCGATTACTAAAACAAATCATTTTATCATATGACATAAGACTTGAAAGTAACAATGACAAGTTTCAAGGTAAAGAAGATTTGTCATACATTCTTATCTGTAATCCACTGATTTTTAAATTCCAACAAAAACAAAATTTATTTTCACTCCCCGATAAGCTATTCCATAGTGTAAGTCATATCCAATTCGCGTTAATTAAAGTTCACCCATTTGTCACAATGGGAATAATCTAAATGGTGAAATCAGATTCTCGATGCTTTCGAAAGTCTGACAAGAGCAAGAGAAACGACTTAATCCACTGAGAATAATTTTTATAGTAACTGTACAGTGCATATATATATATATATATATATATATATATATATAAACACACATATATACACATCATATTGACAGGAACTAACGTCACTCCCACGAGACAGATTACAAAGTGCCTGTGATTTCTGTCAGCCTTTCCCGATCATCCTTCGCATACCATAACTAACATCTGATTGGTCCTTTCTTACCGAAGAGCTCCACCGATTGGCCGAATCTTTTCCTCGTGATTTGAAAATCGAGCCCGAAGCTCCCCAGTCGCAGCGCTGATTGCTAGTATTGTTGCGTGACATTCCCATCACCAAAGCCCAGGATCATTTGTTACTGCCAGTCCTGTGTCTACGTACAACCCCTCTACGATGTTATGCAATTATCGACGTTATGTACTGCGAACAAGGAAACTGATGGATCAGTTTCTGTCATTTTCTCGAAACGGCAAAAAAACGAAATGAAATTTGTATACTTTACACGTAAAATTTCGAAGCACGATATCGACGATCCGTAATAATATTTGAGAGCCCAAAAGAAATGTTGTTAGATACAAAAAAAATATTACCACCCTCAAATTCGATACAGATAAAAAGTACATATTTCGTCCTGATATAAATAAAATAATAACAACAACATCTGATCAGATCCAGTTATCCAGTTACGATCGATCAGCCCGTTAGATACGTCTAGCAAAGTGTCAGTATTCCGGCCACGTGAAAACTTGCTTAGGGGGTTGAATGGGAATGGGTGGTCGCATAGCTGGCTGAAGTCACCAATCAAATTCGATGTCGCACGGTTTCGCATTGGCGAAGTTTAATTCGCGTTCCGCCAATTTCGGGCCGACGCGGGCTTGCGGTTTGATTGCTAGCGTACACTTGTAGCTACGCTGTTCGATTCGTGGGGAGCATTGAGGAGAAATTGGTAGTAGGGCGGTGAAGTGGGTGGCTGGGGGGAGGGTAGGGCGATGCGCAACGGGTAAAATGGAGAAGTACGAACGATAGGTAAAATATAAAGGATAAAAGGAGAGAAACGAAAAAGTGCTCGAAGAGCTTGCGAAGCTCAGGACAAGAAATTGCGTTCTTCCACTCTCTTTGTGCCTGGTACTCATATAAGCATCTGTGAATATATATATATGCCATGTCTATATACACATACGTGACTAGAACGGAAATTGAATGCCATAGAGAAACGCAAGCTGTACTCGAATATAACTCACTACCAGACCGGCTTGAATTGTGGCTGGTCCACATTGCACTTTCTTCGCTGCCATTTTCTGTATCTGTATAGATACAGAGTTCACTAGACTTCCGATACTTATATTCGTACGACCCAATTGTTTTAAAAAGTTTCTTAGCACACTATTATATATGTCCAGGCGAAACATCGAACCTGTTAATCTTTCATGGGGTAAAATAAATTTTTAATTGTAAAAGAATGTAGGTTAGGGTTTATGAATGATTTAGGGGTTGATACGATTTAGTTATTTTACAGAGTGCACATGCATATAAGAGGATCGATCGAGCTTGGAAGCTTCCTGATAATCGGATCAGAATCTAATGAAGCTCCGACCCCTTTATATTCTTCCAGCCCACCCTCTCTCGGTATTCACCCCTTTAGCAACAATATTGACGGCATTACGTCACACTCGGTATTCCCGGCGAGTTTCTATGGTTCTTGTACACGGACGTAATTAATACGTGAGAGGTCTTTGTGGAGGAAAGGGTTAGAGGGATGAACGGGGTGGGTGTAGGGAGAAGGGGGTGTCAATAAGCGTCAGAAACGTAGGAAGAATACGGAGAAATCAAGGGGATGAAAGATGACGTAGCCAATAAGGGTTGGTTGTGGGCTTCGGCCAGGGATGATATTATCCCTATGGTAAGGGATGAAAGTCCGGGTAGCGATATGGTACCCGGTAAACGTTAAGGGTTGCCACCACTAGTGGAGTCCTAGGTCTGTGGCTGAAACTGTGAGAGCTTGCAGCATGGCCAACTTTACAAATTAATTCCGAAACATCGGGCTCCGGGGACAAAAAGCAAGACTCTACTGGGATTTCCCTAAGCCTCGTAGGAAGCCAAGCGATGGTGCTGCCACCGCTTGCTACCCCTTGCCGATACTCTTTCATCCGCCCCTGGAAACACTGACGTCCCTGACGGTCGGATGCTGCCAGTGGATGGCTGGCATCGGCTTCGTCTACCTCGGAGAGGGTTAATCGCTCTAGGAGTGGAAGGGTGGGCCGCACTTACCACCCTCCCTTAGCTCGATCCTGGTTACGTAAAAGGGGTAGGGCATGACGTTTCCGGCTATTTTCGCCTTTCAATTTAATTAATCCCGGCATTTAATTAACCTTTACGCGATTTACCTTGGCTGGAAAAGTAGCTGGCTTTTTTGGCGATGCTGTTGGCACAGACTTTCGAAAGGGGCTGGAATTCACGATGGTCTCTGACTTCTCCTAGTACCCACTTGGACCTCTATACATTTCTACCTTCTTACAGGTACCACTACCGTTCTGTCTATTTATCCCAAGGCCCTCCTCCTTTTACTTCCGGTTACCGTTTCCGATCCTTTTGAATCTGCTTCATTCTGCTGACTTTCATCCGACGATTTCTCAACTTTATACCCATCGAAGTAAACGAACTCCCGGCCTGTAATACCCCATGTCAAAGTACCTTTTGTTTCTCTGTCAATACAGTCTCTCTGAAAATTTTACACCGTTATAGTTTCACGAGATTATCAAATCCCCCACCACGTGGCAATATCCTGTATTACCAACCTAGAGGATGTTACCGAGGGGATGAAAATTGAAAAAATTAAAATTGAAACTTTTAACCCGGCAGTTAGTACTACCGTGCTGTACCAATATACTGTGTACCTATAACTACAGTATCCTCGTCAGAGTTCCGATAGTTCGACAGGTCTGACGTATGCATAAAAGTATCTCTCTTGGATATCAATTTCATAAGCCAAGCTCTGGGTATGAAAGAGTCCAAAGCTTCAGCCTGTACCATCCTGCTGCGTATCACTGAGAGGTGTTACGGTCTGGTATTGAGAAATTTTCTATTATCAGCTGGGAGTTTACGCGGTGATGTGTTATACAGTATCGTCCAAAATTAATACCCCTATACCTCGGTGAAATTTAATCCTCCTGTAGCTCTGGATGATTTCCAGAGACTATCCTACAGGACGCCCGGAAAGGTATCTCAGAATAGGTTAACGTCATGTATGGATCGTTAGAAGGATTTTCGGACTAGACCAGAGCTGAGCATGTTAAAGCGATCTATAGTCGCCTTCTCTAAAGTGCTATGCAGTTAGTATACACTGAGCTGTCTCACAACTTCAGTCAACTGGTATCGGCGAGCATCGCAAGCTCGTTTCCGCTTGGCTGATCTTCTCCTGTTCTTCAGACAGCCACCGTGCAGAACCATCGAGAACCCTTGGTCCATGCCGGCAAGATTGTTTCGGGAAAGTTTGGCTGGCAACTGGTCCTTGGCAGAGGTGTGTCTCGATAGCGCAGCATCTTACCGAAGAAGCCTGAGATAACAATTTCTAAAAGCATCTAGTTTATTAATTTTCTAATTAATAGACTAATTCATGAAAATTTCTCAATTATTAATAATCAAATTAATATTTCAATCAAGATAAGGCATCTCAAGAGTGGCATCAAATTTATTATTAAATCAATAAATCTCTTTGCAAAGGATCTTGACGCAGTATTGTCCAGGACCAAAGAGAGAAAAACAAAATATATACGGGGTGTCCAAGTACAAAAATAATCCTGCTAAGCTGAAGCTTCTCGAATGCGAATAATAAAGACTACGTGGAAGCAACGTTTGTTCGCAATCTGCAATGCGAAGGATTTCAGCGTCGGGATGCTGCAATGGAATCATTGTTTAAACCAGAGATGGTATGTCTCTCTTTTATTCCATCTATTTCGCTCCCTCTTATTATTTCCGTAAATGACGATACCGTAAGCATCGTAGGCTACTTAACATCCTTATACCCACTCGCTTCTTCATCCTGCATTTCCGTCTTTCGTTTTGTGCCGCGAGAATAATGCTGGGGAATATATATGAAAAAGATAAGAAGCCAAGCAAAGGGGTAGGGAGATTGCGTTCAAGGGGTTTATCGAGAAACTTGGCAAGGAAGATTCGGGGACTTGATCATATTATATGATACATGTATATTCTTCGGTTGCGCAATTTTCCTGCTACGATATCTTCGCGTTATCTTTAAATTAACTGACGCCATTAATGTTATTCAATACGAACCCATATTAGCAAGGGAATTATATTTATTTGACATATATCATTATAATCATCGTACCTTCTTATACGGGGTGTATCAAAGTTACCGCACTACACTTTACGTAGGTGTAATATCCACGTCTCTCTGCACTTTTCACGAAGATAATACCGCGGGAAAAAAAGAGTATAAAAAGATGCGAAAAAAAAATGTAAAAAGCTCCGGGCTTATTCTTTCACGTCTCTTTTGAATTGTTCCTCATGAATCATCCGGCTTGGGTAGGAAGTTGCCTGTGTAGTACTCATTATGCAGTATGCCTTACGGCTATGTCTGACAGGTTCGCCATCCTCGCGGGGCCAATATATTTACATACACTCTAATAATGGCTACAGTATTGTTTGTGCTTTAGCGTATTACGTGTATACAGAGTTGCATACATTTTTATAGAGAATATGAATACAGCCATCGGTTACCGTATGAATTAGAAGTTGGCTGCAGTTCCGTGTACGATCTTCGTGAAAGATAAAAGTTTGTAAAGGTATTGATAAGAGGCAGAGACATTTTTTTACGTAAACAACAATAAAAGTAACCAAAAAAATTATATAATCAAATTAATATTTTCACGCTGTCTTTGAAATATATTCGTTCGCTTCGTCAATCTGCTTGGGGGATGCAATTTCAGAAATACCCCCCACTGTCGTGCCCATGCAGAATATATTCGTAGCCATTTTTTATTTAGGGGTTGGTACCCACTGGATAACCCACCCTTTTATTTATACAAGGAATGGATGGGCACCCTGCGGATTTAAGATTCCGTGAGACACGACCGTACGTATCTTTACTCCTGTTCCCTTTCTAGGGGTTGATTCGTCACGGACTTCCTACCCTTCGCGTTCCTCGGCGATCTGACGCATATGCATACGTAACGCACTACGTTCGCCGTATCTCACGACCCTCTATCTTTTAATACAGCAATAACGTTGCCACCGCATTTACTTGACCCCCGTCGATCGCGTTACGTAACACGAAAAAGATTTCCAGCGTGCATACATATGTAAGGAAGAAAAAAGAAAATACGTGACGCATTTTTATTTCGTAAATAAATATCATTCTCAACCCTCATCCTCATTCTTTTCGAGGTATGTTTAATGGCAGTCGATACCCCGTCGTGGTACATGTATGCAAACAGCCCCCTATAGAATATATATATCTTTATTACACAAGGGGTGGCTCTTTTATCACAGTATAAATATTGGTATAACAACCATCTTATGTGACCAATAAGTAGTTGCTTTCTTAAAGAAAAATCTTTTATTTAATTCATAACCCTAACGGATGTCCCAGTGCCCTTAACGATACAAGAGAGGGATGATAGATATATTTTTATTAGAAAAATTTTCTATGAATTTAATATAAACACTGTATATATTATACATACGTGTATACTATCTAGTACAAATATATATATGTATACAGAATCCGCAACAACAGTCATATTGGATCGAAGGTGGATCTTCGATGAACGGTGATGCGGAAGACAGGAGTTCTGTGAAGATTGAGCGAAAAAGGCTTTCCGGGTAATTCATCGGGCAAAGCGAATATTGGAAATCGGAAGAAGGAAACGTGGCGTAAAGGCTGTAAACTCTGGGATTCGGTAGTTTCGAGGAAGAAAAAAGAAGAGAGAACATTTTACCAGAAGATTCCGTCCCACTTTCTCTCACATGATTTTTTTTCCACATTTCACTCCCTCGTACACGTCCTCCTCCTATCGCCATCCTGCTTCCACTCATTCATTTCCTTTCGACCCAACCTGAGTTCCCTTGCCCAGTGCCGCCGCAATTTCACCACCGAATCCCTATTTCCACTGTGTTTACAGCCGGATGGTATCCCGCAGTCGTGCAACAATCAAACGAGAAACGACGCCACGAAAGAATTTCAATGCGTGCACCCGACCGGCCGTCGCGACGCCACGGAAGTCAGGATCTTGCTGGAAACCCCTCGAATGGAATTGTTAAGACGTACGGTTAAAGCGCAGCGAAGAGAATTTCGAAGGAAATTGTAAACACGGGGATGGAATTTTTAAAATTCTTTATTTCAAGCCCATACAAGGGCGTCACGGTCAGTTACCCATCGATACAACGATAAATGGAAATACGGTCGAGTAATATTAGATATCGAAATACTATGAAATATATGTAAAGATATTTACTAGATAATATTAATATAAAATGTATGGATATAGATTATGATAATTTAATGATACTGTTTATTATTTTTATTCATTCCATAATGGTTGTCCAAGCGAAGTTAGGGATACTGATAGTGCAAGATCAGCACATTAGTTCTTTCACTGTAAATGTATAGTACGTAAAGAGACATATAAATGCGGGAACGACCGTAAAAGTCCTTTCTTGGGCAGAAGCCTCGGCCAAGTCACGAGCTGCTTTATATTCGCGGTTCGAGAAAACAGCGGAACATATAATTCAGCGGAACCCTCTGCTGCTGACACCAGTGCCGCCGCTAGCAGCACCAGCGCCAGGGGTTGGCGCTTTGGGGGTTAAAGCGGCATCGAGGATTCCTGGTGCAGGTTCTCTTCCAGGCTACTTAAAATGCAACGCTGCCTATCGATGTCTATGGGAACTGCTCAAGGGTTGCTTGCTTTCTCCTTGCTTCCTCCGCGCCAGCATGGGCGTGCTTTCTTGTTCCTCTTTCCTCCTGGTACCAACGCCGGAAGTGGGCGCAATCCGTATACAAACGAGGTACAAGACTGAAGGCATCGACTAGACGGAATCCTGTAGGATCATGGGAGACGATATTTTGTATGTAGATATAATTTATATAGTACTGTGCTAGGTACTAGTAGGGTACATACCTATAAAGGTCAGACTTGAGACCTAGTGGTACCACAAGAGATAGGAAGTCTCTGGGTTGAGGAAGGGACGAAGTGGCGGACTAGGTACGAACTGGTATGGGGTTTGTCTGAGGGTGTATGGTGCTGGTGGCGGTGGTGGTGGTGGTGCTGGTGGTGGTGGTGATGGTGGTGGTGGTGGTGGTGATGGTGGCGGTGGTGGTGGTACGGGTCGGACAACCGAGATGGCCCGGATGAGCTCGGAACTTCTTGGTTATATATCTCGTCGTTTCCGGAGGGTGGACTCTGCCGGTTCTCCATAGATCAGCCTGCGTCCGCAACGCCAACCCTCTAGGCGGGCAGATTTTCCATCCTCTTAGATCCCAGCGCCGTCTTGCCGCCAGTAGTGGTACTACTGCGTCCACTGGGCATCCAGCCCATTCCCCCCTTCGCTCTATTGTTCATTCTACTGTTTTAATTGCAATTCCAAGAGAAAGAAGTCCTTGCTATTGACCCTGGGGAATGTCTGTTTCTTCTTGAGGTGGTTGTCGGGAGGAAATCTTTTTTTTTTCGTTACCTTCGACGATATACCTCACTCAAGTTCGTGAACTCGCATCGGACGTCGATGATCCGAAATTGATGATTGCTTTCAAAAAAATCGTATTTCCGGAAGAACTTTTTATACATTTTTTATCATTCTTGTATTTAATCGTTGAGACTTTTATTTGTGTGATATTATTTATGGGGTTGTTGCGGCAAAGAATTTTCAGCAAAATTTTTAATTCCGTCAATAATAAAACTAAATAGGATCACTAAGAAAAAAAGCGTAAATCGATAAAGTATCGATTCCCAGGACGATTTCTCTGACCTTAACACGTGAGCAGCCAAAAGTTACGAGGATTCTCCGGAAAGTGGCTCATTGTTCTTTAAAACTGTATAGCGGGTGGCCACGAAACTGGTATCCAAGACAGTACAATCACTCAAGCCATTTCCAGAGACGATTTCGAATCCGCCCAGAATATCTCCTTCGCCTCCTCCCTTACTTTCTCTTACTTTCTTACCACAGTCCTCAGTTCTCCAGCAAGCTTTTTCCCTCACTCCCAATGCCATCAGGGAATTCCATCCCCATCCCGACCCCAGACGCCCACAAGGAGCGTCCCGATGCTTTCCGCGGCGCTGTTTATTCGCTTACCCTTTGTTTTCGCGACTCGTCACTCGTTCATCCGCTCTCTAAATCTTTTGTGCATCGATAGCTGCTACCCTTCCTTTGTTCCCTTCCTCGAACTTTTTCTCATCCCTACCGTCCCAAGGGCTTCGTCCGATTCCAGCCCCACGACGACTCACCCTTGTTGTAGTTCATCCCAGTTCACCCACGACTGCTCGAATTTATTTCATGAAATTTCACCGCGCTAGATCATTCCGTCTCGTTAGATTCGATGCGCTCTCCAATAAACATTGCCCGGCCCACTAGACATGATTCAGTTGGTTTCTTGTTCTTCTTACCCAGTATATAATAGAAAGCAGCCCAAGGGGTAACAAAGGGTCTTAACAAATTTGATAAATCGGAAAATGCACCAAAAAGTCACTACACACCCCCTAGATGGATCAATGATTGCCAGAGTGGTCTTGATCTTTTTTTTTTAATCAAAATAAACAGAGATAAGGTACCAACAGAAAATTTTGATTCTTGTCTCACGTTCAAAGTAGATCCAAACCGGGTTGAAAGAAAGGCGGAAGTGAGTCCAGAAGCATTATGCTCAGCCGGACCAAGACGTCCGGCTAGCCAAGTGTGAGATGTCGGCACTGAAGGTGGCTGCGTGTTCTCCCAGCATCCACCTCACTTATTGGCCGCGTGTTGTCCGACAATAAAGGAAGACTATCCCTCAGGAAAGGACACCGGTAATCCCTTCCTAACCCTCATCCTCATTCTCGACGTCGTCTAAAGACTCCAGGCACCCTCTCTTGGCCCTCCTTTGGCCTGGCTCGACATCCACTCAGATTAATGCCAGACAAAGCTACGGATGAAAAACCATCCTCTGGAGCCAGAAGGATGCTGGGTGATAAGAGGAGGAGAAGAAAAGAGATTTTACGGAAAAGGTTATCGTACGAGTCGTCTTCGTTGCCTCGTGTACAGCTTGTTGGATTCTTTTGAGAATTATTCGGAAAAATTTTTATTTTCCCGAATTTTATTAATTCTGTAATCTTATCGTCGGACTAGTCGACCGATTCTTTTTAATGATCTTTTGCACATTTTATTATCGAGATGATATACTAAGTAGGTTCGGGTAATGGTAAAGACGGAATAGGGAGTTTTGGAATTGTTAATGTTTTTTTATTTTGTAAAATTATTTATTCTTTTGAAAATTTCGATATTGTCGTAAAATGATACATCGTGAGGTTACAGCATCCTCGTCTTGAATTCTTTCATATATATATATATATATCACTTGAAAGTTCCTGCCTTGACGAAAGCACTTGAAATAAAGGGTTGAGTGTTTGCAAGGCATTAACTATTCAAATACGAGAGTTCCGACCCTCCCCACTCCTTTTAGATTATAATTGCAGAACAGCACCGCGGATATTTATCATCCATTACATTAGATTATGGAAAGTGGTACTCCCGAACATAAACAAGTGTGAAATCTCAAGGAATATGCGTAATTTATTGGAAGGAGTTTCTTCTCGTTTCTCGCGCCACGTTGACAGAGTTTACATAGTTGCACGGTACACGTGAATTCAAATACGACAGGGGTGTTCAAAGAGAAAAGCAATACGACAAAAATATAATTAAGCAGAAATATTTATAATGAAAATTGCACAGAGGGTGAAAGTGGGAGAAAAAATGAAATCAAATTATTTTTCGAAAATTCAAATAATAGAACAAAATTTTCAAAAAGCTTTTTATTCTCGCGACATTACTATCGAAAATCGATACGCGGATGCCTACGTGGAAAAGTTGGCAGCACTGAACGTTTAGCCCTTCTTTTGTCTGAATTAGACTGAGGAATGAAATATAGGCACGTCCCGGACGGGATATAGGTGCCTTTATGGATTTTACGACACGCACGCTACGCATAATGCATCTGGCAGCTGCCTGAGCCCCTCGTGCATAAATATATTGCAAAAGTTGCCGAAAAAAAAACCCAGAAAAATGGAAACTACTGAAATTCTAATCAAATCGAAAGTATATATGTATACGAAACGTTTTTCCGATTTTCGATAACTTTACATAAATGATCTTGCTTATGAAAACGCTTGGTATATTAAATTTTGTATTTTCAATGTCACGTAGTAACGTTACAGACGTATTACAAAATTTCGTCTCGAAGGTAAATTTGTTACAGTATAAATTTGTAGTATATTTTTTTTTGGAATTTTAAAGTGTTGGATACGCCGAAACGAAAATTATACCGAAGGACACTAAAAACGAAAATGAAAGAACTTTCGCGTCAACGTGCCGTAAATTTCATGGGTAATTAAAGTGCACCAGTGACTGTCGTCTCGAGAAACCGGAGATAGAGAAATGTCCTAAAAATATACTGGGTGGCAAAAGAGTCACTCTATTTTCGGTACTCCCGTCTTCGCACTCCCTAGGGACGTGTTGACACTTTATGTAGGCACATACGTCGACATTGGAAGCTTTTAAGAACATACGCTTTGTGTCTGAAGAATTTTGAAAAATTAGACAAAACTGTCAAATATCGTCTGACAAGAAAAAACAACGCTTAAATATACATTTTTTAATTTTCCAGAAATTTCAAAATCCTCCAACACATTTTATACAATTCTAATCATAGTACATACAGAGCTCCAATTTTACTCGAAACTCCGTGCAAGGAGACAGGTTGCGTGTAGGTACGTTTCTCTCGGTACGTCAGTTATTTTTACGGAAGCGTGATTTCAGCCATGACGTTTGAACGACGTCTGACGGTTAAAAGCCCCCATGCTGCTATTCTGCAGTCCCGTCCACCCTCCGAAGCGTAAATTGTACGGCGGTCAAGTATTACGTATATTGCTAGAGCCTAAGTTCACGGAGTTAGAATTCTACCTAGTACACCGTCTTACCGTTGGCGCCACTTGAGAAAGTCCAATTTATTTTTTAAATAAATTAGGAGTCGGTCTTACCTAATAAAAAAAAATTCTCAACGTTTGAACAATTCGTGAAATTTATTTCAATTAACCAATATCAAAAAACAAGTGTCCTTTGTCCACTGATATAACCGTACTAAAATACGAACACCAAAAGCATAATGTACGAAATATACAACAGTAGCAGAACGTAAACGTCAATAAATTCACGTTCCCATGACGCTTTGTGTAATTCGACTCATGGAAACGGCGCATTAAGCAATTAAGCACTTCGTTATCCAATATAATCACAAAAACGTAACTTGTTACGTACAGAATATCAAATATGAAAATATCATATGCCAAGCATTAAATCCATTTATGTTATTAATTCAGCCAACCCCTAATTCATTAGTATCACTAACACCCCAGGCAATGATTGGCCCAATATACAGTTGGTCCATTTCATCAGATCTAAACATCAGGAGCACCCGATGCAAGGATCGACCCAATATACAATCCATTCTATAAATTTCAAAATTTATTTTAAATTCTCAAAAAATATAATAAATTCAAAATTCGTTATTTTCACTAAAAACAACAACCTTCGTTAATTACACTCAAAGACATAATTTATACAAAGGACCTCCGCCCCCTCTCATCCCTTTTCCCAACCATAAATTCTAACCACACAAATTTTGAGACCGGTTTAGAAATAGACGTCAAAATCGATAAGCAAAATTTCGCGCACCAATTATTCTTCCGCACCGTTCAACATCCAAAAGGACCACCAACACAAGAAGACCAAAATATCCACCTTGTCTCCTGCCGTAACACACATTCCCCTTCTCCTAAGTTTGACCCTTCCGCCAATAATGGTGTCCCCCGTTATATCCATATAGAGGAAAAAAATTTAAAAAAAAGATTACGCCCTAAAAAAACCAATGATCAAATTTACACACTTGTTATGTGTCCGAAGGGACCAAACTCGTGGCTGACCTCTTATGTCCGACCGAAAAAAGAAAACAGCAGCTTCCTTGCTCCCTTGCACGCGAGCTTCTGGGCTTTATTTATCAGAGTTTTATTCGAGTGGATGATGGATAATAAAGCCGGGCTTTGTGGATTTCCGCACAGTTGGCTTCTCGACTTGTGGCCCTTTGCCATCGACGAATCGAACCGACATCAAACGAACCAGGAGCTACCAGCAGGTTCAGAGAGCTATGGAGGTTATGGTTATGTGTACGTATCTACAGATACAGATATATAGATACAATGCTACCTTTGGATCAGAAGCAGAAGACACGCGTGAAACAAATTTTTTTTTTACTCGTCATATGATATTTATTACACGGATACATTGGCGGTACTGATTAAAGGTCAAAGGTTAGAACCCTTTTTTTTCTTTCACATCTAAAATAATTATCATTGGATACGGTAGCTACGGGTTTGTCAACTGCGATTAGGAACACGTGTTCTCGTATATGGGAGATTCAACCTTGAAAGGATACGACGTGTCAATTAGGTCCACGACCTTTGACCTAACGACTGACCCTAAGGTTTGTCGCAAGGAATTACGAGCTGCTTAGGGCCCGTCACCAACTTCCGGTTAACTGTGTCTCCTAAGGATTTACGAGATGTTACCAAACTTCCGAAATGTTGTCACGTAATTTCGGATATTAACCGGAAGTTTCTGATAACGGTACACATCTTGCAAGTGAAGACGTACTGTCTAGGGTCAGACTGTAATAAAGTCGTGATTGGCAAGTGTATATTACATGAAACAGCGACAGTACATACAATACGTAATAGTAAAAAAATACATTTTGGAGTCTTATAATAAAAAAATATTGTATAGAATTACACAACAAAAAAAAAAGTGAAATTCCGAAACGGCTTGAAGCTAATTTCGAAAATTTGTTCATAAAGAAATCTTCATCTCTCACGTCATCACAAGAGACTCCACAGGACCGCACGCTGCAGCATATTGGATCTTTTACGAATTACAAAGTGTTTACAAGCGACAAAGGGGTTGTGCCAAGTGCATTCTTTGCATGACGTTACGTCATTACCGTGCCACTTGTGCGGTTAAGCCTCGTTGATCAACCCTGTTTGTAAGTCAAGCAGGGATACATTGACTACCCTTAACAACCATAGGTAAACTTACGAAAGCGTTCTTAAAGCTACAGTTAACTGCCGATGCAGTTTATCCAATAAAAAAATTTAACAAAAAAAAACATGAAGCATGGAAAAAAAATTGTTTAAGTTACAAAAAAATCAATAAGGCAATATCGAACCGTTCTAAACCGATCAAGAGTCCTGGCATCCAAAGCCAACAGTTTCTGTCATTCTCTTTACTTAACCATATCAATCACTGAGATGGATCGAGAGTGACAGCGGACTCGCAACAAAAACGCACGCGTCCCAGCTGCCTTGTTTTTTTGACAGTCCAGGGACGTGCGCGTCCACGTGTATCCAAGGGTGCGCTTACACGTAGACGCACCGAAGAGGGATGGCACGAGCGCATTTGTCACCGATCCGTCACCGGGACGAGGGCGATAACGAGCGGGTGCTATTGGTGAGCTAGGGGATTGATAGTGGGGGGGAGGGAGGGGGGGAGGACAAGGAAGTGGAAAAGAAAGAAGAGGAAGAAGGAAGGAAGGAGGCGAAACTGAAGAAAATGTAATTTTCCTGGGCATCTTGATAAGATTACGTCACAACTCCCGACACACCATAGGGGTAGATTTGATAGTGGAGATAACAAACAACAGCCTATGGCAAATGCTTCTATACTCGGTGCTATTTGACAAATATTTTATGGATATTAGTTTTTGAACACTTGGGTAATATCGGTGAAATTTATTTTTGAATTTTATTATTATTATTCTGCGTTCCCTCTACTCGAATTCAAATATCGCGACGAGGGTTGAAATAAGGGTGGTTTGATAATAAAATTTTTAACGTTGCTTAATTAATTCCGAAATTACTTCAATGGTGCAATAATGTATCTATTAATCTGTCATACCATGTGCATTTCAATATATGTGTATTCACGTATGTAGGTATACACGCTCGCCTACTAACTGTACGAATAGGTCGCGTGCTAACCGTGTTCATAAATCCATCAAGCATTACCGTACAGGGAATGGATGGTGGTAGGGGCGGGTGGGGCTGGTGGGTGGTATTTATGTCGATGCTGATTGAAAGATTTTCTCTTGTATCAGACGGAAACAAGCGTGTTACGTAACGATACCTTTTGACCGCATCGCCCATGTGTGTACACACTGTATAAATATAGTGACACGAATTCGCAATTATTCATCACGAAGAAATAAAGAATGGAGCTGGTTTCGTGTTCGGGGATAATAAATAAAAATTAATTTTGCTTTAGATTCCAAGGGAACAATAAGTACTGGTTGTGTAACAGGGTAATTGCTGTGACTAGGTTTGATCGGGACTGTTGTGGAAATATTTTCTTAAATGTTGGGTTTAGTGCGGTTTACTATACTTTTGTATCTCTAATGGGGTTTTCGGTCCTCGAAATAACTGTAAAACCGGATACCGCAAATACGCTCGTTTGTCAGAACGCGTCATCCTTTTCATTCTGCTGACTCGTTACTTCCGTTCGTGTACAAAACCATCTCAACGAAATTCCACGCGCTCCTTAGGGGAGTAGGTACTGGTGTATTGGTTAAACTGAACGTTTCTAGGAAATAAGGAAACTTTGGATGCTGGTATATATATTGGATTTCTGTAAATTTGTAGTAATTAAAATTTTTTGGGAATTTCACTCGAAAAAATTTGCAGATGAAAATCTTTTATTAATTTATTTTATCTTACATGGCAATTTCTTAAATAGAGTATGTCAGGTATGATGGCAATTGCATCGAAATTGTAATCAAGTCGACGAAACATTTAAATCCAGGAATAGATTACAGAGTTACTTTGATAACGATAAAGTCGTGGAAATCGCGTGCGACCACGATTAACATAGTGAAAGTATGTAAAGGGTAAAAAAATTGAAAAAATCAGACTGAACAATAGCCAGCTGGTATTTGCACTAAGCCCTGATAATAATTTGAGGGAAAAAAATTCAATACGCTTTAAAGACATAAATTATTAATGTCACAGAACCAGACGGTTCAATATCGAAAGGATAAAATTACACGTGATAACGCGCAGCTGTAATTTCAACTTCCGTTCACGTGATGGCATTTTACGTGATTCCTGATAAAATCGTCCCCTCCGTCGATCCCGTGACAAAAAAATCGCGTGAGCCTCGTATAAGCATGACTTTAATTGCCAATCCACTATCGCCCTTTATTCAACAATTTTACAAAAAAAGCCAACCACACGCATGCGCGCAATTCAATAATCCGCGGAATGCAAAATTTGTTATCTCGTATTTTCCGTATATTTTTGTATATTTTTTTTGACATCCTGTCTAAATTGATACAGTAGATCCAGTAGGTATACACGAGGCCAGTAGATACAGTCGTTCAGGTACAGACGACGGGAAGGAAATCGATTGCTGACGCGAACGAATGGGATTGGTGGGGATGAAAAGTTTTCCGGGTAAAAATTACTTTCGGGGATGAAGTTCGTCGCCATGGAGAATATTGCAAAGACAGCCAACTGCGCGACGTGGTCGGAAGTGGCACCCAGGCGCTAAGGGTGAGTACGAACACGAAAGTGCATTTAGCGTAGGATCTTGGTCCAATTCGAATCCTAAAATATTTAATACCCACTTGATGTCAGCCGCCTGTATCCCGTGGCAACATCTCCATACACGAGGGACCATTAAATTTTCTGGGTTTAGGGGAGAAAATGGCACCTAGATAGGATATCCACCCTACAGTATCTTTTCCTCCATCTTTTATCTCAGACCATGGCAATTGGCTCGGTCCAGTTTGCAGCTGGCTGAGAATTTAATGACAGACTAGCTTCCAGGTCTGCGATTGGTCGTCCACGAGATTCATCCAAGCGCCGAGATACATTTAGGATGCTGATATACTCCGCTGGTCCATATCACGTGCGTTGAACGTTTCGAGGTCTGCGTGTCTCTTTCCGGATGCTGGAAAAAGGACAAGAATTTATGAAAGAAATCGGTATATTTTTTCTTTTTTTCCGTCACTTGCGTTTCAACTTATTTTACGTATAGGACAAGAGGATATAAGGGGTGTAGAAATATATGAGAACAATACCCATGCATTTGGCATTATTTTGAACTTTTTAATATCTCCTAAAGTTGCAACGCAGCTGAGGGTGGTTAGGTTGGTAGTGCACTGTATATAGGTACTACGTTGTCTGGCGAGTAAGCCAAAGAGGATGGTGAACGCCTGGCTAAAGGGTGGCTGAGTTAGAAGAAGCCTGGAAGGAAGTGGCTGTGGATGGAGTCTGGGGGGTTGGTAGCAGTGACGCCAGGGAGGAAGGGGATGACGTCGAGGTTGGTAGAGAGGTACGAGGAAGTGGAAGGTCTCGCCTGAAGCGAAGAAAGTGATGGAACGTAGGATGGGGAGGGTGGTAACAGTTGGTAGTGGTGTGTATGGCTTTAACGTTGGTACAGAAGGGGGTTGATACGAAGGGAGGAAAGGAAAAGTGGATGCACTCAGAAACTGGCCCCCGACATCTTCACACCCGCGAATCTTACACGTGGGGTAGATAAGATGCATCTATCAACCCCACGTCTCAGATGATTCCTATCGCCGAATAGAAAATGGCGTAGCCATCCGACCCTCTTCCACCCCTTGTTGCTACCGTTCTCGATAACGTTATTAATCTCGGATCGTGCGCGACATATTGGATGGGTCCTAGCAAATACGAGGCCTTGAGGAGAATGCAAAATTTTCACCCTTACCGCGAAAACATTCCACCCCCTGTCAATTCTCCCTTAGCCGATTAAAGTCAACAACCCTCTTGGAATAGCAGATACAGGACGTCTCGGATATTCGGGTCTTTTATACCAACGCGTGTAGGATAAGATATCTATTTATTTTTTGTACAATTTTCTTTTCAAACTTTTTGTTCGTATTTTTTTTTATATCCTTGAGCGGGTTCAATTGATAGTTTCGGATTTGAGAATTATGACGACCATAATGACGCTTTCCACTGCGGCGGCGGTTTCAGTGATGTTGGCAGCACTGGTATAAAAGAGGCCAAAGGCGAGAAGAACGTCAGGAATGAAATGCAACGATGTGAGACTCGTTTGAAGTTCTCGCTCCGTCACAAGCGAGACTGTCTGTCACTCTGTCTTCGCTTTGCTGAGCATTAATAACCTGACGGAAAAAAAAGAGAACCGACTGTGCCGCCATCTGCAGAGAATTTCTTCTGCGTGCACTTCCTTTGCCGGAGGTTTGGAATACAATGGGCATTCACTGAAAATCGTGTCTATCTCGACTACTTGTCGCTTCATAATGCGATACATTTTTTCACCCCTTCTACTTGATGAAATTTAATAAAATAAAAAATTTCATTCATTAATCCACCTGTGATAGTTCCGAAAAATTCCGCTAGGGCTCGCGTAGAAATTCAAGATAAGCTTTCTTATGGGCAGCATTATAGTTATAAGAAATATATTTAATGAGTACGTAAGTCTGGAGTCATGAAGATGACGTCTCGACGGGAAATCGAGCGTGCAGAAGATCTTGGCCATTCTTGGAATCCCGGAGAGTTCCGAGTCAGTCGGATGCTTTAAAAATAAATTTAAAGCAAGCACAAACGTCCTCTATTCCCTACGTCACCTTTTTCCATCCTCCCCTCCCGCCACCCTCCTCTCGCTCACTGTTGCCCCACCGTGTTCTTCTGTCACTCGGAAACTCACGTGGCGCACTTATTTCATGAATTATTGCGTTTCCCTTAACGCCGCTGGGCATGTCGCACGGGGACGCGCTTCAAGTATGTGCATTCATAAAGCATTGGACAAATTCTATGTCTAGAGAAGACTCGTTCCCTGCTATCCCAGTTTTACATAAATCTGAGGAAAATCTTTACGTACCTTAATATATTATACGAACGTGTCAGTCATATTTCAGGACTGTTGCTACGCACTGGGTATACGCACGATATTGCCTGTTCCGAAACACTCTAAAAACCCAAATTGTCAACTGGCCCAAATGGATGCTACGCTGACGAAATTGACACGAATTTTCCAGGAAATTGTATAAAAAATATATATAAAATATACGAATACATTCCACGCCATTCTGGTATGATTTAATAAAATATGAAAAAAAGAAATAACACGCGATACCAGTTAAAAATTGTACATGGAACGGATGGCTCGGTGTGAAATATGATATTTCACTTAGAACTCACGTGAAATCAGACTATCTATTTATATTCCCAAAGCGTTGTGGTACGCGATGAAAGGAGAGGAAAATACTTAATTTCACGTAGGCACGTGGATAGGTGAAAAGTAATTAAATGCGGTCGGCGCATCAGTCACGCAATTTGTCGGAATCATAAGGGCAAAAAAGCAGCCCCAGTGACGCATCATTTCAACGTGGTAAAGGAAAGTAAAATTAATTCGAATCGTAAAACCGCAGGAGGACGCAGCTAAAGGGAGATGGAAAGAGTGAGATGTATACGTAGTAGAAGGAGACTGACAGAGACAGCGAGTGAAAACGAAGAGGAAAAGAGACGCGTGTCCGCTTCTTCGCCAAGGGCCATTCGTCATCCCATACGCTATTCTATACGCTTTTCCACCGGCGAGCTCTTTACCGCTACGAGCTTTTCCCGGCAAGCTTTGCCCCGTGCTTTTGCGAAACCCCGTAACACATATGTCTCGCGGTAACGAAAAAAACGACGCAACCAAAGGGACTACAAGAGATAGAAGATCGCACGACACAACAGTCTGTTTTACGTACGCGCTATGGCGGCTCCGTGATTTTATTAATGTTCTCTCGCGCCACTAAAATATTTCTTTCGGAACGGTACCTGCACGGGGCTCTTTGTAAAAGTACCGCTCGTATATCATTTTCGCGTGAAATTACCGCGTGCGGTTGTGCCGCAATGGCTAGACCGATGCCAAGCGTTGGTTGAGAAACGGCCTTGAAGTTTTGAAAAAATAATTTGTCAATTTAAAAAAAATTTTATCGACATTTTTTTTCGAGTCTTATATTCGCGAGATTGTAATCATGGTAGATATTTGTTTAACCATAACGATCTATGTAAATAAGTGTCGACGTATTGGGTGGGATAAAGCTTCGTTCTCAAAATATTTACTTTTGGAAATTTAATCTTACCTGTTTATTGGTGCTGAACTGGGTTGTAACTGTTGGGTACTTTTATGCTTGGTTTTTACAGCGCTTTGAATGAATAATTCAGCACTACTCGAGATTTACGTTATTCGTGTATCTACTTTCAATTCTACAAATTCCGAATCACTCGGCTGGTAATGTTTACGCAGGCGAGATAGATAAAGTTAAATTAACACTATTGGCAACAATGCAAATTTTCAGTTTAAAAACGTTTATTCGACTCCCTAAATTAATATTTCGCACATGTACAAAAGCTCATGAAAATTCGCAAAATTTCCACAGCAAAAGCGTCCGATATATCTGTGCAAAAAATTGTGTGGAATTTTAGCGCTGCTCTCACGTGCCTTTCAGCGCAGATTCAGAGCCACGTAAAAGCGCATGTAAACATGCGAATTTAATTTTCGCAAAGACTTGCTAAGAAACTCTTACAACGAGGTACTACGAAGAGTAAAAGTTAGAGTATAAAATCTGTAAATAAAAGTATATTGAAAAAGAGCTGCCAAATGTGGGAGAAAAAAATACGTATTACTTGCGAACATTTTGCATAACTATTATATATAATTTAATCGAACGTGCCGTCGATATATCGTATCACGATATTATATTTGATCGCCAACTGAATATATCGTACTCGTTCACTTGCAATCAGTATATCCTATGGTTAACTATGAAAACTATCCACGTTCGTTTCAGTAAATATTTGATGGGGACCATAAAACGTCCTCACTGAGTGTCTTGTGCGATTTGAGGACATTGTGTGCTTTAGGGTTGTAACAAGAATTTCCTGATTCATCCAATCTATACTGTACAGTATACATAGCATACATGGCATACGTAGCATACGTAACAAGGCACATGACATACTGAGTGTACATTGCATGAAACGATATATCGAGTATCCGTAATGTGAGATTTTTAATAATAATTTGAAAAACGAGGTCGTAGATGAAAATTGAAAAGTAAAGTTGTAGATTTTGAAAATTATCAAATACCGAAATTGTTCTTCGTATAAAAGGAAACGTGATTTTGAAAATTTTCAGTCATCCAATTATTCGCGTATGGAGAGTACACCTGCGTCATACAAGTTAACGAAGCCAGTATGTGGACTTATGTGAAAAGCGGAAGCGGAAGTAGGAGTTGACGGAATTGAAAGCCAGGGACGGCGAATTCGAAAGTGCCCGGCGGGCTCGTACGAACTAAGAATCGGCTGGCCGTACGTTGAAACAATATTTGCGATGAATTTCATTATAGTTGGCAGCCGGCGTAGCGATATTACCAACCCCCCAGGGCAGCCTTCGGAAACTTCAGCAAACATTATAACTTCGCAAACTATTCCAATGTGGACGCCATTTTAAAGGATCGGTCTCTTCAGGCTCGAATGACGAGAGGCCCAAGCGCATGCACTTTGGCAAGTGCCGCTATTGAACTTGCAATTTGACGGATTATCAATATGACTACTAATACCATAGGAGTAGGTCAACTGACCCAGATTCATTTTCACATATGTTGTACCGTATGCATAAAGACTAAAAGTCGATTAGATGAGACATATAAATTAGGATATTTTTTAAAAATTTGCAAATTTTAATTAAAAATATTTCCTATCGAAATAAAGTGTCGCGAAATAAAAATAGATTGATTAAATATACAAATTTTATACGCCAATTCCTATTTCCTACTAAATTTTAAGTAGAAAATACAAAAAAAATTATCGGACTCGATAGCACTGTCGATACAGTCGATACTCGCTGATTGGACGCCCCAATAGATGCCCCGATTACTTCCCGGCTAACTTCAACTATTAGTAGAGGGTCTACTAGATACTCGTAGTAGACAGCAGCAGGGGGGGCGGTTCCTATTTCGGAGTAACCTAACCTAAATGTACATTGGGGCCCCCGGGAAGATACGGTAGGACGAACAAAGGAGAATGCCGATAGGTTGTCTAGCTAACTGGAATTGGGAAAATGTTAACTTCCCAGCGATATCCAGTTCGTTGAATTGAAACTGGACGCTGCCGCTGGCTAAACCGATACTGCCTCGCGTTTCTCTTTTCTCAGTTTTACTTTCTCGTTCCACTATTTTCTTTCGGCATTCTTGCTCCGGGTATACTTGTTCGTTGAATTTTTTTTTAATTTTCACCTCCGTTCCATATCTTATATGCATGAATAGTTAACCGTGAATTTTAGGTTTGAATCAAAAATAACAATTTGGATTTCTATACAGTCGTCTGTCATGGAATTCCTGAATGGCTAAATAGAAAATATTTCTAGGTTAGGAATCATATATGGTTACCAATTAGTCATAAATTTACCCGCGACTAAGAATAACAATAGTAATCGATATATAATAAAATTTCTACTATACCGACCGAGTGAACTAAAACTAACGAAAAATGATACAAATTATAAATTTCAAATTATCAATCTCTCTTTTTCACATTCGTCCACGAAAATCAATGCAATACAGAAATCAATGTATTTGATAAGAAAATATATTTATTTATTAAAATTAAGACAATCGATCGAACCATGATTAATGTTTGTCTATACCAATTACATGATCAATTGTATCAATACTTAGTCACCGTCCGAATGTAATCTATGAATAATTCTCAATATTTAGTCACGCGAATCATTGATTTTTCCTATGACTCAGCATACGGTAATAGGTCATCGATCCGAGTAAAGGAATTTCCATGGATACTGGATATCGCAACGAACACGTCGAATCATATTGGGCTGTCACGTAATCGATTACGATTCCAGTATATAGAAAATCTTCACATATACTATAGTCGCCAGCTTTCTAATAGAAATCCTCGCTGTAAAACCTAAGTATCCAGGATACGTGAAAAATATATCATTTTCTTCACAATAGGATAATCCCATTTCCATGATTCTCCTCCTATTCGTATCCTTACACTGTTTCTCCACTTGGGAATGAAAAGGACTCGGACAATATCTAGATAGGGTTGCAATGCAAACACCCAGTAATGACGTCAGTGGTCCAGTGCCGGTGAGGGGAAGAATATTTAAAAAAGAAAAAAAAAGTCGCAAAGTCAATATCAGATAATTTAAAATACCCTATATCGATAGGACCATTTTTATTATTACAGATCAATCATTTTCATTTTTTTTATAATATAATAGCGTCTGATCTACATCGCTTTCGGAAAAGAGACGACTTCGTATAAATTTCTCGTTCCAGTACCGAAAGTTTAAAGTCTATGGATAAGATGGATAACAATCCATCGGGATAACCATAATGCTCGAGAAGGTCCTTGGAAGATCTCAGGTCTTTGGATAGTTATCTCGTCGCTGGGACATTCCCTTTGAAAGTGAACCTGAAAAGGTGCGATCGAGCGTACCTGAGTTCCAATAGGTGCATAGGGTATATATGTATATACGACTGCGCATGGGATGCTGTATGGACCGCGTTACATATACATTACGGTGCAATATGCTATTGAACTTCGAATGCTACCGGGTGTATCATGCATAAGGGTATCATTGTGTAGTTATAGGAACTGTCGATAATGCATTTGCATTTTATAAGGTACGGATCCTTGGCCATTTTTGCATGAGACTCTATACCCTCTTTATGCTTACTTCTTTCCGTTCTTTGTATCGAATAATATTTATCATATTGTTATACCGAGTGACACATTATCTTTTTATTATTATTTTTTTTTCATTACTCACAATCGCAAGATGTCATTTTCGACGGATTTATTGGAATTAAGGTCCTTAAAGATTTTTTCTCCCTAGCACTGTCCGGACGATTAATTCAATTTAGAAGAAAGCATCCCATCGACTAGAGAATTCTTGGATTCAGGGAAGCCAAAATCATGGGGGAAATTCTCTTCCTCTCCCCTTTGCCTCTCTGTGTGACGGCCGCTAATTAGTGTGGCTTCCCGTAAGGCAGGCGAACCAGAGATGACACGGGATGACGTCACCGCAGCCGTAGGAGCCTTCCTCATGACAAACCGGAAGTCCGAATCCCAGGGCTTCCTCCGCTGGATATGACCAATTAGTCGCGAATTCCCTAGGGCGTATCAACGAAAATCCAGAATATTCGTTCCGCTTGTAGGTTGGTACCACCAAGCCTGTGACTGGTATCTCTCATCTTTTTTCTCTTTTTTTTCCATCCTAAGCTAAAATATCTCAGGGATTATATTAATTATTTAGAAGGTATTCAAGATCAAATTTATAATAAAAATAATATCGCGGAGTAGAGACGATTACATATTTTTTATTAGGTAAGATAAAATTTGGTACGTCGTAAGGAAAGTCTAAAATATAACAGTACGCAAGCTTATGAAAAATTTCAAAACGTCCCGATCGGTTGACGAAAATACAAATTTTTATTTTACATCCAAAAACTAAGTCTGCCAATGTGCCGTTTCCAAGAATAAGTCATTTTATTCGTACAGAAGGCTGTACTTAATTTTTATTTATTTTTCCTTTTGTCACACTGCACGTACTCGAAATCCCTATTTATCGGCTCATCGATCATGATTTGGTCCATCGATTAACGTCTGACGGCGATACAAAGGTTCAGCTTATCCTGGATCAACCTTCGGTTCTTCGACGATCCACAGAGGACATGAAGCATGTGAGATGAGACGAGTGAGGGATGGAAAATGAGGGCAGGGGAGGGGGTAGTGATCTCTGAGCGTTAGGGGAGAGACCTGATGACCTCCCGGGCTTGATCCCTCCACCCTAGAGAGAGGATTTACTCCAGCCTCATATTGCTGTACATTTAAATACATTACGATAATCGCGTTTGGATTGATCGCCCTGGACTTTGCCCCTGTATCCAAATACCGTATTAGTTTTAGTTCACATTGACAAGATGCACGATAAATCCCCCTCGTGTAACGTCCATTAAGAGATTCCTGCTAAAAGATCAATGCGAAACTAACAAGTTTAAGGAAAAAAAAAAAAAACGACGTTTGCGAAGATAATAATTCAGCCCGAAAGGTCAAGGGTTAAATCGACTATTCACCAACTAATTTCACGAACCACCCCGGTACTCAGGAATCGTCCCACTAAATCTTTCCCCTGGGTCTGTTTTTTGAGGTTACACACTTCAGGGTATACCTAGACCCTCCACCCTACTTCGCTATTTACAAATAAATTCATCCACCCTCACGAAACTACGAAGCGGTCCAGAGTGCGCGTAAGGAGGCTCGAAGCACCCTTGGAAAATTTGGCAACAGTGGCAAATGGATAAAACGGCAGAAGGGAAAATCCTGGGGATATTTTAAAGGCGTGTAAACTGGACGCTAAGGCCTCTTTGCGGTAGATCTCCAGGTATCTAGCCGAATCCACCCTTAAAGCCACCCCCTAGCTACATACCTACAGCATCCGGTACCCACTATTTTCGCAAGACTCCAACCCCATCTCATTCTCTCGCCACCACTTCCATTTCCACTTCCGTCGTTTCGTACCGAAACCACCCCACTCCCAACTCCCTGCTCGTCCCGGATGAAATGCCTCGACAATGTGAACGTCGCGACGCCCGGCGTCCTCTCGACTTGAATAGAATTACACAAACGGATTTTCGAGAGACGCCTCCCACCCTCCGTCCTCCTCGACTCAAATAGAATTCCTGGAGTGGATTTTCCTGCGAGCCTGGACATCATCTCCAGGCATCTCGTCCTACCCCTATCCGCCTATCTAGTCAGCTACCAACCCCCTAACAACACTGCGACTATCTGCATACGTCGGTTACAAATGTCTCCAAAAGTCCTAACAGCGTACACATCGTATCTCTAGCAGTGTTACCACTCCAGGAATACATTTATATTATTAATCCCAGAATTGTCGAACATGTACGAAACCACCCCTTTCAACTACCCCTAACACCCCCGCCGACGCATCAGACACGTTTCGGTAACTCCAGTCTACTTGCTAGCAGTGGACATGAAATTTCCGTTATATCCTGATACAATGCTTATTCGAGTGGAAGAAATGGAATTGGGTCGTGATGACTTTTCATTGAAGAACGTATAGCGGACTTTAATGGGAGATTCGTATGGAATTTCGTTAAACCTGTTTTCATGAAATTCAAACGATTTCAATTAGAAGATACGTTGCGTATGTCGTCATTTAACGCAAACACGCACTGGCTCTTCGTTTGATACATATTTATTTTATTTTTTTATTTGTTTTTTCTATTGTTTTACCCGACTGCTGTAGGTTTTTTTTTCTTCTTGTTCTTGCACCAGACGGACGGCTGAATCGCGTTACGCGTCGTCTGCTCGAGAATCGCTTGGAAATCTGTGGCTCGTTCAAGTTTCGCTCCTGTCTGATATTTATTACAGAATGAATTTTATCGTACAGACGCTCTCGTCTTCCCAGACTCGTTATTGTGTATATATTCCGTCTAGATTGCGGGGGGGATAACTATGGTTATCGTGGAATCTGCTTACTTGGAATTTCATCTAACGTGCTAGAAGATGCCAGTTGTGAATCATTGTTCGGTATCTATGGTACGCAAGGAAAATTGTGATTTTGACTTTTTTTTATATTTAACCTATGTAAATAATGACTATGTGAACTTCTGAAAGATACTATGGGAGATTACTGTAAGGGAGGTCCATCTTGTGACGTATGGAGGCTGTATATGGAGGTACGAGTCACGTCAGCCTCTGACGGATCGCAGTGCACTTCCCGAGAAGAAAGTCGTCGTATTTGTTATGTTAACCGGAAATTTCTTACCGCTATTTTCCAGATGGAATCATAATCTACGTCATCAGTCCGCAAGGAGGGTGCACGGAATGTGTGTGGTTCTCGTACATTTTTTATGGTGGGTTAAGCTTGCAGCAAGAACCATTGGGACTAGTGAAGTCGACGAATTTAAGGAAACTACATGAATGTCCGGCTTAATGGGTTTTCGGATATTTATGTATTTTTTTAATTTTTGGTAAATTTTAGACTGTACATTGTGACGTCATTTTTCGATTCACTGTCACAAGGCGACTCCGGCTACCGATACAGATAACTTTCTCGATTTCTGGTTTTCTTCGGGTCGCCCCCTGCTCGGAAGCTGTACTCCTGGGTTGATTCGTATAGTTACGCCCCTGCTCTCGGAAGATTTCGTTATTGTTTAGTTCAGGTCGAGGTGCTCGAATCTGCCGTGGGGAGATAGTCTCGACGTACCCAGTTGCCCGGCAGAGGAGACGACTCGATGGACCGGCAAAACCCCGGGTCAGATACCGGCGCCCTGCTGGAGATGGGCAAAGGGCTGTAGAGAGGGCGGAGATAGAGTTTTGATACGGTCGAGGACAGCGGGGAACCCCCTGATCCGAGTTAAGGATGTGGTGCCCAAGTGTCGACCGATGACCTGGGGAAGCGACCGTGGAGGATCTCCAGGAGTTACGTACCGATTCGCTAAGGAACGCTCTCGATTTGGTTTAAAGGGACGAATCGAGGGAAATGGAAGAGTTATCGGCTATAAGGATTTCGACCAATCAGAATGATTAGTTCTCGAATTTGGATATTTTGGCAAAGCAGTCTGTCTCGGGGCACCGACCGAGGTGTCACGAATTTCCTCGCGCTCTCGTGCTGCCTGTTGATAGTTTTTCTAGCTGTGTTTCGATGCGGTATAGAAAGTTCTCATTCGTGTAGTTCTCGCGTTGCTCTCGCGATATCCAGGAAATTCTATGGATTTTCTGTGAGTGTTCCGGAGGTGCAGTGCTCTGCCCACCTGAGTGTCTCCTGGATGCAGTTCGCGGCCTTCACGGATCAGCTGCACCAGCTCCGGTGAGTACTTTCAATTTATTAATTGGTGAAGGGATTTTGATTTCATAGTTTGGATTCGTTCTGTTACGTTCTCGATCCGTTGCTCTTTGTATCTCGCGTTCGTGCATCCAGTAGCATTTGCTGATTTTACGCGACCCCAAAGATCAGCACTTACGTTTGCGTTTATCGATTTTATGCGTTCCCAAAAATTTACAGGATCTGTTAAGTTATCGCATTATCTGATAGATTCAGTCAGAGCTCTCGTTTTACCGGAGCTGGGCCTGTTCCAGCCCAACTACCAGGTCATATAGGCTCCTCAGTGCCGGGTAAAAAAAAGAATTGGGTGGCGCCCGCCTGGCTTGCTGATGCATGAGCAAAGGGTGGACAGCCGAACGTAAAGTAGGTTAGTTCTCGGATTTTTCGTTATCGGTATCGAGTTAAGAAAATTACAAAATATGTGGCATTTCACGTAAAGGTAGATATTCAAATTTTATCGTGAAAATTAAAAGCTGATGGATTAATAATAATTATATGGTATTCGATTAAACTCAAATTTATATTTTATCGAATTATTGAACGTTTGTCTTTTTTTTTATTTCCTTTACCATCTCACTATGTAGTGGTCATATTGACTATCGGCTCGTGACTCTTTTGAGACTCATAATTATTTAGAGTAATTCACTGCCTTTTTAATGGTCTTATGTGAATCTTCTTTTTAAATACTGTAATCAAGTAGAAAAATTCTGAATTGAATCAGACAGCAAGTAATCAGACGCCTATAACGCACAAAGTACTTTTGGATTTCCCAATATTAAAGTAGCGTGTATCCAGTGAATACAAGGATACCCGAAAATTCCACATATTTCAGCTATTATGAAAATTGAATGGTTCAGCGGTCCTGCCGAGTCGGATGAGTTGGCACGAATGGCGTGCCTGCTCGTTCACTCGCATATTTCTCTAAATATAATTATTGATGCGGAAGAGAAGGGCTCGATCATCGTCCTGGCTTTCGGAACGGGTTACGTTCTCCAGCAACCCTTACTCCCCTCGATCAAACCCGTTAACCTCTTGAACCTCTTATCAACCAGCTCTATAAATCTCAAATATTCTGGCATTATTAATTCAATACACAGCAGTATTTCAGTCGGTCTTCAAAATTAAAGCATCTACTTGCGTATAGAGAAAATTTTGAATTTTTTACCTTTAGAATCAGCTAATACCGTTTTGAATTTCAATACAATTTTTTTTGGACGCTATGAATTTTTATTTCAATACAATTAATGCGAATTCGACTAATGATTATTATATATATATATATATTTTTTACGGTAGATTAACTTGTTTTATATTTATATTTTCGCAAATTCTTTAAGATTAAAACTTTTAAACTTTTTCTTTTCCCAAAGTTGCCAATCTTACAGCTGCGTACTCAACTGGAATAATAAAACGTTCTCTTTTATCTCTTATCTTCTTATCTCTTTTAAAAGAGCTTTCACAGTGTATCGTCCTTTACAAAGCGAACTTTTTTGTTGCACGAAAAATCGATGACCAAATTACTCGCTAAAGCATTTCAAGAAGGCATTACCAATCACAT
Organism: Trachelus troglodyta; assembly: GCA_030142635.1. Classification (NCBI taxonomy): domain Eukaryota; kingdom Metazoa; phylum Arthropoda; class Insecta; order Hymenoptera; family Cephidae; genus Trachelus; species Trachelus troglodyta. The sequence continues at coordinate 3,076,386 of JARQTJ010000356.1, forward strand.
TTGTAATTTTTTTTTCAAAAATTCTATAATCCAAAAATTGCACTCGAAAGAATTTCAAAAATTCTCACAACAAATAACAATACCGTTTCCCGTTCTCATGCGAAGTTCCCACAATGTAAATGAGATTCCTATAAAAAAAGACGCAATCAACCCCCTTTTTATCAGAATGAAAATTTCACCCCCGAGTCCAATAATGTCAAAGCCCGAAGTCCTAATCTCAGCACACGATATACCCAGCATTTATACGCATAAAAAAAAGTAACAGAAACAGCCCCCACACGTACAACAAAAGATACGAATCTCATTAAGTAGTTAATTAAAACAAGTACCAGCCATCCTATAACATTATCATCCTAATGATACATCCAAAGCAAATAAGACGTCCGCGTTGTAAAATTTCATATCCGTCCGTTTATACGCGCCATTTGCTTTCGATCAATCGTGTTTATTGTAGCAGACGATTTCATCCCCTTTTCCATCTCTCGCGTCATAAACTCCTCGCCATGATTTCCCTGCCCGCGAAGGATCCTCGAGTTCGCCATTGTCTACCCCATATATCACCTCCGGATCCCAACCCCAATTTCTCTAGTCTGGTCTAGCAGTATCGAAAAAGGAAGGGTGAGATTTTCAGAGGGACACTTTCATCCCCCATACCGGTACCCGTAAACACACACGACAGATACTTAAGCAACCAGAAGATTTCAGCAAGATGGATATAAAGTGATTGGCCATATGAGTCATAGCTACCAATTGTCCGCGCCATTGCATCCGTTAGCCATTTTCACTGTGTGAGAATCGATAGCATTGGCGTAGGATAGCCAATGAAAAATTTCACCAAGGATATATTCGGTAGCTGCAGTTACGTGCAAGTAGGAAAATTATTCCCATTGGCGTAGCAAGAGTATATATGTATATGGGTAACTCCGTGTTATCTACTATCAGAATCTCGCGGATACACGGTGAACTGGTAAATTACACAGCTGATATATAATGCCATGGACCAGCCAGTGGATTCTCCGTGAATGCGAGCATAGCCGGGAAGGCAACCCTGGTAAAGTTATTGCTAGCGTCACGGGACGGCGAATTATTGGTACGGGCCCCTGAGCAAAGGCATCTAGCTACTTGGCTGGGCTAAGTTACAGGGCCCCCCGTTAGGATCTTATTAGATTCTAAGTTATACGTCGTCCAACGTAATCACGTGTGAGGGCTGGAACGTAGCCTCCGGTATATAATTGCAGGCTGGGATAATTGAAAATATTTTATCGAATGAGCGATAATTGTAATTGTGGTGAAAAAAATATTTTATTAAAAAAATTATCAGGCATAATTGTCCACGCCTATGGTACCGATACGAGTAGATTTTCTCCCTTTATCGAACTCCATTATGACGTCCACCGTTTGATTAAGCTACCACGTACGACTGGAGCTCGTGGACCCATTGCAATTTGTTTTATTAGACGCGGGGAACCGTCGAACGGTAAATAAGGTACACATGGGTCGTAGGGGAACCCTTCGCTAATGTCGCGTTCATTGCACCCCGTTTGCTACGGCACTGGTAACGAGATTGAAGAAAATCTTGGAAAACTTTTACTTGCTTCTCGTACTTCCCTTTCTCGGCAAGACCGAAACGCTGGTGGAGCACTTGGTCACGTGATGAAACTTTTGGAAGTTCAGCCGAGCGTGAAAAATCATCGGATTTGACAGATTCGTGACGTGATCTTAAGTAGGTATTTAATGATATTTTTTTTCGATTTTATTATCAGCATCTGATTTTTTCAACTTACTTTGTCGTGTACGGTTCTCTTTTTTTTTGTATTATTCTTTACATTTCTTTCATCCTGCGCTATAGTTGTTCTTACGAATTATGAGATAAACGGCTTTCTGGAATCTTTAAACTTTCTCACTGGCTTCGCGTCGCCTTTACGAAAACTACGAAAATTAACGGTGAATTTCATTCGACGAAACGCGTTATTTCTGCTTTTTGCTGGCGCAGGATTTGCAAGTGCAACGCTCGCGCCCGCTTAACTCGCTGCATAAGGAGATTAGAGAGGGAATAAGCCACTTTGATAAGGGATCGCCTGAAGCGTTTATTATACGACGTCTAGCAGTCGAGTCTGCGCTTAGCTTTAATAAAGACGTCGTCCCGACGCCAAGACAATTTATCGAAAGGCTACCGACTGATTAATGAAGCTTTTCGTATTTACCGCACAATGCTACTAATTACGTGTTTTCAAGCTGACGTCATTAACTACAGGCAATGCGTGACCTGATAAAAAAAATCGCCATACCATTATCACATAATCGTCAAGTGAAACGTACTGTACAAAAAAGACCACGTATAGCGTTTCAAGAAATTCTATAAAAATATAGTCTTCCCGCTGATCATCGAGTGACGTAATTTTATTTTAAATAACAAAAAGAATATTAATTATCATAAACAATTATTTTATCGAATAACAATATTCCCTCGTTCGAATTTGCCGCTCCTCGATGTCCGCCATTAATAAACACGTAGTCAGCAGCAATCAAGAATCGCACGAGCAATCATCATACTTCACAATCAGCCCCAAGGGAATTAATCCTTGGGCGTGAGGGGTAATAAATCACCGATCTCATAATCCGGGTGGAATCATCTGTTGACGCCGGATGCTGTGCAGAAGGTCGGACGGGGTGGAAAGACAAGACAAGAAATTGTGCGCGGTAGTTCGAGTCGAATAACTCGCAAGAAAGTGGAAGGAAGAATGGAGGGTGGAGGGGGGAGGGGGGAGGTTGTAAGAAGTGAGAGAGGAACTCAAAGGAGGGGTTGGGAAGGCAGGGGGTGTAGGGGTAGACAAGAAGGCAGACAACCAAAAAGGCAGAAATAGGAAATCCGACAGAGTCGGTTGCTTGGTTTCCAACTCTCTCAATTTCCCTCCCCCCCGCCACCAACCCCCCCCGTCTCTCTTTCGGTTCTACCTAACTTTTTGATTTAGGACCTCGCCAAATGGCCCCGCTAATCATTTAATCTTTTCCCCAGTAGTTGGCGCTTCTTCCGCCTCAATACTGCAATTTATGACGGTCGCGCCGTCCTGAAAAGTTTCGTCCTCGCGCGAGGACTCGTAAAAAAAAGGTAGAAAAAAAGATTGAGAAGCCCCAAAAAAAGTCAACTCGTACCGTTCACGATAAAACGAAGCAATCCCGTGACGAAGGGACTTTACGAAGGGTTGCGAGAAATTTTCCGTGTTCAGTTCGAAAAAAATATATTCAGACCCGAGAGCGCCGTTTCACGTGCGAACGGGAAAACGGTGAACTAGATAAGTTAAAATTTGACAGGGAGGTCGCGGGGATTCCCCTTGCTTCCTGAGTGTAACATAAATTATCACGGGCTGGGAAAACTTAAAAGCGGTAATAAACCAAACTACGTAGTTCGGAATTGGCGGCGCTAGTGACGCTGCGGTTATTTTAATTAATAGAAGGTGGAGCTGGAACAGGCTGGCCAACCCTGTTACGTACTATCGACTTGTAATATATACTCTTTCGACTATAATGCTTTTGATGGGTTATTCCTTGAACGTTGCCGGTAACGTTCCTCTTGTATTTTATCGAAATTGACTCCGGCGAAGCCACCGTCGTAGCGAACGTTTCCTTTACAGGACTGGAAGCTCGTTTCCGAGTTTGAAATAAAAAATATATGAAAATAGTTCATATCCGGAGTACGCCCATTATATCTCCCTTCTAAATAATGTCTAAGTACTTTTCGATTGACATTAAGACCCTTAAAACATAAATTTACCTTCACTCTACCTTTTACATGCTTATCAGCCTGAGTAAACGTATATAGGATATTCATTACCTTAGAGTGGATCGATTACGAAACAGTATATATATATAGTAAACTGCATACTAAAGCATATCCAGTATTTTCGTTTTTACCTAAAAATGTTCTTATTTACCAAAAAGTGTACAAAAATCAATTAAATATGACAGTTGCAAGAGCAAACGAAAACTTTTAATTAAAAAAATATCTTCGACTTTACACGGGGAAAAAATAATATTCTTCCCTTTTTTTCTTTTCATCGCTGATCAAATTCGTCGAGTCGACAAAAATCCAAAACAGACACCCTTGACTCTCGATCCTCTCATAAAGCGTCGGTGAGAATATCTTATCAGGATCCCCAAAGAATAATCCAAGATTAGACTCCTGCGAGTAACATCAAGCGCTGGCCGTCCCATTTACATAAAAGCACTCGGGAAAACCTTTGGCGACCAGAATTTACGTTATTTTTATAGGTTAGGTTCCACAACCGTCATTTCGCACGTTCCAACACACGAAGAGATTTTTCGCAAAAAAAAATATACCCGATATCGTCATCCTTCCATTTGGTGTTATTAATGTACAACCGATTAAACAGTTCGTTCGCCTTTACTCCGTTCGAGTAATTGGCATGATTCGCGGACGATTTCGTCCGGCTTATGGCGGATTCGGGTTCCCAGCGTTGCGGTTGCGGCGACGGCTGTACGTGCGGAGATATCACGGGCTGTTGACTCCAAATGCCAAATCCAGTAATTGGGGTCAGCAGCGTCATCCAGACGTTTCACTATCCCTTGGAAACTATGAAAGACACATGTCCTTCTATGGTTAGAGACTGTGGGAATTGAAAATTCAAAATGAAATTCTTAAATCGCGACCCTCTTTTTCGAATAACTGTTATCTGCACTTGAATTACGACAAAAATTCAAGTCAATAACCTAATATCCCTATATTGACTATTAATTACATTTCCCAAAAAATGTGCAAAGATCGATCTAAAATTTTATACCCAGCTTTCCTCTGCAGCCAAGAAGAAATAGAGAAGAGATAAAAGGAGGTAAGAGTATAAATTTTTTTTTATATCCCAAGAAATAATAATATACGACGTATTATGCACAAGGGATGAACAATTTTTTTGAATAGCATATATTGTCCACTATCAAGAAAGGTACTAAAGGAGTCAATACTGAGCGAATAAACGATAAGGATTCGCCATCTTGGAAGAGGCTGAATTCAGTTCCGAAAGTTGGTCCCTTACGTCGATCATTCCGGAAACCTGGGATGAGTTTTACTTTACTCTTCTTTTACTTCTTTACTCCGTTACTCCACTTTCTCCCCCCCCCTCCCTCCCTTCCCCTCTCATCCCTCTCGTCTCTCTCCCGCCATCCATCGCAAAACTGAAAGCACTCAATATTACTAGATGACGGGACGACTCGAGTCGCAGTAAGTTTTCCTCGATTCCCTGATGAATTTAGAGAAAACGCAAACTTGAGTCCGGCAGTTCTGCATTCACTTCTTCCATTTAGTTTTCTCTTTGATCACAGTAGCACGGGGGCCCCCCCGGATTTCTTTCAATTCCTCGCACGGCTGCTGCTCACTTACGGCACTTCTAATTATCAGCAATTCAGCAACGAGTCAAACAGAAGTTCCATTGGTTCTACCGTTGTGATTACTAGTAAAAGCACATAAGAGAGAATTGAAATCAAACCCTAAATGAACTACGACCTTTGAAACCCCTTTTAGTTATTATTATGGATCCCCTTTTATATTGGCTTTTTATTTACCCTCGAATAAATTCTGCTTACATGCAATTTCGAATAAAGGTTGAACGTACGTATATATGTATATATGTACCGTGTCCCCCAAAGCTCCTAATGATTAGGCAATTTAACGTGCAGATTTTTTGTATGTCAAAGGTAACAATAGACTTTTCGATAATACGGGGTAAAAATATTTTTTTATTTTTAATTGCTTTCTTATCATCGTTCGGCGATTTTTATGATTGTTAGTTTACGGAATTATCCAATATTAATTATTTGCTTATTACCATTACCTCATTTCGTCCAAGTATGCATGTCCTTTGTCGCTCCAATGTAGACACACACTAACCCCACGCTAACTGGCAGTCCTTCGCGCTCTAATTAATGAGGTCCCCGGCAGTTTCGATCGATAGAATACACGTACATACTCTATTCAACATCCGTTGTATATAACGAGCCTGGTCTATGTATTTACCGAACGAATTGTAAATCGGCCTTAATTGGTGACGTCGAAAGCTTCTGGAGTAACGGCTATTCTTATCGACCAAGTCGACCCGTACGTGCCGCACCGATGGAATTTCGTGATGAAATAATTCGCTTTAAAGAATTTTTTGGAAAAAAAAGATAGGAAAAACCTTATAAGCGTTAAATTGAAAATTGTTACATTTTTTATTTCGGGTGTTTATAAATTCCATAAATTCTTCTGCACTACGATACGTGTTCTCGAAATTACTGTTCGAGCAAGATATATTTGATTTTCATTAAGAAAAAAGGCTCCCGCGAATACCATCGAACGCCAGTTGTGTCGGGCGATACTAGAAAATGGTATTATTGATCTGTTAGTAGCCGCGATGCGTCAAACAGTCGGTGCATAGAAGCGTGCACCGAGTCTGCATTTACAACCGCACCAATTGCAGCGCGCCGTTTCGTTCGTATTGTCATGCTATGTATTTTATTCGTTCGTTGTCTCTTTTACCTCTTTTTTTCGATTATTGTCTTTGTTTTTTGTTTTAACCCGACGCCCTCTCCCCTAGCGATAGAATAGTCGACGGTGGCGCCGCACCCGGAACGTCATCGAAGTACGGAAAAACGTACGGAACGAATTCACGAATTCATACCGTGTAAACCTATTTGCCTACAACGAAATGCAATAAAGGTTAATGCTCCGAGGCGACAACCCGTTAATTGCACTTTTGCCCGCTGCTAGTGGCGACGGGCGCGGTTTTTCAAATGCATTTTTCGGTTTACAACCCCCCGCCCTATCGTTTTCAAACCGACCTTCGACGCCACTGGACTTTCTCGGTTGCGTGATCGAAAATTGTAAATCGTGCACGTGACCACGTAGATCCTTTCACGGATTCAATTATTTGGTAATAACTAACGCACTCAACAAGGGTGGGGGATGAAACTTTATTTCCGGTCAGGAAGTATTTAACTGGCTACAAGAAAACGAATGGGTTGAGCAGTGTTCCTTACTGCAATACCTTAAGGGGATGTTATCAAGATTTTCTTTTTTATTGATATCATTTGTTTTTTTATTTCGTAACCACATTTTGAGTGTACGTAAGGATGGGATTTTCTTTTCTTCACACAAAATTCGTAGGTGTCCCTTATCCTGCCATCTGGCGGAGAAGGAAACGAACTGTTACGAGTTTCCAAAATCGTCGTCGAGATGGCGCTACGTACGTTTCCGTGACTCTTCTCCATTGAATGCCAAGTCCCGTTTCGTGTCGTTTCTCTTGGGTCTCGTGAAATTTATACAGAGAGCAACGATCACTATTTACCTATTGTTACCGAGTGTTTTCAGCTGAAATGCAGCGCAGCCGTTGCACGCTATCGTTTCAAAAATGTCGACGATTTATACGCCGACATAAAATTCTACAGAGATCGATCCCAAAGGGCAAATAATAAAACCTTTTATTTTCATACCTTAAAAAATAAATCAAAAGTAACCTGTATATCGGATACTTAGTAAAATCCCGTTCAAAAGGTCAGTCAAAAATAAAATTATCGGAATTTCAAATTCACATTTCTTTTCTACTTACCATTTCGATGCACGTCCACGTTATTCGATAACGATTCACTAAACCGAAATACGTCATTGTAATTTCGAATTTCACCGAAATCCCATAGCAATCCACTGCAGGGAAATTCACTTCTCTCGGCACAAGATTCTACATATGAAATTCTGAATGCAGCAAGTGGTTATAGTTACTCTTATGATACATCTATATTACATCTATATATATATGTGCATCAAATCGTACACGATCTTAAACTTCTTAGAACAATAACGTCTGATACGATAACAATAGAATCATCAAGTGGCCATAATTAGAAGCATCCTTGACACTAGGCGCAGACGCAAAAGCATCCTCCCAGTAAGTTCCTTCCGTTTAGCTGTCGACCTCAATAGGTCCTCGAAGATCTACTTCTGGACAGGTGGATCGCTGGCTAAGGAGGTTAGGTAGTCCCTTGAGCATCAGTCTGACCGTATCTGACACCATTGGCTTTCTTACTCTTTCGTATCACGACAACACTTTCGCCAAGAAGACTCTTGGCTGTGTTACCGTAGAAAGTTACGGAGTCGTAACCCTCAAATCCTATACATGTTTTTCCTTTCACGTGATATCAGGATTATCAAAAAAATGGTCTTTCCGTAAGATACGAAAAGCGACGTTGTTTCATTGGAAAAATATATCGTTCGTATATCATGCCTCGATGATGATATCGATAATACCAACAAAAAAAAAGTCAAAAACGATCCCTTTATTATTTAAGAATGAAATATCCCCCGGACTGCATAATTTATTGTCGTATTGAAGCCAAGTGCTTGGGGATCTCAGATTTGTTATAGTGATCGAAGGTCTGAAGAGCCAATAAAAAAAAAAGAAAAAATAAAAAAAGCAGAGAAAGACATTCAGAAAAGGATTCTGAATAGAAACCCATCCCGAGACCCTTTCATAATTCGAACTGACCGTCCCAAGTGGAACGTCCAGTCAGCGTTATCCGAAATCCTATTCCCCGTGAGTATAACGCGTTGAAGATTTGAAAAGAAGAAAAAAAAAACGTCCATGTCAGTCACGTCACATACTATTCACATATACAGAAAAGCATGTGTGACTTGGGAACGTGCAAAATTCCACGAAGACAGCCGAGAGGTGTTATTTACGAAAACGAAAATATTATCAATACTTTTATCTGATACAAAAAAAAATTATGTTTTCCAAAAATCCTCATACATCCCCATATGATAATCCTTATAAATTTCCACGTAGAAAAAATTTCACCAGAAAATCCCATACCGACACACACGTACGCACTTACGACCGTGTAAAATCCGTTTTACAATATTTCCACGATTTACGGGCATCATTCGAATCCAATATTTTAAAATCCACGAAATCTTCTAAATTCCTTAATATTTCATTTACGTGTAGGCTCAGTAGTTTAATCACAAGTGTATAAAAAATTGAGGTCTTGTGTGCTCCGAGATACCCTTAATCATCGGCATCGTCACCGTCGTCCTGTCCTCAGCCCCAACGTATCCACCCCTTTTACCATCCCCCTACCGACGCCATAAAGCGACGCGTTATAAATTATCATGCCATCCGCGAAAACAATCTCTCCTTCGGGCCCTTTTCATCGGAATAAAAGTGTACCAAAGTCGTATAGGGGTGGTGGCAGGGGAGGGGGAGGGGGTATAGAGAGAGGGGGGCGAGCGAGCGCTCTCTCGTGGGCGTTTCGAAAATTTATTGGGTTTTACTGTCCTAAATGTAAAATTAAACCGATCGAGAATTTACTGTGCCAAGGGTAGCGCCGGTGGGCTGAAACATTTTTCACCCTTAACGCTCCGCAGTACGACGATCGGTTCCGATACCACTCTCGTTCCTCGTCCGTCTGTCCCTTTTCCACTGTTCCCACTAAAAAAAAAAAAAACATTCCGCGAAATCTACCACCAAAAGACTCAGCCAGTTTTTTTTTCCACCCTTGGCGGCAGATCGCGTGCCTGACGATAAATTCATTTTATAGGTCCTCTTCTTCCTTTCTTTATTTCTTTACAACCCTCCGACTCCCCCCTTCACTCCACCTATCGCCCAGTTTGTCGTTAGCGCAAGAAATCTTCTTATGGAAACAAATTATCATAAAAATCACATGTATGTATGTATATATATATATATATAGTTGATATAGATACGAATGCATATATAGATATATCGTCATAGTAGCATCTATTCCGGAATCGACATCCCTTACAGAGCCTTGTTCGTCGACGCCCGCCGTCGCGACGCGGTTTATTATTGCTCTCGCGACTCACGTTTACGAGGGCTCGAAGCAGATAAAAGGACTATAAAATGAAACATTAGAAAAATCCTCCCTTCGTCCGTGACAATGAACCCCCTAGTGATTTCACGTCGATACAACGTCGCCATTTTCTTTTACACCCACACACACGCGCACGCACACACGGAGTGCCATCTGTAAAAATCTCGAGAATATCCCATTAAGGAAAAATTACTATCTTGGACGATACGTATTTTTCAACGGATTCCTCACCGGTTGGCCCATCGCCCGGAAGTCGCCGCTAGACATTTACCGCGTTGTCCAAGGATTTCCGGTAGCCGTAGTGATCAATACGTACTCCATAAAAGACATTGCGGATACATTAACTGTGAACATTTTTTATTTTTTTAATAACACGATATGCCGTTTGACAGCACCGACCATGATATTTGATAAAATGATTCCAGGATGATTTTCAAAAAAAAAAAGAAAATTTTCATCGTGACTTATCGAAATTACGAATTCCCGTTAGCGAGGGCGACAGGAGATTTCTAAGAGTCCAATAAGCACCAGTGCTTAGAAGCTAAGCCGATGAGGATTGCCAGTGGCGTATTATCAATCAATTTAATTAATGACCCTATCCGAGTCTCTGGTTCCGTTATCACCGCGCATGCGTACAAACAAGGGTGCATATTCTTTTTTTTTCATCCAACAATTCGATTAGCATTGTTTGCTCATGCACGGTGTCTGCACCATGTAAGTAGAGACGTGCCTTTCCCAAAAGGCATGGAGGAGGAGTTAATGCGAAAGGGGAAAATAAAAAAAAAAGGTAGAAAGTGGTAATTCACGTAATTTAAATGGATAACGAATTCGCGCGCTTTATCCCCATAAAATCCTGAGAAATAAGTCGTTAGTCGGACATGTTAATCCTGGACATCATTAAAGCGGGGGTTCTCTCATCACTGGCGCTGCAGGTTAGGTTAGGTAACTACAGACCGGCTTACCCGTTCACGGGGCCCCGGCAGTCGGATACTTACACCAGAGCCCAGAAGAGCCGAGCCCCGACGCTTTCGTGACTTTTTCCCCTAATCAATCAAGTTATTCCATCTTCAAAAGGCGCGCCGTGCCGTTTTCCTTTTTTTTTTGCGAAAGCCTCTAATCTATTTTAAATCATAAGAAAACCATTAAGTAAATTACAACGTCTTCTGGAGCGAGCCAAAAAACCGAATTAATTATCTTACCCGACAATCCCTCCTCCCCGGTCGATTTAGGACGGGGGGAGGCAGGAGGGTATACTATAGGCATGATCCACGACAATAATAGGAAAATTGCTGACGTATCAATCTACCCCTCCCTTCGCCGAGACACTGACTATACCTATATAGGCACCTTATCGCGTCTTATTCATGCAAAACTTTTGGAGTGTCCCGATAAGAAAAAAAAAGGCATCAATTATTTAAAACCGATCAACGGGCCCAAAAATTGAGCCCTTCGATCGTAACGCCGCGTCCACAGACGCCAAACGTTCTGGAATCATCAGTCGTCTGCTTCTTGCCACCCTTGGGTGCTTGTCCGACATCTTCGATTTTTCCAACCCCTCTTTTTATTTAGGGTGGTTTTTTTTCAACCCCTCCTCACGCTCCTATAGTACCCAGTACGTTTCCGCTACCTAGCTTTCTCGCTTGGATTCCTTTTTTTTTCCTTTTTTTTTCTTCGAATTTTCTCTTACGATTTCTCGTCGATTTTCTACCATTCTCTCGTTACTTTTTCTTTTTTCATTCTTCGCCTCGTTTTCTCTCTTTTTCTCTTTTCTTCGCCAACAGCGACACGTCGTTGTCGCGTCGTTTGCTGATCTCGCAACGATTCGCAAACGTCACAGTCACGGGGAACTGTAGTCACGAACTAGAAGAAAAAGGTTTAAGTACCAACTGTAACATATGAAAAAAAAAGGAGCGCTGAATTGTTCCTGCCTTCGGGAAAGGAACTCAAAATCATTTGTCCTTCGTAAAACTCGCAAGAATATATTGGAAAGTATCCTTGTGCAATCGCGATCCATTCACTGTGACAAGCACGTATATAATCGGAAATAAAAATCACGCGACACATTGACGGATGAAAATAATTACTGATAACGATGATAAATTGAGATATTATAAGAATTAAAGAATGTCCTTGCCATAAATAATTACGTTTTCAATGACAACCACTTTTCGTATAGTCTCGGACACTCCACGTTTCGTGATATAAATAATTAACCTTGCTTCTTTTTTTCATATGATGATTTTAATTCGCTAATTAGTCAAAGCTAATTACCAAAATTGCATGTGTGTCTAGTAAGACAAAAAAATGGACATACAGACTCGGTAGGAGTAACAAGACTCCTTCGTCCTGGTATAAGAGAAGAAAATATATTTTATTCTATTCCATTTTTTTTTGTCTTCTCTTTCGTATCTGCCGCCAAGCGAGAAGACCGGCTCGTTGTTTTTCTCCAGGGGTGAAATATGGCTCGCTCTCAGGAATACATTTGCCGCATTTTTTTTCCTCTTTTTTTTCCTTTCATTTTCACGAATAAGTGTGTGTACGCTTTCCTTTGTGAGAACTCTCCACGGGGTATATGGAGACGGGGCTTGGCAGTGCCACTGGGTTGGGTATAAGCAAAGAAGCGAACGACGGTGCTGCCACGGTCCCACCTATCGCAAGTGTGCGGAAGCGAAATGAGAATGAGACTGGAGAAACGCGGGGGTAGGAAAAGGGTGCCTACGAAGGGTGCAAAACGGCTACCTCGGTTTCCTGCTTGCTCGTGTGTTCAATGTCGACGTGAGAGTGGACCGTCATTCGTTCACGTTGTCTCTAACTATTATTCGAATTTGTCATCGGAATAACAAAAATACCGGGGAATCCCCGTGAAACCCGGAGAAACGAACCTTTCGCCAGGAGCGTAATGGCAAATGTTTTTCTCCTCTCCCGAGCGGCGCTGATTTCACAAAAGAACAATTGATTGTCGTACTATCACGAAATGCTTAATATTATTATTATATTCTTTATCATTCCACGCAATATGGATCTATCGATGGATCTGGAAAGCAGGTGGATTATGATAAATTAATTTTTTTATGAACTTGAAATCTCTCCACTAAAAACGGCTGACTGACGTATTTCGCTTTGTACTACCTTATCTGTGAATAAGGTATAGATTGGCATACTGATTGTCGTAAACCAGCTGATTAATCACAGTTTAATGGATCTACGATAATCAATACTATCGTCTATGTCTGTATTTAAAAGATATTTTATTCGGTGCAATCGCACGGTGTTTTTCTCCTTGCGATAATAGTAAAATGGTCGTGTTAACGACGTCACGAATTTAGCAATAGTCAAAGAATTTTTTATTATATAATTTTTATAATAATAGAAATCTTACGTGCTGTCACGTGGCCGGCGAAAAATAGTAATTTTTAATTATTAAATCTAGAAGAGAAATTTTATTTTATCGAACTATTTCGGGGAATCCCCGATATCTATATCTGCTGCATACCTATATCTGTGCACAAACTACGCTACACCAAACTGGTCCCAATTTTACAGTATAACGAACCCTCTTCCGCACCAGATACGTTACCATTACGTACGTGCTAAGGGTAGATACACGTTCAGGCTTACCAATACAGAAATAATGAAACAGTCTGACGCTGACCTGTACTAATTTGTATTTGATACTTGCGTCACGTTGATATTTTTTAGTAATTTTTTTTAACGTCATACCCAACAATTTTTCATAACAATTGATCGACGATGCGTTCAGTCGCAAGGGATCGCGAATAAATTTAATTGGAAATAAATATCAGTCGTTAATTTCGACTGAACAGAGAAAAAGTGGAGATTCGTCTTTTCGGACCGGGCGTAACGTAATTTTCAAGATTGTCCATAAGAATTCTTAACAATTTCAAAGTTCTCCCGTTACCATTTCGCCACCCTATAGAGACTCAAAATATAAATAAAACAAGCACTTTCGTCCGTACGAAAGCGTCGGTTAGCCTGCCAAGTCGCCTTTATCCAATAAGTTGGCATTTCCGTAACGACGTCACGACGCCGGTCATCCCCCACAGAGTGGTGTCCCACGTGTATTCGGGCATGTTAAAAAAAAAAAGAAAGAAGAAGAAAAAGAAAAATATATCCCTGTAAATCGTTGAACGCGCTTCACTTCCGTAAAAAGGGAATAGCGGAATAATGGTAGCGGAAAATGGGGTTGGATTGCTGTATTGCTGGCTGGCTGGTTGACTAGCTGGACGGACCGACAGGGGTACGTCCATTTGCAATGGGGTGGCAAGGGGGGTGGGCGAGCTCGAGGCGCAGTGCGTGCCGGATGGTTATTGTTTGCTGGCAGAGAAGCGAAAGAGGGTGGAAGGGGTTGAGTGACGTGTGAATACACACTGGCATACCCATACGCACCCCCAATCGCATACTTCCTCCTTACCCTCATTTCATTCATCTACCCCTTCCACCCTTATCCAACGAGCGCTTATATTCTCTCTCTCTCTCTCTCTCTCTCTCTCTCTCTCTCTCACACCCTCTGAACGTCACACTGTCACTCTCTGTCCACCTCTCGTTAGATCCCTAAAACCACACAGAGAAAAATCTGACACTGAACTCATTGGACACCGACTGAGAAACGTTCTGAAAAATGATATATGTATCCCCGTTTTCATTTGCCAGCGTGATTACGTGTAACGAAAGGGACAGTTTTGTTCTCTATCAATAGTTAACGAGGAAACAAATGGCACGCTACTTATCTCATACGAGTGTTTCCGTAATGTATGTAAAAAACTTTTTTTATTATTTCTATTACTTTTGACTATTATCCAGCAATCATGTAATTTTCTCTTGCGCCGTACGACCCGTCGTATTGATTGCACGTATGGTATGTGTGCTTATGGTATACCTAAATTCGATACTGACCACGTAGCCCGTAAGGAAAAGTTTATTTATTTATTAGATAAAGGGAAGCCGCCCGTCCCGAATCACCACATAACCAAGTAATGGCCTAACCCGAGATCTTTTTACGGCAGGGAGACCTGATAGTTTTCGCTGCCTTTTCGGTAAATCTTCCAGCGAGCAAGAGAGCAAAAGAGCTAAGGAGTCCTAACCCCATTCTCACTGGATGGATCAAGAGGGTTTGGTGGTGGGGTCACGTTCTTGATCTTTCCACTCACTCTCTCTTTTTCTCTCAGTGCGTGATCTGGGGTCGCGAAGGACCCTTCTGGCTTGGCCCTCTGGTACCTTTTTAAAGGGACGATTAAGTCCGGCCATATTCCATTTCTTATCGACCTACCCCTGACCATTTGCTCAACCCCATCCTGGCATTGATGTCCACTACGCTTCTTCGTTGCTCGTGGTCGGCTCTATAGGGAGCCCAGAGGGTTGCTCTATGGCCGAGCCCTACGAAGAACAAAGTGGACCAAAGGGTGGCGAAATCGAGATTAAAGGGCTCACCCTATAGAACGGTGGTCGGGTACCTCCGAGTTGCGTATTGATGATATCGCCTTTTCCTCTCTCACAAACCTAACCCCGAAATTACGAAATAAGCGTTCGTCAAAGGAACCACCCCCCTTCGATTTAGCCGAATATTATTATCGCCGGGCATTGCTTTTAAATGCACCCTTAATATTCAATCTCCATGTTCATTCGGTTAAAATCATGAGTTTACAAAATTTTATTATCCCCTTGTATATCGACGCCCCGTGTTTCTTTCGTGCCCTAATGCGTAAGAACCCTTGAAGATTTTTTTAGTGGATTACCTGAATTACGAGAAAAAATTTTTTTTTCAACTCCTGCGGGCTTCGGTTTACGCGCGATCGGTCCACCGGAAATTGCGGACCATCCTTCAACCGCGGAAAGCAAGTGACGTCCTGGCCGATAAACCGATCAATAACTTTTCCAATCTATTAACCTTTAACGACTGTCATAAGTTACCGAGCGTTAATGCTCCTGTCGATGCAGCCGCGAGAAAAATACGGTCAAGAAAATCGTACAGCTTTGTCAATAGGTACGCCACTGCGGGATTTTTATCTCTCGGTGAGTTTGGAAATTAAAATGTAAATTTTTTTAAAATCACACTCGCAGCGAGATATTGCAAAATAAATTTCTTGCGGATCTAAGTTTTATATATTTGGGGGGGGGGGGGGGGGTCAAATTATCAGTACGCCAAAAACCAATCACCTTCATTTTTTAAATTTCTTCTTTCATTGTCCGACCCCCTCGCCCCCTCCTGCCCCTCTTCCATTTTTGAAAATTCACCATTGATATATCTATATAAGGAGCACTGTAACACAGGTTATCCGTTATCGCGAAAGAAATCGCGCATATTGGTCTGGTTTACACTAGAAATTAACGAAGCGTAAAAATTTCGCGATAGAAGGAGCAGCGTGGCGGCAATTTCGAAAATGCTTCTGCTCACGAGATCCCATTCGATTTGTGAAATTATCCGAGAGTAACTTCGCCCTAATATTTTCTTTCGCGCAAGTACATTCGCATCTCTCGCGAAGCAGAGACTATCTCTCGCGCCTGAGGATCCCTCGTAAAAATCAATATCCCTATGAAAAATTTCACTCGATCGGAAAACAAAGAATCGCTAGCTATTTGGTCCCTATCTCTTTTTCCTTCCTATTCTCACATTTCTCTTCCCGTTTTTCGAAGAATCGGGCGCTCGTCCAACCACCGAAAATGTAATTCACCGAAATAGCCATGAGGCGCACGACACCACGGCGATTACCAAAACTTATGGACTGGTTTGAAAATTAAATTTATACCCAAAAAACAATACGGAAATACGCCAATGGCGAGGTATATCATAAAATAAAAAAATGGAAAGTATCTATGACGTAATTACCTAACAACGAAGATCAAACTACAGTACCAACTAATTAGTAACGAGCATCGACCGTTTGAGGCAGTGGTACGTGGTTTTGAAAAAAATGCATCTCGCATATAAAAAAATTATTTGACTCTCAATGGAAGCTAATAGAAAAAAAGAAGATCGCGCATTGATACTAATTAGTTACACACGACACACTGTCCACAAAGAGCAGATGCAATTATTCAATTAATTAGCAGCTGAATCCGCATCAAATTTCCTCGCAGACTCCAAAGTAATTTTCAACAGTGAATACACGTGTGTCTATGGTGCATTTAGCGTAATAGCGAAATGCCTGGAATGCGGCAAACGCGTGCTGTTGTATATACGTATATATGAGTCGTAAAGTTATATAGTAGTTCGCAGTGGCGTAGCAGGTGAACTGTGTAGCCCGTCAAGGCTGATGTCGTGGACAGGATTCATAAAGGCCTTACGTGGGTACATATGTGGAAGCATAGAAGTCCGGCTTGTTGTGCGAGGGTCCCTGGTCGGCAAGATGAAAGGAGCGCAGAACTGCGATGCCTGTAGGGATCCCTGCTAGCGGCAGGAGCTAATGTAATTAAAAGGCTCGCGATTACCCTGTCCCGTTCGTTCCATCTCCAAAGCAGTGAGCAGAGCCACCCCCTTTACACGGGCGAGCAACAGTACCGGTAGTGCATAGAGGCTGAATGCATTGAAAATAAAAAGAGATCATAAAAAGAAAAAGATAAATAATCCCCATAACAGACTATTGTGATTGAGGAGCTAATCGACTTGTAATTTTTTTACTCAGTTGGGGGAGAGTTTGTAATTGCATTTTCGAAATGCCTGACTCTTCGGCTTCTCCTTGCGTCATCGGATCAACCCAGCATCCCAAGGGGTCCAGGGGCTAATTATGTGGGGGAAAAGAATGTACCGATTAAGTATCTCGAGGGTTTGAATAAATTTTGATAAATTATTTTTCAATTCTTACCATCGGAATTTTTTGAAAATTCCTTTTTTTCTCCTTCGTTCGCTTTTTTTAATTCAACATTTTTCAACGCTCTCAAGTCGTTTATACGCTACTGGACTTTATTTCTTTTTATGCTTTTCTTTGGGGTTTAACGGCTCCCGAATGGTCACCGTAATGGTCACGTGGGGGGCAGGGGGGGATGCATCCGTATTCTCGTAGCTTTTACAACCACTAATGATATTCACCCTTAGTTTCATGGTGGAGCAGCGTGCAGTCCTCGGGATCCATCCGAGCGTGAAACACGTTCACTTTGAACCGTGACCTAACTTTCCTGCACTTCTATAATTGCTCGCTCGCTCGTTTAAGCAGCTCCTCGTGGTGGGACGTGAACGAGAGTACTATATTTTCAATTGGCAATTATCATTATTATGGTAAACTTAAAAAAAAAGTCTTCCCCAACCTACCCCTACCGCCCATCCATCCCCCTTGTACAAATGAAAATTGAGATACGAAGCGTAAATGTATAATGACTGCTGATGTAGATACCTACCCCTGTCCCATCTTCAAATTATCCCTCTTCTTCTTCTTTTTTACCTAAACCCACCATTTTTTATCATATTTTTATTATTACCCACTTTTGTCGCACTGGTCTCTTTGTTTTAGCATCCCCTTGTCACCTTTTCAAACACGCCCGCTGAACTTTTCCTTAATAAGGTAAAAGTGAAAGATAAAGTCCGCGACAGTCGCAGTGAAAACTTTCGAAAGTTTCCAACTAACGATAATCTACCCCCTGGATGATTTACATAGGACTGATATGAAAGGTCTTCCCTAGCAAAAAAAAAAGAGGTATGCACCCTGAACGTGTAGTAGGTTTACGGTATATTGGAGGAAAAAAGAATTATCAAAGTCAAAAATTGTAAAAAAAATTTTTTTCACATTGTATGGAACGGACGCTAATCCCCTGCGAAATGGATGTAATCATTTGATTTTTGACGAAACGCCGTCCCCTCTTTCACATTAACGGGCTGCGAACCGTTCATGTAAAATCGCGAAGCACATCGCGCGTGCACAGATCGTTAAATTTTGCATTTTAATTGCGATTCGCAGCGGCGCCCAGTCGATGCCCCCCGTAGGCGCTTTGGAAAAACAGGGGTTGACGGTATGGGGGTTAAAATACCCCATCCGTTCCCTTTGTCGGTTATGCTTTGATATCTCTGTCCGTAAGCAAATTAATTGTCTACGCATTCGAAAATGGATAGGAAGTCTGTGCCTAGAGAGATATGGGGTAAAAAAAAAGAAAGGGAGGGATGCACGCGCGATTTCTTTACTCTTTATTTTTATTTCCCTCCTTATCGTTCTCGTCGAGCATAAATATTTTCACTCAGTTAAACGCTTATGGGGTGACTATTTAAAATATTTAAAATCATTTATTTATGACGTCGTGGATGCCGCCATTGTTTAGGGGGTGCAAGTCATCCTACCCCATTTTATCTCGAGAGGGACGAGTACCTTGGACGAAGAAAATTATTAATTTCTTTCAAAGAGCCAAGTATCTTCCCCTTGGATGCCTACGCCGTGTCGGGGACTCAAAGAAAATTTGATAAGGCATGCGACTTAAAGCGAACAAATAGAAAAAGTCTACTGATAAGAGCCGCTCTCCTCTCATGCGTAAAAAGCAACCAGAACGAATTGGCTCGACCAAAAAGACACGTTCACTTATTATTTCTTCTCGCTAAAAATTCGGTTTTATCACCTTGCCAAATTTTGCGGAAAAAAATTGTTTTTCTTGCTGTAACAAATTTATCCTTTTTAAAATTTGACTTTTGACTAATATATATATATTGGACGTTTAATAAATTCATAGTTGGGTAAGATTTCCAACACGTGTTATACTTGTATATTGAGGTTATATTAGGTTGAAATTTCTCACCCTGATTTTCCTTTCTGTTTCGATTTGCACATTTCGAGGGTTGAATGTGTTCCGTCCGGTAGATAAATGAGAGGTTAAGTTGAGGCACTTGAACTAAACGTAAGGTAGGTCCTTTATAATGAAAAGGACATTTGATTAACATAAATCAAGTAGAAATTTGCTGATTGATCTGTACCGCCATTGAATTTCTACACGTTATCAAGTGGAAGGAAGCAACCCCTAATTTCACCGCTAAATCTCGAACGAAGATGTGGAGTACGTTAAAATTTTAAAAAATAAAAAATCCAATACATAGTTCAAGGCTTTTTCATAAACAGCTGTAAATAAAAATCAGTTATCTCGGACCATCCGCCGATCATGTGTGAATTCGATTGATAGTGGATTTCTGAAGATTATCAAATCTCGTTCGTTTCCCCAATCGCCGGGAACTCGATAAAACGAAACTGGCAACAGGTGCCAGAAATGGGAAACAGCAAAACAATATTTCGCGAGTGTATTCGCGAGTCACTCACCCCTTCGGAGATGTATCTCATTCTGACCCCTTTGTTCGAAATCTGTTATCCGCGTAGCAGTGATTGAAACGGAAAAGCATTTTCTTGTTAAAAATTTCAAATTTCCCGCCAGTTAAACTAACGACCCAAAAAAAATCCTATAACTTCACGCAAACAAACAATTGACAAATAAAATATAATTTTACTAATTTTTATCACTCCCCTTCGATCCACTTATCAAAGCTACTACCACGTAGCTCCGACTCGTAACCCAGATAAAATTTACTATCTTTTCTTCTTTTTTTTTTGACAAAGTAATCTGTCAGAACGGGGATAAAGTTTTATTAAAAGTTTCTTCCGTTAGCAATCGATGTTTTACTCTCGATGCACGAAAGTTGCCGGATGGGATTTAAAATTAAAATATTATTTTTCTCTCTTTTCTTTTTACGTTCAACAAGAAAATAAGCAAAGCCCTTTATTTTACAAGAAACTCGTAAAGTTCGCCAAATTACGTGAAAACTGATATTTTTTAATCACTTTCCATACAACACATTTACCATGAACAACCTTACCATAAAATTTGATTTAAAAAAAGCGATTCGATACGAAAAAAAAAAATCATGATTAATCCGAGATAAAATTCACCAACGTACACAGTATTGTGCAATTATTGATAAGAATGCAAAACCTAGCCTTACCGTATGCAATCAGCGACACTATAGGGGGCCAAACGTAATTGTGTGTTTACAAACAGTAAACGTCAAGAGAACGCGTGACCTGAGATTTATGTAATAAAAGCTTTAGCACTTTTTTCGTGACAACAGATGCCATCGAAACGTCATATCGTAAGCTACCACCACAATACATGCCACCCTTAATACTGGCAAAGTAAATGAAAAAATATATATATATATTTCCGCCTATTAAAAAAATAAAAATTCAATTTATATCTATTTACGAAATTTATTATTTATTGTAAATTTCGATTAAAGTTTTTTCATTTATTTCCAATCGACGCTATATAAAGACGCCTTATCATTGTTGCTATTAGAATATTTATAGTCCAAATACGTTTGATGTCTCGTGGCAGCTCACTCGCTATTAAACCTTCCCCCTCGAAGGGATTCATATTGCATAAT
Source organism: Trachelus troglodyta (assembly GCA_030142635.1). Taxonomy (NCBI): domain Eukaryota; kingdom Metazoa; phylum Arthropoda; class Insecta; order Hymenoptera; family Cephidae; genus Trachelus; species Trachelus troglodyta. The sequence goes on from JARQTJ010000356.1 coordinate 3,097,621, forward strand.
GAATTCGTCGGTTTTTTCACAAAGCCGATCACCTATCTCAACCCCCCATTCAGTGCACGCGATATCACGCCCGATGAATTATAATCGGTCGTTGAGTCTCTCAAACTATCGCAATAGCTCACGTTGCAACCGATAAAGCGTACCTTGAGTTACGATGTCTATTAAGGGCTTTGTGAGCAATTTTCCACAAATGAGGAAGCCGGGAAAAAATCTTGAAAAAGGGGAAAAAATGAAAAATTCATAAAAAGAGCGAGAATGGGGGTAAAGTGAAGCAGCAACGTTAACGAGTATAGAAAAGTAACCCGGTAATAATTTCGAGTCAAATACGAAAGACTGAAAAGTGGTAGCAGAAAGAAAAAATAAATATTCCCAAAAACAATCGTAGATCGAAACGAAAATAATTAATATAATCAAAATAATAAATGCAATCAACATAGTCAAGGTGTAGTGACGTATTCGTGAATGGCAGCTTTTAGTCAGAAGACAAAAAATATCTCGAGATACGATGTCGAATTAGGGATATTAAAGATTAAATGAATTTTTGAAAATACTTAAAAAAAGGGAAGGGTAGAAAAATTGCAGCTATGTATAAGAGGGCTGTGTTCAGGAGCTATATATACCAAGAAGGTACATATAGACAGTGAACTACCCCTTTAAGGTGCGGCTTTGAGGGGGGGTAGCACGAAGCCGACAAGGCAAGAGGGATGATTCCGCAGAAGTAGAGGGGATGAAAGTCTTGGACGAAGAGAATGCCCGCGTGGAAGATAACAATATTTCCATTAAGGCCGTAATTACTTGACCGCCCCCCCTCCACCCACGCAAGCACCCGTGGAAATAGGGGGTGTGTATGTGTGCACCCTGTCCGGTCTACAAGGGGTGGTTTCGTTGAAAACCCACAATAGGCTGAAGTAAGGATAGCTTATCAGAACCGCACGCACGTAGATAACGCTGAACTACCCACTAGAAATCATCCCCCAAATCCATCCAGAAATCTTGGATTCGAAACTGGTCATTATATAGCTATGTATGCATGCTATGGTATCATATGACAGTATAGCATTAAGCATCTTAAAGCTATAGTCTGTTTATGATATCAAGATAATCCTGGGATCTGAATAATTATATTTTTTAAGAAAAAAAAAGTACGTATAAAATATACGGAATTCTGAAATCAATTTGAATTCTCAGTACAAGTATCGACTACGATCAACGCCCAGCAAGTTTTGACTACCGTTCGACTATCTAACGCTTAGTTCACATTCCTCTTGACGAATGAAATCAGAGCAAGTAGATTGTTCCAGCAAGGCGACAGACCAGACCGTAAAGGTAATTGGAACCTAGCGGAGAAGCTTGGAAACCTGTGAAACGGAGTGTTAAGAATGGTCGGTCTGACCAAGCCATTTCCTACACTACTTGAACGCGAGGTCGAATTCAAATGGGAGACCCTTACAGGGTGAGCTACGTTACAAGGGTAGTAACGCGAGAGAATAAAAATAAGGAAGAGTAAAAATAATAAGAATAAGAGGTAAAGAAAAAGAAAAAGGTCAAGGAAGAAGAAGTCAATGAGAAATTAAAAAAAAAATATTTATGCCAGCTTCACAGGGTGGTTTGCGTGACTACGGTTGTCGTCACTCCTAACACGCAGCCTATGGGGGTTGTTTATCGTCCGGGCTCTATCATTCCATTAGCGCAATAGTAAATGTATTATATACACAGCCCTAACCCTCTTTCGCCTGATTTGTCTATTACCAACTTGACAAAGATTAACACAGTCACCTGATTTCGGATCTATATTTCGTGGTTATCCCGACCTTCAAGACCCGGCTGACCGTGTCACGGATGTACCTACTTGGCCCCGATAATGGGTAAATAATTTTGAAAATTTTCTTTTGGTACCGATGTCCTTTTTTTCCTATCTTAGCGATCGCAACGCCACGAAATCTCATCGTAACGCGATCCCCATGAACTCGTAAGTACAAACGTTGCTGCGGCGGGATGATTTATTCCGTGGCAAGTGTTAATTTAATTTGGCGAGGTCGGAATGAAATGGTGGCCTCGCGCCGTTATCTGATCCCGTGATTAATCGGGGCCGTTTAACGTGAAAAATATCACTACCCTAGTGCTAAGCGTTTTCGCACACAGCGGCGGATATTTTATCGGCGCGAAACTCCGACGAAAGGACAATTGTACCAGTGTTGTACGGGGTGTCAAGAAAAAGAGGAATCAGAACTCGAATTTTTCTCGCTGCTTTGTCTCTTTAACACGTATATTATGTTATTTCGTTCGACTTGCGCTCCGGTATATTTGTGTGAACACATTTTTCTTTTTCAAAATTTTCTTGTTTGATAAAAAAAAATTATGTGCGTCATTGGATTCCATTGTATCGCGATAATAGGTTTGTCAAGATAAGAAAAGAAAAGAAATTCCAAGAAAAAGCGAATGGACCTGACGTAATACGAATAATCACGTAAAACAAAGTTATTTCCAGGACCTTTAGAACCTATTTGTTTAACGAGCCTCGATTTCTCTGTATCTAACAGAATGTTTCCACGGTCCCTCGTAAACTCTAACCCCGTGTAACGCGAATGGAGTATAATGGGCAGCAGGGTATACTACTGACCGTCGTAGATTTCGAGCTCTTTCGACTGGTACAAGATTATGTCACGAATAGGTAAAAAAAAAGGGGCACCGTCATTATCCAGAATAAATTAAAAATACGTAGAAAAAGAAATTCCCAGCACCGTCCATAAAGCTAAACAAAAATTACAAAATTTAACTTATACTTTTAACAATCGCTGGTAAAAGATAAAAAAAATTGCAGGCAAGTTTTGTACGTCATTAAAACTGTCATTCCTGGATTCGTCGTATATCAATTGAAAACGTCGCAGAGGAGTGAAACAATATTTATCCTTTTTCTTCAATTCTCCTTATTTTTTTTCCCCATTCAAGTCCCTTATCCTCGCATTGAGTTCTCGTCCGTCTCATCAAAATGTATCAAGAGCGATAAATGAATAATCGACACAGAACCCACCTTTACGATCGCCATTAACTTTAACTGTTTCTCGCGTTACATTGCGTACTCGTGTCCTTTACGTTCTCCAGGACTACTGGTACTTTTCTGTAATACAAACTATTTCAAACCACCCGGTATATACCTTTACCGTCAACACTGAAGTGGTTTAGTGTCATCAGCCGTATACGTCCGACATATAAAACGGCCGATATAGAAGCTAGACGACCTAACCGGAAACCACAGCCGTCAGTAACTGCATACCCATACCTATGTAGTCCCATTTGAAATTGACACTTCCGGTAGTGTATACTTAAACTAGCGAACAGATAAAAAAAAGCGAAACACGACTTGTAAAATGCAAGCAATAAAAAATGAAGTTCGCGTACAGAAACGTCACTTGCACTACATGCAATTTCGTCAATTACTTCGCTATATGCAATTCCTAATAGCTAATTATGGGCCATAGAAACAAACCCAATGCCCCGCAAATCCTCCAATCACCGAATTACCTCATGAAATAGCGATAACGTACCAGGCATATACCTCGTACGAAAATATTGAAATTTTATAAACCACCCGTTATGCACTTATATAAGAATCACAAAAGACACTGACAAAAAAGGCAGCCGAATCGCACGAAATAATAAAAGTTTCTTTTCACTAATGCATACAATCTTTATTACTATCGAAGAAATTTTTAATCTGACATTCAAATAAATTCCGCTAGATGGCCAACAACTGCCAGATAAATAATTGGCTCTTTAATTACCCGCTTCTTTTCACCGCCACCGTCCTCCCTCCTCTAGGAGTCACTATTATAAATCGAAATTCCCGCGCTGGCTGACAGAGTGCGGTGGCAACTTGGTCGGAATATACAAATGAGGGGTGTGAGCGCGATATCTGGTGACGTTAATTACAAGCAGGCGTGATGAATTATGACGTGAGGAATAACGCGTGCCTCCCGCAACGTCCTTGTGCGTGTATACGTATTCTAATATACATATATACGTATACTATATTAACCCCCCCTTCTTCGCACCCATCTACACACATATTAGAAATCTAGTACGCATCCACAAGCGTCAAAATGGTTTAACGCGAAATCGCCTCAGTGTGGGTGCTAAAGCGTCAGACCTATTTTGCGTATTAGGTGGCTAAGCTCGGTATAACCTTAAATTAATCTAACGCTACGAGTCCCTATACCCTGCGACGACCAAAACAGTGACCTGCAGGATTAAGTTCCACCGTGTAGATGAGAAAGTATCGATCCCGGGTTTAGATCGCAGCGCCAACCGATACGTCTGGGTAAAATATTCTCCTGAATTAATGCGACGTTATAGAGAGCGAAAAATTAAAAAACAAAAAATTACCTAAAAGACTAAATTCCAACTACGGTTCACGTAAATCCCACGTAAAAGTGAAACACGTTAATTCCTCTCGTCTCGATTGCGATTAACTTAAGTCTCACGTCGCAGCTACCTAATCCGACCATCGAGAATTTTACTGGCCTAGGACGGTCCCATAGCCGATTACTACGTACGTCTAGTTTCGCTGTGCGTCGCTGGTTTAATATTTCGTTAATTCTAAATTGTCCCGATGAGGCTAGATGGCGCTGCTGGCGCTGGAATTGAATATGATCGGTAGACGCGTCATATATATGTGTATATGGTATGTATATATGTACATATATATTGTATATATGGAAAACAAAAGAGCGACCGTATCGCCACCTTTCGCGACAGTCGTCAAACGCCTTTAGCTTTCTCTCGGGCCAGTTAATGCGTAATTTATGTGACGTTTTATTTTCATTTCTCTCCGCGTTCTCAGACAGCCGTATTATCGGAAAGCCACGCGAGCTATTCTAACCAGCCTGGTTACCTATCGTCACGCAGGCACGAACGCACACGCGCCATTGCGCACGCACGTATAATATAAAAATAAAGGAAAAGGGAAAAAAGAGAGGAAAGAATGAGAGACAAAGAAAAAAAGCTCCGAGCACGTGTCTTCTTTTACGTCAAGTTACATTCTATGCCGAGTACACAGTGTTGAACGACAAGGTACACGATTTGAGATAGAAAGTTAACGGGTGTTGACTCTATATGGTTTTTATATTTACATGTGACGAGGGGTTCTTTTTAATGGGAGCGAGAGTGGCTGTGTAAAAAAATTGCTACTATCGTTGTTATTATTATTAACAGCTGATCGAACAAAGCCACTTTTAATTATTGCGTGTTGAAAACTAACCTTGATGCCAGTCGCGCGAATGTGCTTCGAAAAATCGTATCGGCGGGGATTGTCCAATTCTGGAATGATTGGATGGTAAAAAATGTAGGTAAATCAATAATAAATTCGTCTAATTTTACGTACAATCGTATCCGATGCGAACTGTATGTTTGTATGCTTGACAATTCAACATTAGAGTTCACGGAAGTAAATTCCACGTCAACATGCAAAAAGCAATTATTTTCAATTACGCGTACAAGACGAGAATGCATAATACGAAAATACGTATAAGTGGCACAGTAACAATTAAGATTTGTAAACGTTTGCGAGTCTTTCAAAAAAAGAGAAAAAAAAGGCCTCCCGTATACTTCGAGAATAAATCCAAATAAAATCACCTGATGGATTATTCGTAACGCGAGCAGACGAGATTTTCTCGAGTATTCTCAAATATTCATTAATTATGGCAGGTTGTATATCACAAGAAAAAGATTCTACGTTGCCTGTAAGAAAAAGAGAGAACCGAGTGCGTGCCCCTTTTGGAAAGAGTGTAAGAGCGAAGGGGAGAGGAATATCCACAAGGGAGCATAGATGCGAAGGTATAGTAGGTAACATATCGACGGAACGAGCATATTGGAAAATAAATCAACTTCAGTGAGTGCCGAGAGCTACGGGACCCGTTTTCCTGGTTTCTCCTCAAATTCTCCATCGCCATTTTCCAGCCATACTCCATTCTGCTCGTACCAGTTTTGCAAGCCCCATGCGAAGCTTCTGTTTCCACTCCTCATACCGTATTCGCGCTAACCTCTTCCTCGCTATGCCACAGGGTCCCTGATAGCTAGGTACGGGGATGTGCGCCTAATGAAAAACATTTGAAAAACGTCAGTCGCCCGGTGCTCGTGACGTCACAACATTTATCACGGCACCAACTCGGCCAGCACTCAACTAACGCGCACGTCCCCGGTAATTATTAATGCCTACGCTGAAAGCTGCTTTCGTCCTGTCCATTAACCCTCAAGGATATACCAATTCGAGGATTCGGACATGAACGGGAACGGTTTGACAGAAGCAAATGGTAATTGTACGTTGTAACCACGTGTAGCTGACGGTAATAAGCTTATCGTATAGCGAAACAGAGATAGGCTGGTAAAAAGAAGAAAAGAGAATCGTGGTAGGAGACAGATGCGGTTGGAAATTCTATGGACTCGTCCGTGCCAGATGAACGCGAGACGCCAGACTGTGGGAATTTCACTGATTTCGAATTTCGAATTCCGTATGTGATCGGTGGATACGATAATTCTCGTGAATTCAGTTCGGATAGCGCGAAACGTGCGTCAGCATATCTATCGACCCGAGACACACAGCTGACTGCGAGTCAACCGACGCTACTCTCGATCTACTTTATCGACCGGCCGCAATGATGTGTCGGTAATGCAGCGAGCGCTGGCGCTAATTTTGCGTTTATTGTTGGAATTAACGGACGTGCTTCTACACGGCCGTAATCGAGTTCGGTAACGAGCTGCGCCATTTTCGAGCTTTACGATGCGATTTTATCGTCACGCTTAGAGTTTCGCTAGGAAAAACAGACTAATTGGCTATAACGTGCGAGCTGAGAAGGCGCTAATCATCGTCCATTGCTACTTAATAATATTTACCCTAACGGGATCCCTATTGAGTATCAGTTTCTCGATGTATCGCGAAAAGATTCTTCGCCACGGAATGAAAAAATCCAACAGCAAAATACGAAGGGCAAATATTTTTATAGATATAAAAAAGAGGTATACTGATTTCTTCGAATGAAAATCGTTTACGTCACGCATACCACTGTTATCGTTCGTGACGCTCGCAGAAGGGAGGCTGTTAAAAAAGTTTCTTAACGAGCTTCTTTAAACGGTGGAACACAGTCTGGCCGCCATTCCGGAATTCTTCGTTATCGGATCTCGTAGTCCAAGACAGAAGGAAGGGTGGGGGTTGAGCGAGTTACGGTAGCAGACTTGCGGTGAAAATAAGAAGGGCAGGAAAAAAAATTGGAGAAAAAAAAGACGATAAAACTCCTCAGACCCAGAATTATTTACGTACGGTATTTTGCTTTCGTGAATTTATCCAGCATGCTCCTTTTTTTTCATTTTACGGTCAACCACGAAAAGCATGCACAGCCTCACGACGTTATAACGGAAAAGGCACCCTATTCATGCCAGAAGAAACTGGGTGTTAAATGGCAACGATCAATGACATTGCGTGTCCCTACCTTACGGCCCTACAGTGCTGTGCCATAACTATGTACTATATATATATATATATATATAATATATACTGTGTATAATATGTACCATGCATATAATATATACTATACCTATATGATAGCTACTATATCACTGAAGTCAACACGGAAGGGGTGCATTTTACTTTGCTCCCTGCAACTCAGTCAGGACGGAATGCAGCGCTGCCTTGGCATTAGCCTATCTTTACAACCTCGCCAGGCACAATTCAAGAATACGTTCAAACACACATCGTAACGTTAAATACCTGGTGTCCTCTGTGGTAGTAGTGCGTAATTTGCTTTAAGGGATGCCACGTAATGAGCTCTTGGTCGATATAGTCCTGTAACAGGTCGACTTTCTTTTATGCTCACAGGGTATATGATCACGAGACTGAAGTTTTAATTCGGGAGAAATATTATTCGAATTTCATGGCTGTGAAAAATTATTTTATCCGTTATGGTGCTAGACTCAAGTTTGAAACGGACGTTTTTTATGCACCGGATTATTGTTAGGTTTTACTGTGTTTATGGGAAAGCTCAATAACTATTTTCTGCTTGTCAAATGAGCCATCGAATGGTACGTGTATGAATTATAGGTATTTACAAAATGAATATGTATGATCCTGGTAGTGAATTCACGGGGTGGAGAGAGGGATATGGAACTGAAATTTCATGTTGGGAAAACGTGAACTAGCGAAGCGAAGCTTCATGGTGGTACGTCAGGTCGTTATGGTAGAAAACGTTCTTATCGGTTGGAGGAAATCAAGAAATTATTATAACGTTGATGATATCAGGTAATATTTAGTTTTTATCGAATCTTTTGAATTATCGAATACTCAGTTCAACGCTATTGCTCTTGCACGATTCCTTCCTATTTCACGAGGGTCAACGCTTTATGCGAATATTTAACGCACGGTAAAGTGGAGACTCCATGGTAATATGGACGGAAGATAAGTAGGACTCGTATCTTATCTCTGCCGGTACGGCGTCACGTTGGAACTGAAAACTCTTAAGATAAAAGTAAAAGTGTTCAATGACCAATATAACATTTTTGGTTAACACTTTTTTTTACAGATATCAAATGTGTGTGTTACACTTAACTATAGTCCCGCGATAGGTCAATTGCAATAAAATATTGTCAATCGTTATCGCTATAAGGATAACCGATTATTTTACCCAAAAGAAACGCGTAATGGATAACAAAGTTCTATTTACCGACCATAGATATAGTTTGATGACATTACGAAACTCCAATTAAATCCCATGATTAAGCCTACCGGCCACGAAACACAAATCCCCATGAATTAGCAGCTTCCTCATTATCCTCAGTCGGCATAGTAGAAACTCCCATATCGATTCAAGCTTACGTCTCTTAGGTCCCACAATCTCATAGTAATTCCCTCGAAATTCCATAGATGGTACGACAAGTGCCTTACTGTTAAATTCATTAAAAAAATAAAGCATACCAAATGACAAAAAGAACAAACTATGAACCCAAAAATTAAAGTAAAAAAACCCGCAAGAAAATTCACTCATTTATTTTCACCCCAATAAACTTATCTCCGAAAAAGTAATTACACTCATAATTTTTCCCGATGTCTCGTCAACTATGAGATAAACAAAATATTAATAATCAACACTCCATTCACCTCACAGTAACATTAGATAACCAAGTAATTACCAAAAAACATTTTTTCGTCATTTTCTACTCCGATTACAACAACACGCTCGCGTCATCGTTTAAACCAGAAAATGCAACCGAGCGTAAAGATATAGGTATGTACAAGGCATGTTAGGCCAAATAGGCGTGTTCTCCCGACATGTCAGCACAGACCAGGGACTATCATAAAACACTGGTCGCGCCGAGAGTCATCACCTGGACGAGTTGGTACAGCAACAAGGATTTATCGTTCAGCAATGACGAAGCTCAATCTCGCCCATGATGATCGGAGTGGCCTAATATTAAGTGGAAAAATCATAAAGCATTATCACACCAAACATATCCGCCTCGAATACCCATGTGCATGCTAGTCTAATGAAATAACAATAATAATCCCAGGCAGTAATAAACTTTTCACATATACCCCTGATTAATTTCCTAAGAACCCCTCACAAAAATCCCCCCCAAAAAAAAAACCAGAAAGAACGTCAAGTAAGTCTTATCGATCCTACTTGTCCTGCTTAAATTTTTCCATCGGATCTTTTTGACACAGTACAACTTTTCACGCTCCATCCACGCTAAAGATTCCGCAATCGCGCCTTTGTTTGCTAACACGTGGTTATCCCTGCCGGATGCGACGGACAAACATTGAGCAAACAGGACCAACCTTTTTTTTTTCCTTACTAAGGTGTATCCTTCCGCAGCGTTATAGACTTTTAAAACTGTTAGCAATAATTTTTGCAATTTCTTCAACTCCAAATACCAAACCTCAAACACGATCCTTCGTCGTCCCAATGTATTTTTTCTTCTCCAAAACTTTTGTCCACCCCGTCTATAGAATCGTCTAAGAATCCTCATCGCTAGAACTTATGGGCACTGTTATAATACCATTATACAAATGAATCCGTAGACGTCACGATTGATTGGACTCGATTAATACGAATTGACTAGAGTCGTGAGAAAGCGATGTTCGTATACTGAACATTTAAACATATGAATCATCCTCTTATTGAATCCGGCTGTTTGAATGACATTGACAGTTGACGTATAAAGCGTGTATCACACGCGCCTCTTTTCTTACAAGATTTAGCATTTCCCGTCGCTCCTCCGATCCCATAAAGAAATAACTGTCATCTTGCCCGTGACAAGACGTACAGTCCCTGCGGGAACAATATAACCCGGCGGTATAGACATAGTAAAAAATTACATTACATTGCATAAGCCTGGCAGACCGATCAGATATATTTGAAAGGTTCACGAGGAACCGGAAAAAAAAGACCCAGCCGAACAATTAACTTTCGAATTTCCTGCGGAGAAAATTTCTTACTTCTCGCACGGAATGCATCTGGATCTGTTTTTCGTCTAATTGCTACAAATTATTTCCGGGCCAATCAGCCGTGAAGTTTCACGACGCGTGACACAAACCACAATGGATACCGAAAACCCCGTGGTGTTCCAAAGTCCTCGAGAACGTCTGGACGCAACCTGTTTTTGGTTCTGACCACGCGTCTCCGTTCCTCAAAACGAAAAATTCTCTACCAGCCATTTCGAAAAATTTCGTAACGACTTCCGGTTACGAGTCCCTCATCAATATTAATACAGACCGTAAGCGAGTAAACGCGAAGAGCCAGTTACTAGCGTCCCTTTGAATAGCGTATAGTCACGAGAAAATTTCAAAATCCACCCCCTCAAAAATCTCAAAATTCCAAAAAATTTTCTAATAAAAAAAAGGCCATCAAATTTCACGAAAAAAAATTTTTCGTACCCCACAAAAATGCATACGAGTCTCTCGAGACCAGTCGTGTTGTCAGAGAGAAAAATAGCGTTTGGGTCCTCTTGAAATTTTTTTTCTTTTTATCCTTTTTTTTCCCACAGTATGAAATACTTCTTGCCGAGACGCTAACACAGGACTTGTTGTCCGAGATTACGAACCGTGTACGCGATAATTACTCATACGCTTGTTGCTCGAACGTGCGTGAGTACGTTGCGTACTGCGTATGCGTGTGTCAGTCTGTCTTAGCGCAAAGCACGTAGAACATAATCGTAAATTCCGCTGTGGTAAGAACGCAGGAGACACCCCATAAGAGAGCGCCGCACAAATATTTAACCAGACTCGACTGGTCGTTTCCATTAAAGCGTGCGAAACTATGCGGACCCCGTTACGCCTGACGTAACGAGCGACGTTTCCCTATACGTTTTAACGTTTCACGCGCCACGTTTCCACTGTGAATCCAACGCGACAATGGAAACCACTGTCCGAAACTGCGTCGGGTCTATTCGTCATTAGTGGTCGCGCGCACTAACGGTTCGTTTATACGCGAGCCGTCTAGTGTAATGGACGTTAAAATTCTTCGTGTAGAACGAGACCGAAAATGATATCGCGTCAGAGGTGCCAACGAAAAAAAAAAAATGACTTGTTCCGTGAACAGTGAAATTTTACCTGGAAAAATTCGCAAGGGGTGGTCGTGAATGTTTGCAAACTTTACAAAAAAAAAAGGTGACTCGAGTATATTGTATAATAAAGGGAAAAAATCAGTCGTGTTTTTCTGGCTCTTATGTTACTTACCCTTGGAGGGGAAGTTACTGAACACGGATGGCTACCTAAGAGGGAAGGTGTATGGTAGTTAAAAACGGGTGGGCTTATAGGTGTATCAATGTATGTGTATAGGGACATTTAGTCGAGTAGCAAGTCAGAGGTTGGCTCCCCTGGCGAGCAGGACGCCAGGTGTTACACACTTCTTACCATTTTGTCTCTTCGGCACTTTCGTCCCACGACACTTTTGTCGACGCTAACTTCAGTCCCCCGTATATACCCCTCGGTCCCCTTCGTTCTAGTCACCCGTTAGTGCAACCGTAAAGAAACTGACTCTTCCCGGCGGAGGGAAGAAAGAAGCTTGAGAAAAGGAAAGGAAGAAGCGCAGGAAAAGCGTCATTGTTGCGGTGTGTGCGGTTACGTATTACGGGGTAACGGACCACCGTGAAAAATTATTCTGAAACCTGTAAGCTGGGCTGTGCGAGATAAAAAATTTGAAATCGAAAAAAAAAATTCAAAATTTTCAATTTTGTCCTATACCAATATACGTTTATAATCGCGAGTACCGTGGTACATTGAAATCGATACTAAAAACAGATTAATCCGTAACATAAAGCCTACCGGTAATCCGATAAAGGTGTATCGAATTATGTCGAAAATCCTGTACTATCGGTAATACCGATGTTTTCGTCCACGTTACACGAGCCGAGAGTATGTTAACGTATGTAAGGCCATACGCAATAGGTAACGTACATGGGAATAATACGATAAAACAATTCAACGCTATTTTTAACTCGTTCGCCACCTCTGTCGATAAAAAAGATCACGGGTGGGGATATTAAAAATGTCAAATTCGACTAAAAGGATCCTGGTCCGTCGTAATTTGAATGAAATTAGAAAAAAAATGTGTTGATCAACAAAAAAGGCATCATCGCGCTACCGGGATACGAGATAAAAAAAGAAAGGATGATGCACGGCAGTTTGTCGACGCATAATGAAGTTTTCATAAGCGGCGCGAAGGTGGGTTGATGGCTGGTAAGGTTAGGTTGGGTAGTCAACTGTTGAAACGTTGGCCCAGACTGAAACGAAGAGCAGCTAATGTATTCATTAAGGTATCGTCACCCCTCCTTGCCACCCTAAACTCTACGGCACTGCTCGCTCCACCTCCTACCTACAGTCTCAACCTCCACCTTCTTCAGCCGTCCCACCTTCGTGCCGCTTCAACTTCTTCGGCTCGTTCGCTTCATCTCTGTACTGAATTACTTACTTACTTAGTTGCTTGCTTGCTTAGCTGGAGGTGTACCCATGCATTCTAGCGGCGAAGGCGACTTACATCTGATAGCAGTGACGGACAGCTGTTACGTGGAACCCGCCTCCTTGGTTCTTGTCCGTGCTGTACTTCGTACTCACTGTAAATATATGATAAGTAAATTGAAGCGCGTGATGGAATATTATAAAAATGTCTAAATTCTTTAATCGAGATTATAATCTAGATTGTGAATTTTTTCGTCTCTCTAAAGACGAACAAAAATTTTTTTCTTTTGACAAACTGCTGCAAAAAATTTTTCGACCGGGGACCAGTATGAATTGCCGGGATAAACACGACGGCAGATATACCTTGTACGAGCTTTTACATCTTGAGATAAGATAACGCAAGGATGAATATTTTTGTTTACGTCACAGTGAACATGGCTTTGGTTATCACTGAAGATTATACAAATAACCAGAAGGACAGGTGTAGTCGTTGTGTGTTTTTTAAATATCTTTTCGATTCGGTAAACAGAATGAGGATGGCGGTGATGTGCGTAAGGACGAAAGTCATTTCACGTGGCATTAAGTAAAGCGGACAGCAGAGATTGTACTGATAACAGGTGAAACCTTAAAAAATGATACGACGAAGAGAAGGGGGGGAGAGTTTATAGACCGATGTGTCATTTTGGGGTTAACGTAACGTGTATCAGTATCACCAATCAGCAATGGACCCTTGAGGTAGTAACGTTCAGCTGCTTCTAGATAGGATATCAGACGGAATTACGTAACGGTGGTGGCAGATGGTTGGAAGGAAAAAAAAATTTTGGAAATTTTTATGACCCATTTTCGTTCGGCAATAAATTATGAAGAAAGTACCGAGTTAGAAAAAAAAGGATTTTTTTACCGCGGCAATTTTTTGATTCTCAAGGGTGATCAATATTCAATGGGGTCCAATGAAGGTATTGACGTCATTTTCCCACGTGGCGTATAGACGTCGGCGTCTCTGCGTGCTGTACCGACTACGTGATTAAATAATATAAAATATGGACGCCCCCCTAAACACGGACTGTTTCTTGGTGCGCTCCCCCTTCTTTCTGCGTGGGCACGTAAGGCCCCCACGGGTTGTAAGTAAGATTCTTCGCTGAGGAGAAATAAGGCCCGATAAGACCCAGAAGTACAGGGCATGGGCGTCAGTCTGACCCAACCCACCTGTCCGCGCATGTAAGTCCACTCGAGGCAGCCCTCATTATCATTTTCTTGGGCTTTCGAGTGGGAACAAATTTTGTTGTTTTACTTACGATAAGGATAACCTGGCTAGATTTAAAAATCTTAGTGATACCAGATAATAGAATTTTGATTATAACGACTTTCATATACGGTTCTAAGATCGCACCGGTGTGAACTTTGCCGTTGACTAATTTTATTGATGTTATCTATCGCGTATGATAACCTTCTTTTTTTTTAATAAAAATTTGATTTTCTTCATTTTTTTTAAATCGCTTCCGTCTATGTACCGTACGGTTCAATTGACTGTATCCAGTATACGGTTCGCTAGTCCATCGATTTTCTAATTCAAAATAGGCATAGTCATCGATCGATTCTGAGACACGAAGTCGCATGCGGGCAGTATGAAAAAAAAACGGAAAAGCACAAAAAACCTTAATGACCTTCCTTAAAAACGTTTTCAATGTAGCGTAACAGTGGGCACGTGATAAAAGCATCGAATAAATCGAAACTGTCGGTACACAAGAGAGACAACTTCACAGTTTAAAAATATTAAATTTTTCAAAAATTAAAAAAAATCCCATAACTTCAACGATGCCAAAGAAAATTTTCATACGCAAATACTAGCAACCAGTAAACTTAAAATGGCCCTTTATATCTAAGGATAAAACTGAATGCCGTATCACACAGTGGTAGGATCACGTAAAAAAAAAGGGATCAAGGACCAAGACTTATATAAGCACAGGCATAAAACGCGCGCAGGGAGTTCACTAAGAAGCCGAAATTCCCAAGAAGAAAATTCCAGAACAATCGAACCCATAAATTTTCCGGTTTGCTTCTGCCGCGCGTTCCTCGCATCCACTCACGAATATATATAAATATGTATATAAATTTATATATACAATATATATACACACGTATGCACCGTAAGAAGAAGGGAGACGAAGAAAAAAAAGA
The DNA here is from genome assembly GCA_030142635.1 of Trachelus troglodyta. Taxonomy (NCBI): domain Eukaryota; kingdom Metazoa; phylum Arthropoda; class Insecta; order Hymenoptera; family Cephidae; genus Trachelus; species Trachelus troglodyta. Next base: position 3,112,739 of record JARQTJ010000356.1, read on the forward strand.
TGGCTACCATATCCTTTATAACATTTTGAAAAATGTCCCCGATCATTTGTGCTGTATTGTAATACTCGTGTTTACCATGTATATACTAGACTCAGGTCCCAAGATGGGCGTGCTGGTTTCCATCGAAGCGTTTAGGATCCTTTGAGTAATGAGGTACCTACCATGGGAGTGCCTATGGTATACCCCATAACCCTATGATCGCATAGTAGGTGTTCTCTGGAAATAAAAAAAAAGGTATAAAAATATTTTTCACATAACAAAATACAAGCGTAGACTAATAAAAAAAGGACTCCTGTACGAAAAAGAAATCTTGAGCAAAACTAATTGATTAATTAAGTCTGCTGCGTGAACTTATTAATTGGTCAGATCGTCTTGATAGAAATTAAATTACTGTGCATTAATCTTTAATGAATATGCTAACGAGAACAGTCCACATAGTGACTGGATGATTCGCTGTGATTAATAACATTGTATCTATCCTGTATCGCGTATTTAAAAAATAGCAATGTCTATGATCGAGATAAAAAAACATTTTCACTTTTCGTCATCTGCTTAAAAAATCTCTGTATCCAGCATCCACTTATTTTCCTGGCAAATTCGTAAGGATCTCTCTTCCGTGTATGCGCTGCTTGAGATCCTCCCTGCCAGATATCGATCCTGCGGACTCACGCCACACTCGGTCCAGCTGCGGCTCACTGATTGACTCCAGCGATATCTCTGAGTGGAGAGAAGAAAAAACGAAAATGGTTCCGTGAATTCATCCTGTCGAAGCAATTTTGTTTGGTTCCATTTCTGAGCGCCGAGCGAGCCGCATTTTCGTCGAGCCACTTAGACCAATTTTCAGCCAAGATCTATTTGCATATATAAATAGCTAAAGGAAGGAAGAGATGACCGATCGGTTAAAATGGACCAAAAAAAAGTCATAGAGCATTTACTTTTTGAAAAAAAAAACGCAAAAAATAGCTTACCAGGGACGAAAAAAAATGTAATGATCGAGGGATGGGTAAAAAGTTTTATGATAAAATTAGTAAGTGTCCAAAAAAAATGTACGCGAACCTGTTGCAACGTACAAGGGTTTAGAATTCAACCCCTCGATATAATAACCAACCCCCGAGACATATGGCAAATAATCGACACGGATGAAAAGAGATTCTTCGGTGAGATTTTGGATAAAATAAATTTTCATTACACTTGAAGTATTTTGACACCCGATTCGCCCCACGCGGGGCATCTGCCATAATAAACTGCGGGATCGGACGCCATTGACTTTATGGTCCTCTAGGTTTGCACCCTGGCGCGATGCGGCACATCGGACTCTAATGGCGCGTAAAACTGTATTTAGTGACATTGTGGCAATTTTTTTGTTGTTGTCGCTGTTGCCACTCTTCCCCCCATTTTTTTCCCCCTTTTATTTTGGGGATACGAAAGTCGAATGACGGCCTACCTGAGTTTCGTCTTGTTGGCTACGGGCGGAAACCCAACCTAACCTAACACAACCGTTCTCCGCTGAACAATATATTTTCCAGGGGAAGACGCGCCACCCTGCTCGGACCATATTGTACAGGGGGTTTCTATGGGAGGACAGCAGGGGTTGCAACCCCGTCATAGACGCTTTAACGAATTTACCACGCCGCCTGGAACCAGGACCGATTTTAATTTACCTTGACTCAACCGCGTGTCGACTCCATGGAGATTTGACAGTCCGAGGAACTGTCAAACTTGTTGACACATTTAATACTGACACACGTGTTCGACATTCCGTACGAGTATTGTCAAATTCGGTCATTCGTTACCGACTTCAAACAGAGCGAATTAGGCTTATACACAGTGAAACCGAACAGATGTTAAATCCAAGAATTAAAATCGACTTGCATCCTTCAAATGAAAGCCCAATTTGTGCTTGAATTGGGAAAATGAATGAGTACGTAAAAATTGGCTGGTTAAAAATTCAATGCAATTTGTATAGTCCATTCCTCTCATGGTAACCCAAATAATTATCTGAAATTCATAAAATTGAATCTCTCCACCCGGAAGCTATTATTTGCTGAATTGACAGTAGGGCAGCGAAGGGCCTTTTCTTTCACGACCATTACCATACCAGATGCAAGCAAGTAGAATAGCGTCGCGTACTTGCATAAGACACTTCGTGAATGAGAGCCAGAGAAAATGTCGTCTAGCTGGTATTTATGTAACACGACTGGAATAAATCCATATCGCCTAGTATTGCGCAACCGCGTTGCATATTATACACTGTATTAATAATATCCATATATTTCGACGATAGAGATAACTGAGGTGCATAAATTCAAAAAAAAATTGTATACACTCTACTCGGTAAAGATCGTCCAGAAGATCGTTCCGTGAAAGATAAATAAAGTCGACTCGAGATGGCGCAGAACGCAAGACGTAGAATCCTGCATAGCCATGGGGGTGCGTGCCAAATGAAGGGATGATTCGAGACGCCGTCTAAAACTCGCTGGTTGGGTGGGCAGACTTATTGTCAAGAGTTGCTTAGCCAGCGGCGTCTACTTCTTTTGGTGAAGACTCCGCACCGTGGAGAATTTAATCCATATTTTTTGTCGGTCCTTCCGGCCCCACGGGAACGAAGGAACTTTCCTACCGGTTTAAGCTGCACCTCGTATACATCCATCCGATCGATTAAATCGCTAGCGAGCAATTAACCATTCCGTCGATCCTGAAACGTTTAAAACTTGTCAAATTATATTCAACCAGACTCTACGTCCGACACCATTGAGAAACGTAGGATACAAAGCGTACAATACTCGTAAAACTTAGCCAGTAGCCTTTACCGCAAGAAATCAAGGATCCATCGACAGCTCGATCGCGTTTCTCGATCGTGTGGAAAACCGCAAGACATCCGCCAGCTGGCCCGGCCCTAGATAATTGCTTCCTTGAAATATAGGAACGAGCATTGATCTATATGTACGGAAGAAAAAATTGAGTAAAATTATTTAATTTAAATTTACCAAGATTCGGAAAATTCATAGTCTCATAGCTTCCTTCGAATGTCCCAGGAAGTCATCGAATTAGATTATTTGAGTGACGAAAAATTTCTTTTCTGCAATCAAAATTTTATATACACGAAATTTAGTATGACTAGGCATACGTCGTACACGACCTGATCGGTGATCGGTAGTAGGATTGGTACTAAGAATTGTGGTAAATCTCAAGGGACATCAAGACGGGACGAAGCCAAGGAAGCGGTGACCATTTTTTACACTGGGACGTGGGATGAACTGGGAGAGATGTCCCCACAAAGTAGAATTAATAGCGGTTTGATCCGAGCGAGCGCCTAATGGTGAATCAGACGGTTTTGTCACAACAGTGCGGCCGGATGATGGATCGCCCTGTGAGGCCTCCTGACACATTGAGCCAGTATGTGTACCTTTTCTTGCTATGTGTGAGCGTGTGTATATATTGTATATATGTATACTATGGAGACAGTCGTGTCTCTGGTCATGGTGTACCTACACGGTGTACCCCATGGGGCATAGGGGACTTAGGTCTCGATGGGTCCTCTCACATAGGACCCAATGGGTCTCGTTAGGACCCCGCAGATCACGGTACCGATCATCCTTCGAACTCCCGTGTAAGCTTCGGCTTACAATCACATGCCGGAAGATGATCTGCTTTGGGAATTCTTCACTGGACGTGCTTTTTATTTTGTTGACCAATAACAGTATGGCGAACATATAGAAAAAAAATGTGACCTTCCTTTGTTCTCTGGCTATAAGTTTTCTTTACCGTGCTGTCGTGTAGGTATATACGTCTATGAACCGGCGGAAGACGCTGTTTGGACGTCAGTGGAAAATATGAAGATGAGCCTTTATTGGCTTTGGTATCTTTCGTTTTTGCGAACAGCGTACACCATAAACGTGCACTTGCCTCGGGTTTCCAAAGTTTGGCTATACCTTCTCGAATTAATAGTGGCTCCATCTCCTTGCGTCGGGACGGGAAAGTAGTTCGTCCCGGTGCGGAACTTTCGGACGTTTGGCTGACACTAAGCAAGCGGGAAACAGGAGCATGAAGCTCAGAAGTTGGTAGATTAATGAGCACCGCAAAATCCAGGCCATTAATCTGCATGACTTTCGCGGCGAATAAAAAATTACGTTTGACTCGCAATAAATCTACAGCGGGAAGAAGCGTCGGCCGGGGCGCATGGAATCACAAGGTAGGCTACGTCGAAACTAATTTATGACAGTAACCTCTTATTTGTAGTGTTAAAGAGTGAAAGAATAAAAGGAAGACTACAAGTTGTGGTGGGACAAACAAAAGGACTATGAGCCTTTCCAATTATCTTGTTACAGCTATACAATTTTTTGTGTGTGTATATATATATTTATACGAAATTGTTTATCCATTAAGATAATTAACGAGGTGCGATCTTAGTTTGACAGATTTTACGTAATTCAAGAGAAAGATACGATTTCGTATACAAATTGTAGAGGTATCCTCTAGAACGTAGTACACTCCATTACGTAGAGATGGCGCCATAGAAGCTTCTAGAATGTTCTCCGTCAATTCAATTACGCAAAGAGCATCTCTCCGGATTCATATTTGCACGTAACGTCTTTGTAAATATCAGTTGTACCCAAGAAACCTTTTATTCTCGCCCCGTAAAAGTTGTCAGTCCTCATTCTGAAAGATTAACACATAAAATTATTTTGAAAAATATTGATAACGTCTCTCCAAGGTATCTCGATTACGCGTCAACTATTATTTTATGGATGCTGCTCATTACGTATTAAATGTAAAAATTCTTATACGCAATGCAAAATTGTATCTTCCTGACACAGTCCTTATAGACTAAAAAAAGTCTCTGCCACAAAGCGTTATCGCTACGTTCTAAAATTTTGAACAGTGCCAAAGTAACTAAAAGAATGACTATTCGACTGGGACTCGTGAAGTATACAGCCGGGACTGCCACGTTCTACTCGTTCGACCTCTTCCATGTCGGGGTCCCTCGGGGCGGGCCCCAGCATTGCTGCGTTAATTCAATTCCTTATCTTTTTTCTTGTGAGATATGAGAAACATGAGCAGGTTGTGCGAGGCAGACCCCGAGACTTTCTTTCCTTCATTTTTCTTTCGACTTTTTCTCTCATTACACCAAATTCGCCAAGGAAAATGTCACGTCTACGGGCGTATTGCGAAAAATATAATTACAAGGAAAGAAAAATTAGTTGGAGCAAATTCAATAGAAACTAAGGATAAATAATATATGAAGGTGCGTAAAATATAAACTTCAGAGCGATGCTCGCCAACTTACTCGCACGAGCTACATCATCGCATTCTTCTTCGTAACCTCAGGTCCGACGTGACTTATACGCCTTCATTAACTTCACATCTTTATCACGCACGTTCATAAACTTTAAGAGAAAGGAATCACTTAGTTATAACCACGACCAACGGCTATCTCCGGTATATTAAACACTTAACAGGTTACTTGCCGAAGGTGATAAGTTGTCATGAACAAAACAGAGTCAAGCTTACGGATCTTTGCGGAATTAATTTGAACGACTGTTTCGCCGGATAGCTATGGATTCTTTTTAAATCCCTATTTAAACGTATCCTGTTCGGTGGGAGAGTCTGGATCATGGGTAAAAAATATTCTCAAGAATATCAGTCCCTTACGGAGTTAATCCCTTGCAGGCCTGAAACCAGTCTTTTTATTTTATTTCTTTAACCGTCCCAGGATCGATCCTTTCGGCAGTACCACTCTAGACGCTTTTAAAAAGCCTCGAAATTTTTATACAAATTTAATTTAAAATACATGTCTTTCGTATAACGTTATGAATAACGAATCGCTCGTGGCAACTACTAAGCACCTGTATATCTGTATTTGTCGTACAATGTATTATAAAAAATAGTAGTCCCCAGGGATAAAGCCCCTATTACAATATTTATAAGAGCCAACATTTGTTATAGGTTATGACTTGGTAGCTAAGGGACCTTAAAGTTACCATAGTTGACCCACAACGCACCCAGTCTATCACGTGACATATTTCTTATCAACAATGTCTACACCGACCTCCAGTTCGTAGCTGCCTGTCATCGAAACTAAATATGCCTCGATGTATTTATCTTTTATCTCGCTGCCGCCCCTATTTACGGGCCCTAAACAGGCCTGTTTCTACTAATTGGACGTGCACCTAATTCAGATAATGGCTGTAGCAGCGAGATACGTTACCAATCTAATAATTCAAAATTCAATTCGACCTTTGACATTTATCGCATTAATGAAATACGAAAGAGGATCGTAAGAAATGTGACATTAATTAAAATCACGTTTAATGAGTTTGATGACGCAATGGTCGGAGTTACCTAGAATATTAAAGACAAGTCGACACAATAGCGAACTCCTAACTCTGTATTAGCCACGAAGCCATAAAGACGAAATACCATAATTAACAGATAATTAGTCCCGATTGGTGGGTTTGCCCCGATCTCCCATAAATGACCTTGAGGGACTAACAAGGGCGAAACTTGAATCCCCACCCATGGATGCCACCGTTTTCCTCATGGGTACTGCTGGCTCTAGGCAACTGCCTTAGGATAATAACCATGCCGGAGCACTGTTTGTTTTAACATTGGCTGCCCTGTAATTAAAGATGCGTAATTATATGTGATTACTTTAGCTATGTGAATGAACGAGGAGCCGGATGGGACTACGTACTATGTACAGTCCAGGATAATATCACATTGATGAATAAGAACGCCAACCTGCAAAAACCCTCGAAGGCAGAAACCGTCCTTTCCGGTTTTAGGGGTTGGCAGCGAAGACACCCTCTGGGTTATAACTAGACCTGGTAACATGATTTGATTGGTTGGATATAATCTTTTTTTTCAGCAGCTAGAGAAACCAGCTTATGGGTCTTATAGATTACATAGACCATTTCAATAATGGCTACGTAAATCGTTCTCGAAAGGAGCAGGAAAGAAGAATACGCTTACGGGACGTAAATGCCGGATATTAAGGAGAACATATCAAAGTACGTGCTTTCTATTTTTACTTCTGTATACATTATGAATGGCTGATGACTTCCATTTGGATATATATAGAGAATACTATATAGGTATATTGATAGCGTTTCTTTATACCTGTACATCGACTTTGGGCATATTGGGTAATGACGGACAGCTTTTGAAAGTTTTGACTCTCGTGTGAACGCCCCTTTTTTTTTATGGACAACCTCTCAGTGGCTCTCAAGTCGCCCAATGCACACGTGCATTTTGGGTCACGAGGTTAAAGCTTCGAGCGACCATCGATCGCTTAGCCAAGTTTCTCTTTAGTGTTTTCGAATTTGTTTAGACTTTTTTGAATTAAAATTAATTTTCACTATGGTACGTTGTATTACGCGGTCATAAATATTTTCCAGGAATAATTAATCCGTACGATAATTTCATCTTACCCGTAATAATTACTCCTGAAAGGCATCCGGTATTCGAGGCATAGTACACTATATATATACATATGTTCCATGGATTAAATCTTATCGCGTATAATTATGGCATTTTAATTAATTTTAATTGTTAAAGATTCAACCGAGATGTACAACGATCAACAATATTCTGGAGCATCGAGAGAATACAGACAGACACTAAAAGAGAGTGAAGAATTAATAAAAATTTATGAAATTTTCAAATTTTCCATATCTTAGTAATTTTCAATTTTATTTTTCCAAATAATATTAATATATTATTTTTTATCACTAATAGAGTCGAATCGTATGCTCACGGAAATTCCTCGTAATTTATATGGATGATCCCTTTTCACTATTCTACACCGTGTAACACTGACTCTGTATAAGAAGTTATTGTTATATTTTCTAAAGGCGAACCTCAACGTAGTGCTATTTAAGCATTCGACTCTTTAACCGGAACAAATCTCTTACGAAATGGAAGAACTCCACTTGGTTCCACGTATAAGAACTGCGCAAGGAATGCATGACAAAATGCTTGCATTCCACATTGAAACACTTGACTATGCGTTGAGTATTACGATGACTGTTGCAGTATGCATAGTCGCTATCTTAACTTCGTTTTCACATTGTTTCCATAACAATAGCAAGTACAAAAGTCTTTGCCGGTATACCGTGAAAAGGATGAATCCTTTTTCTATTGTGACGAACGTCAGTTTGATCATCGGAATAGTTTTTGCGTGACTCTCGGAGATTTTCGAATGAAACGTCATCGGGATAATTTCGTCGAACGTGACTTATTAATGTCCGATTGATACAAGGAGGCGAAAAAAAAGGTATTAAAAAAAGATTTTCCATTTTTATCACTTTTTTTTCTTAAGGCAATTTATTCAGTAATTATATAGTGATTCGACGCTTTTTTCTAAGACTTCGATGCACGGTGCTTTTATCGACTTAATTTCATTTTGAATTAACGCGCGCAATTGACTGCTGGATGATGATACTTCCCACGCGACACCCACGTGTCCATCCACACGTGTTACAAGCGCGCACCTTTCAACGTCGTAAAACGAATTGGCTCGCAGCAGCGATTTAAATCATCTCAAGCCCAATTTACACCTTGTATATGAGATGTGTATGTATACATATATATAATCAATATATCTATACCAGTTATTGCCAGATCGTAATATTTAAGTATCTTTACACACATGATTTGGTTTATTTCAATATTTTAAGTACCACAACATATGTGCGATATGTGTAGATTTTCGCTAAATAAATAAACTATTAAATTTTCAAATGTAAATTCATTGGTTCGTTGAGCATTTGTTTTGCTTGTATTTAAATTACAAATATTATTGAATACCGTGATTACTTTCTTTAAATTTAGAATTTTCTGTTCTATTTACTTAACAGTCCGCCAAAAATACGCGATAAGTAAATTAATGATAAAACTTTATTCCGAGAATTATTTTAATTATATAGCTTATCTACCGTGGCGCCATCTATGGCGTGACTCGCGAAGCACAAAGCATCCTGCCAAGAAATATGATTCCGTAGCGACGATCGGATCATCCAAACTTCAAGCTAATCGCGACGAGTCAAAAGTTCGCATTTCTTGCTATTCAAAGACTGAAAAGTGTCAAGACAGAAGAAGCCGACATTCCAAGAATTAATTCCTTTTTCAATTCCCGTCGTCCAAAGGAAAACGTACTTGGCCCCAAGAACGACTCTGATACGTCCTGCAAAGTCCCGCAACGGGACATATACCGGCGGGAATATTGCCAAGGAAAATGAAAGAAACGGCTCTTAGTTTCTTGGCCGTAAATTTTGATTCGCAGTTTAAAAATAAATACAGAAAATATTCCTCCCATCTTAGATCTCTCGCCTACCGGATATCCCGTCCATCCAATTCCTGCGCATCTCGCGCAGCCAACACGCGCTTGCCTACCAGAGTATTAAAACCCAAACCGACCAAAAGTCATAAATGAAAATTGGCGTAGCCACGGAAGCCGCGCAATTCCTGTAACAGAACCAACTTTACCCTCTACCTACATTATCTTAGGTCAAGTTGGTATCCCAGTACTCAGCACTGGCCTCGGGCTATTTTCGCATTTTCAACGTAGATACCGAACAAAAATACAGAGACCCAACCAGCCCCAAGTTGGACTCTATCATTAGTGCTCAAGATCTTTCTATTAAGACCGACTCGGCTGATAGTGGCTTCGTCGTCCGTTATTATCCGCAGGTCCCGTCTTTGCGAAATCGTTCAGCTTTGCGAATTCCGTGCCAATTTCGATAAACGAATAGGTTAAATTGTCGGTTGGGTTCGACTCTGGCATTTATATCGAAATGTTTCAGCGACTGCTGCATTCGTTCCCATCACGGAACAAAGGGACGTCGATCTATTCCAGCATCAACGTCCTGGTCCATCCAGTATATCTTTCCGGGTTTACAGATTGACGCAACCTTTGATAACACTCTCGAGGATACTCGATACCAACCGTGTCTATACGTTATCATTCAGTCAGTTGGCAGACAAGCTGACTGCTGCTCGGATCCTTTGTGCTTCTTTGTAAAAAAGTTACACGATCGAAGTGCAGCGACGTGGGAACTTGATCGAGGTAGAAAATTCATTTGATAACGATTGTATTTTGGGACTCTTTACGAACTGCTAATTCAATGATAAACGGAAGCGATAACGAATTGGTGCCTGATGACTATCATACGATCGTGTTCAATTTTATACGAAGGACTTTTTTCTTCGGCTATGCTGACACGATAATCGTACGCTTCTGACGTTGGTACCAACTGCACATAGAAACCAGTCCGCAACCAGCCGGAAGCTGTTCAGTGATAACTCTGCACTCTGCGCTGAGGCATACTCAAACGTACGTAATAACTATACACTGCTTGAGAGTTGCTGCTTGTGAAACAGACTGCAATGATTTTTCTTCTCGTTCCGTAAACACCGGTACTCGTGGAACACAATGCAACTGCTTTGTACTGCAGTTATACTCGAAGCATTTTCATCTGCGAGTTAAATCTGTATCTGCGGAGATTTAAACGGTTTTCGGAGAAAGGGAAGAATTCCTGGTTAATAATTTATCCTGAACAGCTCTACCGTCTTGGGATTACGTACTTGTCCGTGGTCAAGGCGGTAATAAAATTCTTGGGTGTTTGAAAATTTTCTTTAAAAAAGTCAAAATTTCGATGGCTATCTTTTTCGAAAAAAATATATCACTTCGATTATTTTTGACAGTTCCACGTGTTCAATTTTCTGTTACGGTTCCAGTATTTACGCGTGGGTGTCAGTTCCTCGTGACTACGGCGAAGACAGCGGGTTGCCACTGCGTGGGGGATGATATGAATATTACAAGCATATAGGTATGTACACGAAACATAAATGCACGACATAATGCAGGGCCGGTGCATGCATCACGCATCGCCCTACGCACACGTACCCCGCACGCTATTTAAATCGGCGATTCTCATCGTACGATTACAGTCAAGAGATAGTGGTGCCTTTAATGTTTTTTTTTAGTACAAGCTCGGTATCAGATAAAACAATTGGATTAACACGCGGAGCCGGGTAGACGGAGATAATTTATTAAATCGATAAAAAAAATTTGAGAATGCACGGATAAAAAAAATTTCAAAATTACACGGGTGTATTCAAAATTTTTCACTTCGTTTCTTCGAATCCCGCAACGAGTACCTGTTCTCGCGATTCGTCAATGATGATCGATCATCGAATAAAAAAATCTATCAATTCATAAAAAAAAGATCAATAATCCATCAAGCTCTGTTAATCAATCAATTGTTAATTCTGTCATTACTTGATGCATACCCGTTATATTATTGACAAGCGTACCATATCTCAATCAAAGTTTGATTCACCACAAAGATCAGTGTATCCAACCTAACCTCTTCTAATCAAGAAACGAAAACAAACTCCTCGCACCGACTGTCTACTTAACCCACACTTAACCTATACCCGATACCAGCAGCTGAAACAGTTCTTGTATATTTTACGTGCTCCGTGGCAACTCAATAAAGGAAACGCGTAAGACGTAATTACATAGAAATTCTACCATAATTATACGAACACCAAGCGGAACCCGATTATCATGCGTTTCACGACGATCAAGAGTTCACACCCTAAGGTATAACAGTTAAACGTTTTCTGAGGTCCAATATGGCCGACCATTCAAACTTGATATTTCCTTCGTAATGCACAGTCGAGTCTGGCCAATTACGCACTCGATTCACGGAATATCGCCGGCCAGTGGAAAGGTATCATTACACGGTGGTAACAAGGCGCTTCCGGTTGCCACGCATTGGATAAGGAAAACTTGCCACCGATATATATATATATATATATATATATACACAATTCGAACGACCCGTTCGTCACTCATTATTCCCTTTAATGATGCGTGATATTAATATATGACTATGTCACGATTACCTGCTATAATTCGGCTGCCGTCTTTCACGATGCTTGTCAATTTAACGTCATTGACTATTTGCTTCGATGAGTTTATTACCATCGTATATACATAAAATCCATGCGAGTGATACGTGGATAGGCTCCAGTGATCACGTATAGGAGTGAATATTTTTTTTAACAAAATTTCACTTGATCCTCTTGCCCTTTTTTTTAAAATTTTATTCGTAACGTGTCATACGGGTTTTTGTATTTTTTTATTTATTATTTTCATATTTACGTAATTTTTCGATCGTGTACGTCAGTCTGCACCTATCTAACACTTGTTACGAACTTTGTCTGCATTTATTGTATATATGTATATGTGGCCTGCAAACGGCCAAGACAATAGCGGTCAACACGGCTTCACATAACTCACGCCCCCTTCATACTCCTGACAGCCTGAATTCCACTCGAGCGGCTACATTGAATGCACATAAATATTTATGGACGGTGGACATTGCTGGGCTATCTGAATATGGAAGCCCAAGTATAAGGAACGAAGTGTTGTAGGTGGTCCATTGCAATGCACTGTGCGCTGGGGGTAAGATGCATTTGTGTAAATAGTGCATCGCTATATGCGTCTTTATATACTTCTCTCCCTCCCTATAGGCTCATTCTTTACGAAAACTGGAAATGTATTTTACATTCTAGAACTGTCCGTGACGAATTTCACTTTGTGTTCGACTTTCACTCTTAATTTGCACGTGATTCTTGTCCTGCTCTCTTTTGTTGGCCAGACTGTTTTTCTTCTCGTTCGATACGGTTCTGCCGAGTGAATATTTTTTTTAGAAATTTTTATGGTCGCTGGGAGGGGGTACTTGTCGACTTTTTAAAAAGAATGAAATTTGAGGGCTTTTGTGATACATGAATTTAATTTTCGGTCATATGTGTGTTACGTAATGTGAGTTTTGGAAATGGAGTCACTTTTCTTTGGTGGAATCGGTATGTTAAAAGTCATGGTATTTTTTTTTTATTAGATCGAGGAGAAACAAGTAACAGTAAATTGATCATTGACTGTGTATTTAATATCCTGGAAGTTGTAATTTTCATGCCTCAATTTTGAAAAGAGAGTAATTAAATACAGTATAGGTTATACGTTAACGAAAAAGATGAACATTTATTATTTTCGAACGTAGTAATTATTGGTTCACTGTAGTAGAACATCTGTCAGTTATTTCCGTGTTCTAGTATATTTATTAGGCGTGCCAGACAGTGAGGCAGGTCAGGAATGTTTCGCTGGAAGTTGGGGTAGGTCCGGTTCACGATTATGAAATATTATATTTATTAATGTAATAATATTTTTTACTACATAAATCAACCTAAATAACATCGTCTGTTAGCACTTTAATAAAATAATGAATCACTGCTATAATTTTACGTAACTCAATTTTCTTCCGTTAAACTAATATAAGAAAAATATCTCTAAAAATTTTCACAAAATCATAATCGACTCCGATCGAGTTGCCATTAACTTTTTGTTTTCCTATTTTCCAAAAAATAAGGATTCCGTCCGAGTTTAAAAATATCTGGAAAAAAATTTTTAAATCCACGCGCACGTACGCGGCTTTTGTACGTCACGAGACACTCACGGTAGAGACAGTAACTAATATACTTCCTGTGCACTTCGAAACGGGACGCTGCTAGTCTAGCAAAACACATTTAGCTAACTCGAAGCACGTTTTTCCGAGTACCTTGTTACTAAACGGCCCCGTCCACGGGCCATTTATAATAAAGCGCACGTGTCCGACTCACGTTGACGTACCATGACGTATAAAAAAAAAACAATAATAAAAATTCGATAAATTTTATTTATTGCCTGAGAAAATACAAATTTTATACAAATTTTTCTACCGCTAATGTAATTGAACGTCATCGAAAGAACATTCCCAGAACTATAACCCATTGGCATTAAATACGAACGAGTGAAATTATACTTGACGTAATATACAAGAGTGTCTATCACGACTCTAATAGACAGATAATTTCCAACGTAGGATCGACACTCTATAAGCCTACCGAAAAGGTATCCATCACACTCAGCCACCAATTCCACGTAATATTAATTCCTCAGCTCGTCCTTTTCTCCGCTGTCGGTAGTCTTTCAATACTCAAACGTTGTGAGAGCATTAGAAGTTAATCCACAGGCGTCTTCTATGAAGAGTCAAGAAGTCCCGGTGAAAGACACGAAAGGGGACTTCAAGCCAGAGACATTTGAATACCCGACTATCACGAATTCTCAACCAGTTATACGATGATTCACGAAGGAAAAGTGTATAAAAAAATGTGATACAAATTAAAAAAATGTTTTCAACAATTTTTCATAAATTATATAGCACATCGGTATCAGGAATAATTTTTTTTTCAATTGGCCACACTGCTTCCTCGAGTAAGACGAATGAGATTCCATCAAGAGTCATAAAGGAACCAAGAAGACAATGGTTAACCTACGTACGTACGGTTAGATTTACTTGATGGCGTCTTTCAGATTGACGTGACGCACAACGTCGGGCTCGACGTCTTATCCAGGCCTAAAGGACACGTAGGAAACATTTAGTTCCGATTATGTTTCATTGTAGAAAGGTGACGTACGGTCTGGTATATACCTCGGCAGGAAAGTAGAGCACCATTAGAATGTTAAGGCATGCGCATACATTATGTTAGGAGCTGGGTAAGATGCAGTGAGCGGTCACTCTGTGTCGGTAAAGCAAAGGAGCGGGACTCCTCCTCACCGACGCTCCGTACACTCACCGCTCAAGTACGCTTCTCGCCAGTGCTCCGATCCTTTCTGTCCATAGTTCCATCGATCCATCTTCCGGACGTACCTGACACGCGGACAAGCGAAAGAGAAATGTCCTGGACACTCGAGAGCTTTTTCAGCTTAACACCTTGTGACCGGCGACATGAACTTCTATCCAGGTTTACGAATCGACCGTTCTTTTCTTACCGAACGAAGTATCGACTTGGAGAATTTTCATGAAGTTGAGTATTAAGGTACGTTCACAGGGTGGGAGAAAATGTTGTTATGGTAGACAGAAAACGATATAGATTGTTGATTTGTTGTAAGAATTTTGAAAATGCAAATTTTTTTTGGATTGGACAACGGATTGATTGAGTCGTGAGTACATTTTTGGAGTGTTTTGGGTTTAAATTTCATTTTGTTTTCTATGCTGGATTTTATGCTGTTGGAGCACTGACAGGACGGTGTGAACCCCTGCTGTTCATGATTGCACCCCTGCTGATAGGATCGACACCCCCTCCCGTGGTGGATGATCAAATGCTGTCCAGTTCAATTACATGAGAAATTATGTAATTTCGTTTCTAAGGACTAGTAAGGCAGATCTGGCCAATCAGGGTTTCTTCACGAGAAATTGATTTTTCATGGGGATAAGTCGGCTGGACGCCGCTACTCGATTTACGTTAACGTACGATTCAGTGAGCGATTAGCGTCGCGACGCTTGAAATTATTTTTTTGACATTGACGTTTAATTAGGAAAATAATAATTCTGACTTTTATTCGAGACAGCATAAAATTTATATCTATACAGATTTATTTGGATTATGCGGATTTTACTTGTTGACTTGTTATTCAGGATAGGAATAATTTTTTTATCTTTTCATGCAACAGGTATTTCTTCGCAGTTTTTTTTTTAATCAACCTACGGACCTAACTCAAAATTCCACGCAGTTAATCAGTCCGCGACTGAGATGCAAGAAACATTTTCTTGGCTTGATAATTAATGCCCTGTAAGCTAATACGAAACGCGATACGAAATCTATCGTGTTGACTGAACTTTTGGGTACGATACTATATATCGTACGGCAGCGAACGTTAGATAGGTGTAAATATTAGTGTAGCGTAGTAATGCGGGCCAGAAAAGGTCACCAAGGTGAAGTCCTCCTCTCACGGAATATCCCATAGAACCAAAAGACCAACCTAGAAGGATACTGCCCGCTGACTGGTATGCGTCAGTCAAACGGGTTAACTAGCTTCAGACACTATACACTGTTAGGGTATACTATAAGTTTTTCGACAGTATAACGGGTGTCGAAAAATTCGGTTGAATTATTTAATAAAAATTTTATATTAAAAAAAATCACTTTCAGTCTTTTTTTAATGCTATCCGAATCATCACGAGTATGCAGTTTGTATTTGAGTAGGAAAACTTCTCTTTGATATCAAAATCAGTAATCCGTAATTTCGATATCTACAGCACAATCTCAGACAGAATAATCCGCATATCCAATTAACTAGTTCTGTCAAAGGCTTGTAAACTAGGTCAAGCGATTCATCTAATTACCAGGTATTAGTCCTGTTTGCCGTTAGTTCCCAACGAGACACCCGGTATATACGTCGCTCCTCTCATAATCCAATGGACGCTTGTGGATTGCTGAGATTAGGATCTACAGGACGCGCGAGAGAGCGTCCCGACGTCTTGGGCTGGGAGGGACGTCGGGTCGCTCTGAGTTTATTTTGTATTTCGAGTTTTACGAATGCCCAATAGATTCGTCATGATCAAGTCTGGGTATTTTGATAAAGATACGACTTAGCGCGTATAATCGTCATTGGTGAAATTTTATTTTTGTAATTGTTTTCTTCAAAATGTTTATCGCGCTCGTTCGACTGAAGAGATAAGATAATTTCTGCAGTTATATTTTTCATCCGCTCAAGGTCGTTCCGTATGGTTGTTTTTACAGATTGTAATAATTTTTTTTCATCCTTTCCTCTTATCTATCCACTTCGCAATTCTCTTTGCAATTCCAGTCTCTGTATACCTTATCTCTGATTTATGCAAAATGTCCGACTCGAACTCGCACTCCAAGTATATTTCCAGTTCGTTATTCATATGCGTACTTGGTATGCATTAAAAACTTTACAGCTTTCACTGTGGGTAAACGGGGTGTGATAAGGTAGAGGGGAGATGAATGGAAGGGAAGGATTAGCAACAACTGTACTAACCAAAAAAATATTATAAAAAAAAATACATATATTCAGGTGCAACGTCGCGCCATGTATAAACTTTTAAGATCAACAGGTACCCGAGCAAGTGGCGTGTAATTAAATAAATGAGAATTTAAAGTCAAAATATATATTCTTTATAACCAATTAATTTATTTACGGTGAAAAAAATTTCATCCGTATATTTTATACGTCTGACTCGTGATCAAATAAAAAAATATTAAAAAAAAAAATAAAGACGTTTCATCCAACTCCATTCACAATGGACCATCCAATGATTTCAGAGTCGACCTTTCCATTCGCGAGAGGTCGATTCGCACGTCAGATTTTATCGATACTCGTCACGGAGCTTCGAGAAATCCAATGTGGGAATCTTATAAGAAGAAAAATGATCCGTCGGTAACGTCGGGAGAGATTGGTACCGACCAGCATCCATAACGGATGCACCGGTCGGAATAAATAATTTCGGCATAGAGATCGGCGAAGCCCCTAATCGATTTGTTTAGGCCTTTTACAAAGATCCACCGCGTCGTATGACGTTACGCAAAGGCGACGAGAGTCGAGCCCGACAGGATCTCAAAGATCCAGGGAATGGACCAATCGCGCAATCAGTGGCGTCTACGGATGCTGCAACCAAACGCACGCAGTTTGATCTATTAAAGATGCCGAAACAGATAAGCTCCGAGTAATAAAAATAAACGGATAAAATCCATTCCAAAAAGAAAACACCCTATACAAAATGACCAGGCCCAACGATCGAAAGTACGCATAAATTAAAAAAAATGTATTCAAAATCCAATCATTCAATTTCCAACCTCTAATTCTTAAACACGTCGTCCCACTGTCAAAAAGGTATTTAAAAAAAAATGCCCGCCGACGCATTAGAAGTATCGCAATCTCAACGACAGTGGTCCAGTATCTCCGAGAAAGGTAGAATATTTCCAGAGGGATATTCTCCTCGAGATCAAGCAGAAGCAGTACGAACTTTATGGACAGGACTGCTAAGGATGAAGGCGCGCGCCGCGGTGGCGGCGTCCTGGCAATCAACTTACGCATCACTGACCCGTCATCCCCGTTCGAGCTTCTCGACTCCTCTCATTCTCCTTCTGGGTTTCGGCTTCCATCTATTTCTCAGCGTTGTCCAGCAGGCATATATATATATGTTCCTTTTTTTGTTCCGACGAAGAAGTATACGTATATGCTGAGACCTCGATCCATATATATATGTATATATACAATGAGCACACGTAATAATCTACAACGCCTCCTGCGCCCCTAGCGGACGTTTTCTCAAACTCAGGTGGATAACTCCGCGCCGTCAGTTCGGCTTTTCTCCACAGCGGTCGCGGAGAGACAGATATCATCGACAATAAATATGTAGCACGTACGAATAGACGGATTGACGTAGCCTGGCTCGAGGCGATACTGCATTATGTATACGCATCCTGCGAAGAGAACTAGTGGGAAACGTGTGGACCGACTATGGGGCGAGTGGCTGCTGCTGTTGCCATTAATGTTTCCACCACCACTATTCCTGACTGGTATGGCCCGGAGGACGAAACTGGAACGATTCTGTATGGCTGGTAGCTACTGGGAGAAGCACGGCTTGGGATTACCTACGAACGGTGAATTATGGCAGCCACGTGTGACATCTGCGCGCCCTCTATATGATCGTTCAACCTTCTGGAGATGCGGCTGTGCTTCTCTTACTATACTCTCGATTGATGGCCTTGTTTTCAACGAACGCTCACGTGCCACGGGAATTGCATAGACGGTGCGAGAATTAACCTTCCGGATTGAGAAAATTTTTCCAAAATTTATATGAAATTTAATTTTGCAGTATAAATATGCTGATACGGTTATCGAAAATTTTGCGACGAATATTAGTTTCTTTTTATGATATATTTTGGATTATTTGGAACGAGTGTGAATATATATGTATTTATTTATTTTTGGAAAAGTCTACGACCTGGGTGGTCATTGAGTTGTGTCATTCAGAATCATTTCACTAGGATAAAAGTGAAAGGATATCGGGAACTGTCGTGTTGTCATTAATATTCTTGAATAGTCACCATCCTGTTATCACTCCGGTCTCTTCGTAACGATTTTTTTCTATCTTTTTTTGTTTCTTCCCCTTTCTACCCATCTCTTATCCACATCCTCAACACGTGTTTTTCCAGTCAGCAGCTAGGGAGGCCCAGGACCTCTACTCTTAATCATTAGCATTCTTTATGGCTGTTCTTACGTCCCTTTTGCCACGAAGGCATAATCGTAAAAATGGGGTTATCACGTGGAGAGACTCAACTGCCTCGCCAGATTTAAACCAATATTTTTCTTGTAGTCTGTGATAACATGGAAGGAGACTTGTGTCGGATAATATACATATTTAATGCTTTTATTGTATTATCGATGATTTGATGTATTGGAAATTAATTACCTGATGTTCAAAGATATTCGAAAGATAAACTTTGTTTTTAATTACAGATAGTCAATTAAAATCGAATGACAATTTAATGACGGAGACGTCACGTTATTTAAGAAAAATTATTATATTTAGAATAGAATACACTATTCGCATGTTTATTAAAGATTTTGAAAGAATTACATTGTCACAATGACAGATAAATTGGTTCTAATGAATAACTTCGTAAGTCCAAAAATATTCTAATTTCAGTGAGCGCGATACTAAAAAATATTGCAACAGCAATCGCGACAGCAAGTGATTCTGGGATCTTGGCATATAGGTTTTTTTGCATTTGTACAGTAAGAGCAGGAAACTTTTTCTCACCTTCGGACGGACAGAAATAATATTTTTTCCTCTTATTTATTTTTAAAAAATACAATTTTACATACGTAAACCGTATTCGTGTTCGTTGATGTCCTTGGGAGATGTTTATCGTTTACCTCTTGCAAATCAATTAACGAAGTTCGGCAAGACTGTGGCCTTATAATACCCCTACCCCAATATTGAATTCCAGATCGTTACGAACAAAGCAAATAGAAATTTCGAAAATATGTGGTTTTGATATTTCGTGAATGTCATTATTCCCACATATGAGAATTATTTGTGGTATATGCATGATTACAGAAATTTTCACATAACCACTCTGTAAAGATCCACTTGAGCTACCGATGCTGGTCTTGGGGCGTTGTTCGGTAATTCAACCTGACAAAGTGCTATTGACGAAAAATCAGACTAGTCAATCAGGTAAGAACAATAACTTTGAAAAAAATTATACTATGCAGTTTCGTTTGTTAACGCAAAAAAAGTCTGATTTTTTGTGTATGCATAATAAAAATTGAAAAATTTCTTTCCGGTTACTTAAAATTAGAAAATTTATTCTGACTTGTCAACATGGAGTCGTTTATGCTGATTGAAATATTCATGTCGGTTTTTTTAATTGGTAAGTTCTTAATTGTTACATAATTAATAATGTACAGTAGTTGATGAGGAAAAATGAAAAAATATTTTTTTTTTTAGTAAACGCACAGGACTGCGTCCCACGCGATTTTGGGAACGGGGGTACCGTTTGTGTTTGCAATTCTACATATTGCGATATCACACCGGATCCAATTTTGCCAAAAACAGGAAATCTTTTGCGATACGTCTCCAGCAAAAGTGGTCTAAGATTGAATCCGATTGAAGAAAAATTTAGCGATCAAAGTATCGGCGACGTGAAATTAATTTTAAATCGAAGTATCACGTATCAAACCATACATGGATTCGGCGGAGCATTTACGGACTCGGCTGGAATAAATATAAAGAACTTGAGTGTCAGTGCTCAGGATAAATTGATGGAGTGAGTAGTAATTAAATTTTTGTAATCGTTATCAAACAGTCAATTTTTATTATTTTATTAATTATTTTCTTTTACAGATCGTACTTCAGTACCAATGGGAGCAAATATAGCTTCGGTCGAGTACCGATTGCTGGGACTGATTTTTCTACACGTGGTTACACATACGACGACGTGCCAGGCGATACGACACTTTCGAATTTTTCCTTAGCCCAGGAAGATTTAATTTACAAAATTCCTCTAATACAAAAAGCACTCGAGTTAAATTCAAATTTGAAACTTTTCGCATCTTCTTGGACAGCTCCTCCATGGATGAAAACGAACAACCAGTATAACAGATTTGGTAAAAATAATTTGATCGAATGATTCTATCAATTTATTGGAATCTAACACGAAACAAAATTTTTTTATAGGATTTCTTAAAACGAACTATTATCAAACATATGTGGATTATTTGATAAAATTTTTAAAGGAGTACAAAAAACATGGTTTGGACATGTGGGCTATAACAACCGGAAATGAACCGTTGAATGCATTTTTCTTCAGCTCTATATCTAATACCGGTTGGACAACTAATACGTTGAGGAATTGGATTGCCAAAAATTTAGGACCAACCTTACGGGCTTCGGAATTTAACGCTACAAAAATTATGGCTGTTGAAGATCAACGGTGGGTTTTACCATGGTTTCCTGAGAAAATCTTTCGTGATGAAAGTGTTAAAAATTACACCGATGCAATTGCATTTCATTGGTACGTCGACAAATACATCCCTGCTTCGGTCCTTGACATGACACATGATAAATTCCCTGATAAATTCATCATTATGACGGAAGCATGTCTAGGTCAGTATTCATATTTATAAAATATTTTTTTTCTTGAGTAATCAATAATATTTTTTTTACCAGGTTCTTCTCCCTTGGACGGTGCTAAAGTACTTGTAGGATCTTGGTCACGGGGGGAAGAATACATATCCAACATAATTGAAGTACGTCGTATGTTTGATAAAAAATATAAAAATCGCTTAATATTTAATAATTCGTATTAATTTCTCGAATTTTGGTATTCTCTGTACGATCTATAATATAAATAGTGATAATAATGATCTTTCTTATAAGGCGCTCGTTTTTTTTTTTCAGAATTTATCTCATTGGGTTACCGGATGGGTCGATTGGAATCTTGCACTCAATGAGCAGGGTGGACCAAACTGGATTGAAAATTATGTTGATTCACCGATAATAGTCAATGCCGAAAACGATGAGTTTTACAAGCAGCCAATGTACTACGCGTTGGCTCATTTTAGTAAATTTATTCCACCTAATTCCATAAGAATCGAACTCACTTCCAGTACATACGTAAAGTCTCTGTCTGTTACGACTCCAAACAATGAAACAGTCATTGTGCTCTACAACAAGTGAGTATACAATATTCCATATACAGAAAGCAAATTGATTTTTGTTATTACCATTCTTTTCAGTTTTCAAAAAATTAATATTTTTCAATCTACAAAATATTATTATTATTTTATTGTTTCAGGAGTACAAATGCAAAGACTGTGTCGATAAGCGATCCCGACAGAGGTTACATAAATGCAGAATTACCAGGAAATTCTGTACACACTATAATATATCAATGACAATATAACAATATGTAGCGTAAATATATCAGAAAATCAATCAAATATATCAAAACCAAATAAAATAACTATAACGTACCATATCCATAATTATCGGATACTATATCTACATATATATAGTCATAAATAAATATTAAATAGAGAAATCAAAATCATTCCCATTTATAAAAATAACTCAAAAACCCAAACCGTCGAGTGGACTTTCCCCAAATCAGAAAGAAACTGTACAGATTACAATCATAAGCCCGCACGTGCATTAATCTTTCGGAACCTAAAATCGATAAATCATTCTCATCTTCACATGAGAAAGTCCCTAAATCAGAGACTAGTGAAGGAAAGAAAAAAATCTATATATCACATTAAAATTTTGTTACAAAAAATTCCAATGAACAAAGTAAAAAAAATTGATAATTAATTAATATTTAAAAAAAAGTTTATCCCTACCTCGCTACGCTATCATGCAATTGGTTCGTCAGTTGTGTAAAGGATGTAAGTATAATGCATACATAAATATACATATATTATAAGTAAAAGTATTCCACAAGGGATGTTATTTGAAACAAGCAAGGAAGTTCCTGACGTTTCGGACTTTCGTGTACCAGAAACAAATGTATTAACTAGTCAGGTTAGAATGCTGCCAAGGCCTGAAGCCGTTTACGTAACCAATCTACATAAATTCCCGAAGCTGTATTATTAGAGAGGGCGCCTTGCGGATTTGCAACTATGTTATCACACAGATTGTGCGGCGTGGTTTGTTGCTGCTGTTCTAAATGCACGGCCAAGCACTAATTCCTTAGCAAATACTTGGAAAGTTATATATTGGACAGAGATGAGTAGGGAGATGCACAACGGTGAGGTTTTAGCCGATACCAAAAGCATGGCGCTAAATCGTAGTGGCAAGTCTCGAAGTAGGATTTTTTTTATCATTGCCTCCGTCGACAATGCGAATCCCGTCGTGTCCGAGCTAAACGAGAACAAGAATGTGTAACTTGGCAGGCAGAGGTTCTCCGCTACTCACTACTGGTCCCCAGAGCAACCCTTAGTACGAGACCGGGAACTATAGAAATTCTCAAGATCTTTTGAAAAAGCCTATTGTTGAAACATTTTTATGACATTTTTAAGAAAGTACGGTGCCAACTTGACATCCGCGCAGCACCTCATTTTTGAAAACTATTTCATCAAGAGACGGCGAAAAGCCAAAAAGGAATAAGAAGAAGGAAGAGGAAAGAGAAAGAAAAAATTAGTTGCACAAAAATATTGAAAATTTGAAACATTGAATAAAGCTTTCTGAATACTACTAAACATTACTGGATTTTGATATACTTTCAAAATTAATTCAAAATATAAAATTAAGGTTAAATAAAAATCTTGCAGAATATGCAGAGTAGATGAAAAATGAATTGAAATTGTACAATATCGAAAGTAAATTACGTTCAAATTGAAATATTAATAAATTAGGTGTTTGGAACATTGAAATAATTAATTAAAGCAATAAAGTAAAATATTAACACTTAGAAATCGGAAATTCTAGCCAAGCATATTTAGAAGTGCTGGAAGTTGTTCAAAATTGTGTGCGCGCAAAAGGGTCGCGCAGGACTCGGCGAGTGGGAGCAGGCGGAGAGTGGGGGGAGCACTTCAGGTAGTGCCCGCACTCGGAGCGGCCATTCTTCCTCGAGCCGGTCTCCTATACTAGTCTCTTGGAACCACCCTTCCCATCCATTTCCTCTCTTCCTTCTTCTTCCTATTCCTTTTTGGCTTTATGCTCTCAAGCGATGAAACATTTTTCAAATATGAGCTGCTACACGAGTGTCATGTTGGCAACGCACTTTCTTAAAAATATCATAAAAATGTTTCAACTTGTAACTTAATAGGCTTTTTCAAAAGTTCTTCAGAAGTTCTATAGTTCCCAGTCTCGTTCTAAGGGTTGCTTTGGGAACCAGCGGTGAGTAGCGGAGAACCTCTGCCTGCCAAGTTACACATTCGTGTTCACGTTTAGTTTGGACACGACGGGATTCGCATTGTCGACGGAGGCGATGATCACAAATTACTACTTGCAGACTCGCCGCTACGATTTAGCGCCATGATTTTGGTATCGCCTAAAACCGTAGCGTTGTGCATCTCCCTACTCATCTCTGTATCTGATGACGGTGGATATCGACTCGACTATCGCCCCACAACGGTGAATTGCAGTAAGCTGTTCACGAGCGTCGAAGAAATTTAATTACGCAAAGTTTCTCAGAGTTGATCCGAAAGCCGAGAAGCGACGCCAGTCGTCCAGAGGCGTCGTGATTTCGCGTCGGAAAATGTGAAAAAAAAAGATTAGGATACTCGTGGTCCAAACTATTTTTCTTCCTTCTAATTCTACTTGTTTGTTTTTTTCCACATTTTCCATTAATTTTGAAATATTGCTCTCCTTTTTTTTCGTAATTTTTTCACGATCTTTTTGGCATTCTTCCACCCAGACATTTTAGAACTTTTCTCGGGATTATCAATCTTTAAGTAAATTCATGTATACTGGGTAGACGAAGTCGATGATTCGGAGTACATGTAAATTTATTCACCGATCCTTACTTTGTTTGCTAATAATAATAATTTTTATTAAATCCAACCGAATAATATTATCGAAAATGTTCCTCCGTTCATTTTTGTCTGTTGATCCCATCAAGCGTAAACTGATATTCGGGAAAATCATTGTCACTCGTAGGTATCTCGTGTCTCGTTGAATGAAGAAAATTAATCCCATTTTAATTTACGAATTTATAAGGTCCGATCGTACGATCATTATAAATATACGTCTCTAACTATTTTAGTGCCTAATAACGAATTACCTTTATTTGATTGGGGGTAATAAAATTTATAGTGCAAGATCATAAAATCCTCTTCCAGAACCCAAACCACACAGTACACGAGATACACTCGTTGAATTTTGCAGTCGCTCCCAAGGTCCTCTTGGTCCAATTCACTTTTCTTCCTTTTACTTCAACTTTTTACCTTTTTAATTTCTTTTTCGTATTCTCCTCCCTGTCAGGGATTCCTTTTTAAAATTCATAACATTTTAATCCTGTTGGTCTGCCCGCTGTCTGAAAATGAAGTAAGAGGGTTGGCTCTGTACTCACGTCTTTTATCTTCCTCTTCCACCTCTCTCTCTCCCACTCATTCCCCGTTTCTCCTCTCTCTCCCCATCCGCCAGTTCATAATTATCACTTCGTTCGCGGTTTCGTTCTCGGTGCACTGAAGTTGGCAAGTTAGCCTGTCCCACCTAATTTCCCAAGTAAGCCACGAACGTAGTCACGTGAATCGATAACGTCGAGTTTTTATTTTGAGCATTTAATTTTTCAATATCTGAAATAAAATTAGAAACGTGATTAAATTTTATATATGAGCCCAAGACAATATGAACATTATTTTTAGGCCACGAAGAATTATTCGGGATAGCTTTGTGTACCTTAAATGGATAAATGTATAACACTGGTATCCATAAAAAGTTCTTCATTTTCCTTTACAACAGTATCGCGGTAAACAGTCCAGACGTTTATACTGGTTAAATCAGATTCGTGACTCTCGTTTGCTGCCGGAGGCCATTCAAATTAACAATTCCGATAGGATTGCTGTTGCTTGACTAATCACGATTATCTTGGGAAGTTTATTTTATAGCAATTGCTTGGAATGCGTTAAGTAATTTCTGCTCGATGACCTACCGCAGTCGATTTTATATCTATGGGGTATTTTCACCAATGAGTTATGGAATTTAATTGATAAACGTAAGAAATAAATTTTTTCTAGCTTTTACCACTTTTTTGGTAAATTTTTTTTAATTCTAGTAAAATTACCCAATTTCTTGGCTAACGAGTAGATATCAGCTTTCTGTTGTTTGAGGGTTGCATGTTTCTTTTGCATGGGGTAAGCTCGCGCCCAGTTTCATAAAGGTAGGGGTGTCTTTCTCGTGGATGAAAACTACCCCACCATAGCGGGGGTCGTGTTACCATGCTAGTTTCCCTTCGCTTGGACCCCGTCCTCGTTGGAATAGAGTCCAATAAATTAGGGGAGCTAATCCCATCCAGGCCGAGTATGATTTACTGCTACGCGGATGTGGTCCACCAGCCTGCCGGATCTCGACTGAGCTTACTAGCGTTAAACATGATGAGTCGACGATGCGTGAGCCTTCGGCTATCTTCGTTTTACTTCGTATTTTGCCGAATGCAAATAATCGGGATTACCCTAAACGTAGGATATCACTTCAGGAAGTAACCCTCCCTATACAGTCTCAACCCCTGGAAAATCTTGATTTGCGGTAAAGCTTCCGCAGAACGTAGCTATAAATACAATATATATAAATAATGCGAATAATCTAAATTTCTGTTATTAAAATAAATAGTATAGGGTTGACGGATATTTTGGAATTTTTTTGGAAATTGCCAGTCACAGTTAATAACAGTCAGTGCCTGATGAATATATTGCTATCAGTTTCCGTGGTAACCGAAAATTTTTTAAAATAATTTATAAAAGTCACGCGATTCTCAAAATTGATTTCGTTGGAATTTTATTTTGACTATTTTTGGTAACGCTCGATGGGTAATTTTTTTGATAGAATTCCCAAGTATCGGTGGATTTTCTTTTTAATGGACAGACGTCAAATATCGAACGGCAATTTACATCAAATAGGACAAATTTTTTACTCTTCTTCCGCTAAGGGCGTCTAGTTGATCATAATACATAAAACATGTGTCGCCACATGGAACTAAGGAACAAAGGGGTGGTTTCTAGTGGCTACTATAGGTGTAGACAGGTAAGACAATTTATCACCCTTAGGAGCTATCGCCAATGTGCCCACACGAAATCCTTTTCCCTCTCGTGAAGTCTGCAGATAACTCGCGACAGTTTCGAAAAAAGCAATAAATCAGCCAGCCTCGAATAAATCGAATTTCACTCCGACGGATTTCAAGAATCTAGAAACAAAATGTAGGTGGCTGGACCCAGTAAAATTTCGTATATATAATTCTCGTGAATAAAAAAAAGAAATACACAAAAAAAATAAAAAATTGTATAACTCCGAATCAATTAAAATTTTTCAAAATATTAACGATCAAGTAAGACTCTTACCTAGAGGCTGTACCTATCTATACCGAAAATAAATCATTCAAGGGGTACGGGGATAACTTTTCCCATGGTTCGAGAAAAGTGATTTACTGTTCAAATATAACGATGAGCTTCTAAAAGTTCCACAAGACTTGTGCATACATTAACTTATCAATTTATGGGGTTGCTGCCACGGCGAGTATCGTAATTTAAGCAGAGGAAAATTAAACTTTCGGCAAATGAAACGAAGATTCATTTAACTCTAGACACCCTGTACATTCCACGAACAAGCCGTAAACGTACTACAGTAGGCCACTAAAAAGAAATATTTCCGTATACACCTCGCAATCGAAATCACACAGCAGCATGTACAAAATTTCAAAAAAAAAATTTTCCAAAAAATTTTAATTGCTTCACTAACCTCAATTGCTCCTTTACACAAATAATATTAATGAAAAGTGCCTATATTTTTCCCCATATAAATATCATTTAGATCGTGTCGAAATGGCAGCTCCTCGTATCAATAGAACTCCGGGGCCGCAGAGGCATAAACTAATCAGTCTAATAGAATCTCCCCTGCCACCGATCGAATGATTCATAGGATGCCGCATGGGAAGCGAATTTATTAATAGGACGCAGTGAGCTATGTTACTGGTTCGCTTTGCTCTTGGTCGAATCTCTATTATTATATATATATAATATATGTGTACAGATAGGTACCAGTGCACCAGCACTAATTGGTTGTCGCGAATGTAATTCCTGAACTGATACATTGCGTCACTTCATCCATAAATATGAACGGTTCTTGTTTCCTCGCTGGTACCGATGCCAAATACACATGTAACACATTCCGCAAAAAAACAAGCAATTAATTTTTTTCTTTCACCCGCGTCCTCGTAACCTATGACGCAATGTTTTCATACCCGTTAATATGATCGTGATATTAATATTAAAAATTAAATTTTCTAAATTCCAAAGTACCGGATGACGTTTCTGTCGTAATAAACCGATTTTGATATTTATTGAAAAATATATTTTCTATTATTTTTCTGAATTCCATCCAAGTGCCACAATGCCTGTGTGTTATCTATGATAACGATCGTGTTTAAGAAAATTTATCTGGCTGGCGTCCGACAACATTGCATCACGATATTCACTGTTGGCATCGCCCTAAGGGGTAACATGGGACGTATGTGGACACATTACGTTAATACGTACGTATTCTCGGTACTGTTTGGGAAGATTTGGCTAGTAGCGATTCGTCATTGTTACTGAGAATATTGGGATGTATACTCCAGGATGTTCCCTCAGGACTAAGAGCATATAGGGACTAGACAAGGGATAACACCCTCCTTCTACTTAAGTGCCCTTTACGCTATACGAACAATAGTGGTTGGGTAATACTACTTCAGTGGCACCCTGTTACAGCCCCGTTTACTGATTAGGCTTGAGATTCTTCCTTGATCAAATTCCACCCCGCACTTACCTACTACCCTTAATATAATCGACCTTTTGACTTGGACGAGCATCCATTTATTTCCTGCCACGAAGCCTCCATTACTTCTCATGGTACATGACCATTCTCAATTAATTACAGGTATGAAGAGACATCTGAGATACCTGGGGGTGGTGAGAAGAAGGGATGATTTAGGGTAAGAAAAAAAAAAGAATTGAAGGATTATCCATTTGAGGTTACACAGTATTGTGTTGGATGGGGGGGAGGTTGATAAATAATTAATTTTTTTTTTCAAGGGTAATTTCTATAGAGAATATTTTTGCATGCACTTTAAAATGTCCGATATGCAACTTCAGACTGTTTTTACGTCGTTGCACAAAATGCAGAAGTTAATAAATGGCAAAGCACGTAAATTGCTCGCAAAGTGCAACAATGGCGCTGGGATTGTTCTTGCTGAGCTGGCTTAGAGAGATTAGCCAAGTATTAAGGTCGGCTTCTGCAGAATCAATGCACATATTAACCTCGTGCATTTCTCATTGGACGAGATGAATGATTGGGTATTTTGTGGATAATAGGAAAAAGTGAATATTTCATTAAAATATTTTTTAATTAAAATCAATATTCGTCGGGTATCAAATTTTGTGATTATACGAAGAGTCAGGGCCGATGAAAATTTTTAGGAAATACTGGATTTTAATGAACGTATATTCGATTTTCTCTGTAAACGACGTCATTCTGATTTTTCACTCAGTTTCCGGCTTCCTGCCGAGAGGAAAAAAGTCAGAGGAACCGGTGCGTACGAGACTGGGATTCCCAGGGGATGCATTTTTATACAGGAAACACACCGGATGCGCCACGGATGCATCGTGAAGTTGCAGCTTGTCCTTTCACAGTTTCCTTTTATTTTTCGTTCAAAAGCCTCATTGACCTACTGTATCCGGCATTTTTCCAAGTTATCCATTGGGAATTTTTCAAAATAAAACAAAAACCGAATAGCATCCCTTATCGTTGATCATACCGTTGGCAAGTAAATTTTTTCAAGATTCATAACCATGAATGCAAAATTCCAAAAATAACAAAAAAATGTCGTATCCAAAAATAAGTCTATATGTCAGATATTTATTAAATTACCACGTATCCTATAACGAGAACTCTGGTGCGAAGAACACGAAGAATCTATATAACGTGTGAAGCGATAAATTAGCATATGTAAAAAATTATACATATGTTTGTTGTGGTGAAAAAGAAAATAAAAAAAATATTCGAAACCGATACTTCGTAGAACCTCGTCATCCTTCGATTCGTACCGATTCAACGTAACTGTCTATAATCCATTAGAGTTAAAAAAAGTTTGTGGTAAATCTCACGCTCGGCTTACACAAGCTATACTTAGTTTACGATAATAGCCATATCGGTATCGCAAAGTAGCATGGGCGTACGAGAGAAGGCAAAAGGACGGTAAGAAGTGAAAAGAAGAAAAAAAATAGAGTAAGAGAAAGGCCAGCTTTGCGAGCTCGTGTGACATGTCAGGGTCCGAAGTCACGCCATCGTTGGCTACCATATTGATTTATGCGCCTGGAATAGTCGAGAAATATGAGTTTACTTACGAGGCAGTTTGCTCTTTCAGCGAGTTAACGTTGCCGTCACGTAACGACATCGTGATTAACGGCGACGTTACGATTTCCAAGTAATTTCAGATTAAGGAGACTCTTTAACGTTCACCGGAAGTCCCTACTGCCAGGTACTGAGTTACGGTGAAAAATAAATCAGCATTTGGTACAATGATAAACAAATGGCATGTGATTTGGAAAAAGAAAAAAGAAATTTTTAAATTATCTTGTCTCTCGTCCACACTTTTTTTTAGGATTATTCAAAACGGACCACTGCGTCAGGCTCGAGATGAGAAATCCTAACAGGATTATTATATCAGGTATGGAATTAATTCGTATAAATTTTTTTTAACGTGTCCTTTCCTCCATGGTAATTCGGTCGACACTATACTGCTTAGTATATATATACAATATATATAAATTACTTTAAAGGTACTCTTATTGTTTTGGATTGTCACGTTGAGACTCAAAATATATACCCGGTTATGTATATGTATATGCACAATGAAGAAGATTCGTCAAGGATTCCGCTAAAGACATCCCCCAGGACACAAGCATCTCTTGGTACGGGATAAGAAGTTAGGAGACAAAGAGAAAACAAAAGACAAAGGCAGAAACAAGAAGCCACTAAGCTCCAAGAGTTAAGCGTCACTTGGATGAACGTGGATTGACAAGTAGATACGGCCGGAAGTGACGTAAATCAATTTTATTTTATCCTGCCTAATCCGATCGCCAATATTTTTCCTTTTTCTCCTTTTGCCTCCCGAAACTCGTATTACGGGTGGGCTAAAATGAAAATTTCATAATGATCGCAATGGAAATAAAATATTTTCGATACGCTCAGAAATTTCTTACGGATACTTTTACTTCTCATATGCTAAAGTATTCAGGGTAACTGCCCTATTCCTTCTGAATGCAATATCCTGAATCCTTGGGTGCGGCTCACAATTTACTCGGGGTTGAGCGAGGCTGAATTTACGTTCTTGGTCCACGGCCGATTTCGAAACGGTGTTGCTAGCATAATTGAAGGGTTCCAAAGTAAAATTGAGCGGGACCACTTTGAGGACACGTCCAGTGAATACGTTACTGGACTTTTGAAAGGGTGGGAAACGGGATGGATATATGGTTAATACGAACGGTATGGGTGCTGGCGATAAATAAAGAATCAAATGGAACCTAACCTGACTTAATTAATGTGGGTTTAGAGTGGAAGTATAAATTTTTCATTTTTATTTTTGCATCCAGACAGGCGTCCAAGTTACACAAAAATTGTATGGGTAAGATTTTATAGACTCGGGGATGATAATTTTTTTAGAAATAAAATGGCGTCGATCGCTCTCCAAATTTTTCGGTCGACAGATGAAAGCATAATAACAATCACTCGAACTGGCAGCAGCCTCGGGGTTTTCTTTCTCATTTGTTCTGTTACTTTTGTCCGATCTGTCGGTTCTCTATCGATACATCGAAATACAGTGTAAACACTAATTCTTTATTATCAGTAGACAAAGAGGCGATGCTCGAATGGATTCTGAAAGAGAGGAACAATCGAGAGTAAGGGACGTATCTATGGCTGAAGGTACCCGGTACCTTCTTATAGTTCAGCCTGAGGGTGTTATTTCAAACAACCCTGTATAAACTTCTCTGGAGTAACTAGATGTCTACGACAATCGCATATTGGCACTGTCTAACGGGTGGCTGTGGTTAATCGGTCCACATCAAAAGGGACTATTCCTTCGGTATACTTTCGGATGAATAGATAGAATAATCCCTTGAGGCTACTGCAGCATCCCTTTGGACCAAATTGCGTATTGTTAGTTCAAAAAAATTTAGCATTTTCGAAATTATAATTTAGGTTCTTAACTCTTCCCTTCCTGTATCGTAACCTTCCCTGTATCATTATTTTGCGTGATACAAATTTTTGAAGAAAAAAAATCTTTCGGATCTTCAGCAAATTTTCAAAGCCAATTGTAACAATGGCTGCTGGATGATGCAATCGCGAAATTGCAAAGCTCTCCCTAGGAAGCCACGATTATTTATTCATCGGAATGGAGGTTCCGGGGTGAATGCGGAGCGACTGGAAATCTCTGCAGTGTCGTTGCGGGACACCCCATATATGTGACTATACATATATGCTCGTTTATATACATATATATTCCGCACAGGGACTATTCTGTTTTATATACAAGCGTACCTTCCTATCTTTGCAACTTGCCGGCAGATAAACGGCCTCAATTGAATAATGAAACGATTCAGTTATGATTCGACATTTTTATTCATTTCCCATACGTCAATATTATTTTTCCACGTATAACATATGATATGCATCGCATGTGATGAACTATCGATTATATCTTTTTTCGACGCAAAAATTCATTTTTATCAAAATCACTTTTGACATCATTACTCGTATGTGAGTATCGTTACGCTATAAGTACCAAGGCCGACAAATTTCGGTCAATGATAAATATTTGATTGACCTCGTATCAGAATTTAATATTTATGGTCGTGCATTAGGGAATTAATTTATTCTCGTATCGATGAGGTCTGATACAGGTCACGTGTTTGATTTACATTATCTATTAAATCTTTGTTAAGTCAGGTTAGTCTACTGTCAGGTTATTACATACCCCACACAAATCGCACACCCGTTATACCTGCGTATACGCGGGTGCAAACACCGCAGACAGGTAACGGCATAACCTGCGATCAAGTTAGTTACAGCCCAATCTATTTTCGTTACTGCACTCCGCCTAGCGTGTGATACGGGGTTCGCCAATTTCACATACAGCCCTGAACACGTTCTTCGAGCAATTAGCCAATTACGTTGACATTAATGATCAAACATAACGTAGAATCCCTAACGAACCCTGGAGATCAATAACAAAATTTTTTCACAAATACAATACTCAAGACGGAACGATTTTTTATTTTTTTTAAATTTTTCTCCTGAGATAAAAGTCAAATCTGTATCAAACAACAAACGATTTTACCTTACGCACTTGCGGTTCGATTACGCCAGTGATAACGACGGCTCGAAGGATTCATCAGAGCGTGCAATAAATTTGATTAAAAATCGTCATTAGACACGAATAGATCTGACGATTAGCAGGGACCATCGACAGGGACGCTAAACAGCCTATAGGGAGGGTGTGATACCAACCTTCCAATAATTTGACGAATGCTAATGTAATTACCAACCTAAACCCTTCCAGCATAGTGCAGCACGCGTCTGGTCCGCCCTCTGTGAAATGTCATCAGTACGACGATGATTCATCCGTCATGCGTCGCAGCAGGAATTTTTACTCCCGTGACGTCACAGTCCTATGAATTAAATCGTACCCCGACTTAACCCGCGACCATAAACAGTTAAGTTACGTAAAATGACTAATTTAGGGAAAAAAATAGATGAACAATTTTTCTTCGTCAAATTCGCTCCTAAATTTTCTCCTATCGATCGGATCCGATCGTTTTGCCTGCCTTCCACGGGTTACACGACCCCCGTGTATTGAGAGGTTAAAAAAATGGTACGAAGCGTGACGTAATATTCTCCTTAAGATCGAACGGACCAAGGCGTACCAACCCGTCTACGTATACTACGTTAATCCCAGCGTTCATCTACACTTTGTACAGGCATACCAACCTCACCAAAAGCTTTTGTTTGCTTTCAGGTCAACTACCCAGCATCGTTAGGCCACAACTTATAGTACAGTCCTGGATGGATATCTGTATCATACACGCAACTGCATTGTCCATCCTTGAGAAAGAAGTGAAAACATTACTATATCCTACAGTGCAATACCTGTAGGTGCAATTCCCTTTTTGCATGCATTGTAACGTCCGTTTACAAATCGCAACCTTCTTCGCATCTCGTATGCAAGCTGACTCACTTTTTTTTATCTCCGTTTCAAAACCATTGTTTCAAAATATACAGCAGACATTTTTCTCTTCCTTCTGCGAACTGGTACCGGTATACTTTTTTAGCATTTTATTAATTTTTAGTACGACTGTACAATACATTGTACAGACAGACAACAACATTTCTATTGTATGTCGACACTTCTACCGTTACTTTTACTGAACAATGTGTACGTCATTAAATTCGTTCAAGCAGTGACCTACGTAACATTTTTTCAAATTTGAAACAAAATTTTTCTTTTATATCGATTTCATCATATAACCCATGCATATCTTTCGTGCGGGCAGCGACTGTACATATGCACCGCGTGAATCAAAATTTGTTCAATTTATGTATTTCTAGATTATCAACTGATACAGGCGAATCCTTTGTAAAAGGATATTTGACACAGTAGATACAGTGCATTGGAAATAACTCAAAGGATACCGACACTGTGTAACGTATAAATAATGAAAAATTTACATGAGAATTTGTAAATAGTTGATTGAATATACTTTTTTTTTAACATTCAAATTTCTTTTTTATCTCTATATTTCTCAAAGCGTTAAAGATCCAAGAGAAACTCGCGTGCGCACGAGGTCAAAGGTTCCGGTCGTGAGTGGTACGGGGGTAGGGAAGACACGGTCATAAAACAGTTGGAGCTAAGAAGAAGGCACTTCACTGTTTCCAACGAATTAGCGTGAAGCTTTGCTCGGTATTCCAAATTGATTGAAATAACGTTACACTTTACGCTATTGGCTAAAGTAATTCCAACCTTTCTCCATTGTTTGGTAAACAGAGAATTTCATTCTCGTTTACCGTTACAGTTTCTCAGCTTTTCCATTTTTTTCTTATTTCCCTCCTCGCTTATCCCGCCGCTCTACTTTACTCTGGATCGTACTATTTTTCTGCCCTTACAATGCACAGGGAAAAAAATAGACGTACTTAAAGGGGAACAAAAATCTATACGTTAACCAAAATTTTCATTGTCTTATTTACCCAAAATATTACAGGCCGATGCAACGAGATTACATTAAAAAATTTTTTTCACTCAAAATCCTTTTTTACTCGCAAAGGGCTGATTAGACACGTTCTCGTATGCAAAGTAACGATATACGTGATCATCGTCCTTATTTCGTTTATTATGGATAATACGAAGATAATACAAATTGAGACAATTGTCGCAATTTTTTTTCAAAGCTCTGACAGTTCACGATTATTCTTTTTCTTTTCTTTTTCATATTCCTCTCCTACTACGAAATGACTTCACACTCGAATGAACTTCCCGACGACTCCTCGCTGTCACTGCCACGTATATATAGCGACTTTGCCAAAGTAATTACTCAACCTTTCCTCGCGGTACGTTATGCGAAATAACGAATCCCATTTGCCAGCTATTATGTCCCGCCGACGCGCAACCTTTGAAATATTATCGTCGTACGTACAATCTGAAGAGGATAAAAAAGGAAGAGTAGAGAAAAAAAAGAAATAAACTTGGTACCGCTGTGTATCTATATCTTTAAATCCCATTAAAACTTTACCCGAAAGAGTACAGTGAATTTTTCATTTTAATGAAAACAATAAAAAAAAAATACCTACAAAAAAGTTCACCCTTATTACGATAACAAAAAAGGTATTAAACGAAAATACAACGATAATTTATCGCACTGTACAAAGAAATACAAAATCATCCCCTACTCGCTTGGCTTTTATCCGCAACAAAATTATTGTACTCTACCAATACAAAAGTCATTGTACAAAAAACAGTATTTTTTTTGTGCACCTGCGTATATATTACATATTTTTACTACGTACTCATCTTGCCACACATGCTTTTCTCAAATCTTATCAAACCAGGTCTGTGTCCAGTGTAGATCTTAGCAAGGAGTCTACTTGGCTACTCGCAAGGTACTTTAACGGCTGCTATGTAGTGGAAAAAAAAGAGAAAAAAAAAACAATAGAACCTAAGAGGGTCTACGTTGATTCCTTTCAACCGAATAGACTGTAAGCGGTATAACCAAAGAAGCTTACTAGGTTTTCTGGTAGTGTTATGGCTAATAACGAACGTATTATATGCATTGTATATGGAGGGGGTGGGTGAGGGGGGAGGGATGAGTGAGGGGACTCCGAGGCGCCCCTGAGGAATCCAGTAAGAGAGCCTTAGTTAATTAAGCCAATTTTCATTCAAGTAGATTGTCCTCCATTTTACCTCCCCCACCTGTCTCTCTCTCTCTCTCTCTCGCTCAGCTTCTTTGCTACTGCTGTACGGTGCTCCTACTTTACCTTATACCTTGCGCTACCGTTTATGGCGGCTCTCTTGCAAGCCCCAGGGTATCAGACGCCGACTCTGCAACAATAACAATTCTAAATAATTAACGTAATTCTTTTCCGTATTTCGCGACCCTCGCCATTCCACTATTCGAATATACGGAGACCTTGAATTTTTGCACTTGAGATTATAAACTTTGCTGGATTTGACGAGTGTTGTGAAATTTACATTTTTCTTACTTTTTTACGTGTACCTTTTTAATAGCCATAAAAAATAATAGCTATCCTAATTAGAATTTGTCTACGGTTTGTCATTCAGTATTTTTTACTATACATTCAGTGCCTTTTGTATTATGGTACATGTACGTAATTTTTAGAAAAATTGAAAAACTGTGTTTATGGAAAGTCCAGTGTAAGCCACCATAATTAAGGACGTCCTCGGTATACTAATTAGCAGAAGCGCAAAATTATGTTCGTCTGTCAAAGGAGGTACCATAATCAGGACTAAAAAACAGAAAACAAATGCAAACTTTCATAACGAAACTCTACCGAGGCCGTTTCCATGCAATATTTTTTCGCGTATTTCACAATTTCATCGTAAAAACTCAGACAACGATTTGAAAAAAAGTGTTTTTTCTGTAAAAAAATTGTGTACCCCAGGCTAAGGGGAAAGAGCGTTGAACAATTTTCGTATCCCACGTAATGAAAACCGTTCGGGTTCGTAAAATACATTGTTCCCTCTATTCATACCTTTTTGAATTGTCCTGTACCTACAGCTTCAAGTACTCAGGTACGTACTTGTGCCCCGACGACATTGCGCATCTTCATATGTGCACATACTCATATCGTATCTCTACGCTCGTATACGTAAACACGTGTGGATACGCAGGCAAGTATCCAGGTACTAGCAACCCAGCATAGGGATGCTGTGTTTCACCTGACTATCATATATATACATCCTGTCAGATCAATAGACCTAGTAATAATTTACCCTATATAACATTAAAAAAATATATAGCAATATTATATGGCAATGTTCAAGTGATACAATCGAGTCGAGCAACGTCATTTCAAAATTGAATATAAAATTAAGCGTGAAAAAAATTACAGTAAATTACAAATATGTACTACTCTATAACTAAATACCATACAAATCTAGCATAGTATAATAGTTACCGAAGAATA
The DNA here is from genome assembly GCA_030142635.1 of Trachelus troglodyta. Classification (NCBI taxonomy): domain Eukaryota; kingdom Metazoa; phylum Arthropoda; class Insecta; order Hymenoptera; family Cephidae; genus Trachelus; species Trachelus troglodyta. The sequence continues at coordinate 3,150,550 of JARQTJ010000356.1, forward strand.
TATGTATAATATAAGAATGAATAAAATATGTAATAAATAATATTTCAATGACCACCATACGAACGCCTACTGTAAAAACGACCGAATGCCGAACATTGACGATGATTCCCGAAGGCAGCGCTCGTCGGCCAGTACCCGTAAGTGGGGGAACCCCCTGGTATACGAGGAATGTATCGGCTCGGAGCTTTCATTCTTGCCAGACCCGTTCACCTGGTCATGTGGGGCCTTGTGCGTCCTCTCTGTCTTGCTCTTTTACTCCAGCTCGACTTCTCTCTCTTTTCCGTGTTACCTATCTTCCCCATTTCTTCAGCTGGGCTATACCCTCTTCGCGATATCACTGTAGTACCACAACTCTGTAGCAAATACGCCAAAAGGGCTTAAGCAGCGGAGAGTCTCGGGTTGGTGTCAGCATCTCTTGCTGTGTTCTCTAAGGCAGAAGTCACGTCAATCTGCGATCGGTCGTGCCATCCCACTTGGCGTTTGAATCCAAAGTCACCTGGTCACCTCAAATCACCCTCTGTTGGGAACACTGCGAGGTGGTCGACGGATGCGAAGTGATAACGGGGTTGACTTCCGGTGGCGAACATGGTCCCTTAGATAAACTGTGAATTGGAAATCGATAATCGATACATAAAAAGTTTTTGAAGTGTATAAAACCAAAGATCGCAGATTTATATCGAATATGCAGATCAGCTTGCGTTAGGGTCAGCTATCGATCCGGAGGAGTTCAGACGAATGAGAAAAATCATACAGAAACTTCTATTAGGAAATAATTAACTACGGGCAATGTAAAGATTTAATACAGTAATCCGAGCACCGCATGACGTAATTAGTAGATGCAAAAAGAAAGGACACGTCAAATCGCATAGTAAATTTCTCAAGCGTAAAATTTGAATCAGGCCGATTTTCCCGCTCGGATATTTTTATCCCGATGGTATCCCGCAGCGTGCAAGGGGTGCATTAGAATTCAGGGGTTGTATTTCGTAGCGTGGCGAGCAACTAGGGTAGCTTTTTTTGTTCAGAGTCTGAACGGCATATCCTTGCAGGAATCCCCGATTTCTGCACAACCCCCAACCCTGCAACCTGAACGTGGCCGCGAAGAAAACAAATTAGGTTTGAATAATCCCCGTTAATATACGACGGAACAATTGCATGATATTTGTTATGCAAATTAGGGGTCTGCTCGGAAGCTGCCAATTGCGAAAACAATATTCGATGAGAAGACACGACAAGGGTCTATCGTTAGGAGGATACAGAATTGGCGCAAAGGGTGTTTTTATCGCGAGGGGAAGCTTTGTATCGTCAAATCAGATTTCTACATCGTCACCAGAGCCCCGTGCGACGTTGATTAAGTAATTTTTCTATATTACATAAATTGCCACGAATCGTGACGTAGTTGCAAATAATCGATCCGCCATTACGTAACACACCAAAAAAACGTGATATACATTCACCGTATATTTTTTTCCAAATATTTTACGACAAAAAATCAATTTCATCGTTCATCGATCACGCGATAACAACCACCCCTAAAAATTTATCTCGGACGTAGCGACTCTCCGTTACTAAATTCCAGCGAAATCTCTCAACCCTATCAGCTGTCCAATTGCATCTGCTTGCCGGTGCCCGTTTCTAACCTAAAAAAAGATGGACCGATCCAAAGAAGAAAATTAAATGAGAGTTCACCTGCCCTAGCCGCAGGATAAGGATTACGTGAATATCCCGAGGCAAGTGTCCCTTAACCTCTGACACAAGGATCTTGAGGGTAGTACAATTGTATCGGATCCACATGTTAGAAGGGCCGTAGCAAACGAAATTTTAACAGGATCAAAAGATGCTGCGTTAGTCGCCCGAGGGTAAGTGCGAAGATGGTTTAGGAAAACCGCGTTATTGTTATCGTTGGTTAACGCTTTTGACTGGGCACAACTGAAGTCTTATTGTTAGTGGTTGTTCACAGTAGCTGCACGCTGCTACGTTTAAGCCATTAGCAATAGCTGTGTAAGAGGTGGATCCTGTGCAAACACCGGGATGAGAATACGAGAGAGAGGCTGTGGTACAGCGTTTCTGTACCGAATACGTATGCTGCTTGGTATAAAAATATACTCATACAGTAGATTCGTGCCTGAAGGCATCTTGAACCAACTAACCGTAGGTAAAGGTACGTATCTTCTAGTTTGACTTACTTGGCCAACCAAGACTAGTATTGCCAACCTCTTGCACGAAAGTTCTGACGACTTGCGACCTTCTGGTTTCGCCTCGACCGATTTCACGACTGGTTAACCACGTCTGGTAGGTCCCGATCATCCCATGGTGCCTCGAACTGTTTGGGGATGACGGAAAAAAATTTTTTGCAAGGAATTTTTGTATTTTGGAGACTGATTTTTAATGTGACGTCCATAAAGAAATTTATTTCAAATTTGACGGTTAACCCTATGACGTAAGATTACAAACGCAATATGACGCGTCGTAACAACCTATCGCGTAATGCCGATTGGCTCTGGACGAAGTCGTGTAGCGCGACATTTCCGGCTTGGTTAGAGCCTCCGGGAGTAGCGTGAAGTTGGCTGTTAGAGCGCGGGAAGTTTGAAACGGCGGGTTAGCGGGTGCCGTGGCGAAGGACGATAAATCTTGAATCACTGAAGTTAGCGACGCCAGATGAAAATGTCTAAAACTAATTAATTTAGTCGGCGCTTGGCAAATGGATGCTGCGACGGCGGGCGGCAGCGGGGACTGGAATTGGAAGAAGAAAATGAAGAGCAGAAACAGGAGCTACGTAAGGTACGCGGATTCGTATCTACAACCGACCGCATAATTGAAGTAGTTAATAATCGTTGGACTGCTCGGCGCTGTTATGAAAACTTTGAAATTTCTCAAACCAGATGGATTCGAAAAGAGCCTCGCGCACTTTCCAAAGCGCTCGGGAGATATGGACTCGACTAAGAAAATTTTGAATTTATCCTCAATTTATATCTACGTCATCTTTCACTCGGCCAGCGTTATCTGTGAGTATCTATAAGATGTATATATATACTGTGCATATACTTGCATTCTATTGCTTTTCTTTCAGTCTTGTAGAAAATGGGTCTGGTCCTTCCTCTGGCTGTGGACCTTAATGTTTATGTGTGTGTGTGTGTGTATATGTATATATATAAAGAGAATGATAACGCAAGTGGGTCAACTATGGTCAACCAGCCATACAAAGCAGACCATCCCAGTCGGCCTACCAACGGTTGTTATGGACTCGTAACCCTTCCGTTTCGAGGACTCGAGGGTTCTAATCACCCAGTGATACCAAAACCTGGCACATTTCACTCTCTGTATTTCGTGTATCGCGAACTCGATGCTTCCGACTTCCTATAAGACCGACGTCCGGCGCTGTATAACCTTGCGAAATTACTCCCGCGATAAGCTTTAAACAGACCGATTCCTCTCATGAAATTTCGCATTAAACGAAATGTCCTCTTTAAGTCGTATTCGAATGCCCGGAATATTACAGAATACAGGGGATACTCACGGGAGCGCGTGAAGGACTTTGAAAATTCAAAACTGTTACCAACCCTACTCTTTTCGCAGCTACATTCAGGCCTGTTGTTTCTTTTTTCGGGTTACGATCACTAAAATCCTTTAAAATCTATAATAATTCGTTCCTTCGAATGCTATAAATCACGAAAATTCGGATTTTACGCAAAAAAGTTTAATTTTGTAAAATCATACATTTCCTTATAAAAACAAAATTTTCAATATATTTTCCCGCATGAGAACCGCTTTACGAGAATTATTTGTTTCTCGAAATAGGTATCCATTCTGTGAGTAGTCTGAATGCCGGCGCGTGGACGTGACTTTAGTCAGGAGGGGTTGGAGTGGGGGAAGGGGTACGAGTTGTAGGGGAACCGAAAATGCTTATGAGCTTTGAAGAGGGCTGAAGAGGTCAAGGGAGAAAGAGAGCGGCGGGGCGAGGAGGGTGAAAGAACGAAAGAAAAAAGAAGACGAGGAGAAACGAAGCGAGGAAAAAAAGAAGAAGAAGAGGTAAAAGTCAGGGACGGTGAGTATTTCGTATGCATCGTCCGTCGCGGCAGGAACTCGACGATTCAGCATTCAACTCTCCCTGGAAGATCTCGAGTAGTTGTCCGCTCTTTTAATTACTCCAGCTGTTTGCAGAGGGCTCCAGGGTAATCACCAGCTTTACATCCCTCTGAGTCCTTACCAACGTAACGGCTGTGTACCCAGACTCGGGGATGATGTATTTCGCAACTACAGGAAAAAAAAAAATTTTCCAAAGTCCGATAAAAACTTTATCTCGGTCCAGCCTCCGGGAGATGACCAGCTTCCGATTCAAATATTTATCAGCGCAGTTGATACTTGGATCAGTTGAATTCGATTGGAAAATAAAAAAAAAATTCGTCTAACCTGAATCCACGTTAAATTCAAATTAATTCAGCTATGCAATCTAATTAATTGGTAACAAATTAATTCCGATCCCACTATGTATATACATTAACTTAAGCATCCAATATAAACCGGCTATCTCGATTCGCTATATATGGCTATTAATTATCCCCACTACTTTCAACAGTTGCCATTCGAGTTACCTTGTTAATATATCGATGTATCAAAGTTGTACTTTTGATATATTGTATAAGACTTGTAAAGCTAGTTAAGCGCCAGATACTACCTATCTAGTATTAATATTTAATCAATCTTGGCGCGGATTAAAATATTTTTGACATTGATCAAATTGTACATTGCAAAGACACGGTGCTTCTCTAACGAGACATAAGTGATGCCGCATCAAATTTAATCGAAGCATTAAAACGTCAATCATCGATTCCACTACGAATTAATATAAATAAAATAAATTTCTCAATCCCTTTTAATTTATTAATATTTAATATCAATTTCCCATTTCGATTCTCATATTCTCTATTGTACATTACTCTACATGTACGTACGTTTTATCTATATGCATATATATATATATATATATAATACACGTTATCAAAGAGCCGGATGCATCGAGTAATTGAATGATCCTTGAACGATAACCCGAGGTCAGAAATTCATTGGAAGTGGAGCTGAAACGTTGGCGCAATGTGAAAGGAATTACAGAATGAGAGCGAGCGCGTATTACGATCGGGAGTTAATGAACTTATCGCATAGTTAATTCAATTGTCGGCCGATGCTTAGTTCCTCCAATTAACTTTATGGGATGAAGCCATTATTCATGGTATAACTCTACGAGCTTTCCGCTTTCTCGCTACTGGAATAAAAAATTTTTTCTCGCACTTAAAAAATTCAACTGGATCAAACGTTCATTTCGATAGCCCGAAGAAATGAATTTCAAAAAAAAAAAAAATCAATGGCCAATGACAAATTATATGTATATTTGCCGTACACTTAAAAGTCTATATATACATATATATGCATATCAACATTGAATATACTCGTAATGTATATGTTACGCAACCGAATTTCCACTGAAGCGTATTTACCAGGTCGTGCGTTAATTACCGCAAAATACAGGTAAATTGCGTTAAACATTTTCAACAATAAAATCATAGTACGTCGACCATCGACTGAGCAGCTTCTACGTATGTATAAAATGTCAATATTAAAATATGTATATCGAGATAATACACAGAATTGGATATACCGAGTGTAAAAATATTAGCGTATAAAAGTATTGTGAAATTTCCAAAAAGAAAAAAGGGTTGTTATCGTTGTACGTGTTTTATGATTTATCGCGAATAAAAAGTCAGACAAGGTGTCCGATGTGCGATAGAATGAAAAGCGTATCGGCAGGTGAAGCATTTATGGAGGTAATGAAAAATGACGTAATCCACGTAAAAATGGCAATTCCACGGAAATCGAAGCGTGAATGAGTTAAGGAAAATTTTCTCGACTAATTCGAGTCGTGCGTTACGTACCGTTACGTGAACGTTACCCAAGGTGGCAAGAGTGGGTATGAAAGATAAAAGGGAATTAAATGCGTTAACATAAAAGGCGTTAGACAGTAGGCCAGTCACGAGGAAAATAAAAAGAACCTAATGGGAAATGATATCCGAATCCATTGGAAGCGTGTCTTCGATTAAAGGGGATTAAATTGATTGCTACGGTGTAGCAGCTCATTGACGTTACCCTAGAACTACAACAAAACATATCCTGAGGGTGAGACTTTATCGTTATGGAACGATCAGCCGGCCGAAAGAGTACCGGAGAAAAGACGGCAAATAAATTTTCATTTAGAGTTAAAAATTGGTTGAACGTTGAAAATTTGCGATCGACGACCCAAATGATAGTGATTTTAAAATTTGGAAATTACATTTCAATTTTTGTTTTTAACTTTCTGACACTGGATACTCCCAAATAAGATTAGATCGGCCGGTACCCGAAGTTGGGAATATAAATGATTTTCTATTTTTTTTTAAATTCCTCTATTTTTTCTCTTCGTAATACTCTTCTGCTCTCTCGCTCTTCCTCTTGGCATAAACCTACCCAATGAGTAATGGTAAATCAGGTGAGAATTAATAGAGCATCATGGTCGCCACGTCTGCCGCTGGGGACACAGCTCTCGCTTTCCTTGTGAAAGAGTTGGACCACCCACTGGCTTCTTGCTTTGGTAGAACATCGTGCACAGAACCGTGTAGTATAGCACCACTAACCTTCTGCCGTATAGTTTGACCACCACGAGATGGTCATAGGATCGATTGAGATTAGCATTAAGTTTTTTTTTGAACATTTTTATATAGGTTAACTTGGACTAGGGCCTGGATGACTGTGCGAAATTTGGGATGATTGATTTAGGGGCGCCTTGCGAATTTTTCATATTTTTTTTTAAATAATTTAAATCAACTCACACGACTGGTTTTCACTGTTGAAGTATCATTGTTTCAATTAATAAAAATGATTTCGTCTGCGAAACACTGTCAGGCATCTTGCGTTCGTCCACGGTACTTTGATCTGCATCAACGATGAAGTCTCCATCAGTCTTACAGTTTGAAAAATTTTAAATCAACGTGAGTAACAATTTTTGCATTACATGTACACGTAATTGTTTTGAAACGATCGATTAGTAACGAGTCATTGAGCACATACTTCAGCAGTACCAACATACAAGGTTCGGTGCATTGATACCAATTAAACCATTTTTGACCAAGCTGTTCTAGAAAACAGGTAAAAAAAAATCCCGAGTGGAAAAAAAAATAGAAAAAATCAATAACGATAATCCACGTGTCATAAAAAATCACGATTTTTTCCCCGACAAATTACATTTCCATTTTAGGTCAAAAAATTTAAAAGCTATCTAGGGCATTCGTGCATGCGATATATTCTGGAAAAAAATGTTCTCTATCCACCTATATTGCACGTTGAACGTGTCAATTATCGAATAATTTTTGTTTTATTAGAATACAGAAATAACTAATGCTTTAATGGGTTTATTTATCCACCCACTTATTAGCTTTCATAAATCCGTAATGCGTACCGATTCGTCGATATCCCCTGTTCGAAATAATTAATCGGCTCAAAGACCGAGAATTACAATTAATCAGAGAATATCGTTTGGATCCACAACCAAATCATTTTCCCATCTGCTGTTCGAAAACGCAATCATTACCTACTCGGCTTGCTCTGCCTACTGGCTAGCCATTATGCACGAGCGAACTGACTGCTATAGTCGGTAATGATAATATCAATGACCCCTGGCATTGTCGTGTAATTAGTCATTTACTCGTTGAACCAGTTGCCAATACGGGAGAGGCCTAGGAGCAGCCTGCGGTAAAGTAATATTGGATTTTATCCTGTAACTAATAATAGAGCTATAACGTACGTATGTTTGAATTAAGTAATACCTATATATAGAGATTGCATAGAGTATATAAATACATACGTGCATTATATTAAAATATATTATTATTCGGTAATCGAATTAATTAATTCGTTGATCAAACTTTTTTTTTATTTGATAATAACGATTTTTACAGATATCGGCACGAGTTTGAGGATACGCCGAAATTATTGTTTATACAGGATACGTGAGTGTATCGATAGATTTTTCATGCGAAAATACGAAAAATAAACATTGGTCGTTTCTATGTGGCGATACGATAAATAATTCACTGTGGATGTTTCTTTATACTGTTAAAATATTATCTTGAGGATTTTATGGATTATTGGCTTTTCAAAGACAAGTATCATTTCAACGACGGAAATACACAGGTATATATACAATATATATATATGTGTATATATATATGCATGTCTGTTAGCGGGTGCAGATAGGATTTTGAAAATGCATCTGTAATTATTTTGAAAAAAAGATAGTATTTCACTCTTAATGAAGTGACTTTACATAATGATTTTACGTAAAACATATAGTTTGTTCTTTATTTATATGTAATTACGATAATTAAAGATTTTAACGAAAATACTGAAAATAATTTTAAAAAACTATGTCACAGTCTCTAAACGTTACTGTATAAAAAAAATACGACGACGAACAGAAAGAAAGAATAGCCATTGTAAGTCATTGGGAATTCCTAACGATGCGCGTCCCGAATAAAATTATTCTTCGCGATTCAAGTAATTTCCAATGGCGACTTATCCAGGAGCCATTTATTAATTGATCGAAATATAAATACGACTCTCCGGATATAATCAGACTCAAGTCTGCCGATATTTTTTTCAACGATCCTTTCATTACGTGCCCAGCAGCGAAAATTACGTGGCTAAATTACATCTCATTAAAAAAAGTAACGAGCATTATTAATAATTGATTAAAAATAATATGCAAAATTTTGAAAAGTCATCCACACGTTAACAGATATGAGTTATAAATGTATCCAGTAAAGGGGTTAACCAAGACTTATAAATTAAAAAAAAACAAATGGAAAGGACAATTTATTCCTGTACAATTATTTATAAAAATCCATACAGCATCCAATCTTAATTAATCGAAGACAATGAACACATGCATAACGTTGAAACATGAACAAAGCAGACGTACAGAAGTAACGAAGCTGTCGAATAGCCGCGTTAAAACAAAAGCTATAACCAAACTATAAATAACGAGATGACAGACGCCAGTCGGCTGGGAAGTTTCAGGATGTCATCGATAATGTCCGGCAGCCCTGTTGTTCCACAGCAGGATGACCAACCGTACCAGTTGGTGGTTAAAGCAGGGACATTTAGACAGGACTACCATAGGTCATATATTGTTGTATTACTTCAGGAAAGGTTTCGCAGCCGTTCTCACATCCAATGGGACGCGTGGCTCTTGACTGACCGGAAATTGTCACACCCTCTCACACCCTGGTACAGGGTGCCTGTACGGGCACAATACGCCCCTGCGCGTAAAACCACCCCTGCGGTGTGTCCAGTGAAAGGACAGCCGTTAACAGCAGCGAAGACTGGAATTTTTCAAACGTCACTGATTTTCACACTGTTCGTTTCCGATTTCATGCATGTCCACGTCATATGTGAAATACACTGTAGAAAAGCGTGAAATGATTTTAGTAATGGTTGGCACGGATAATATTTCGAGTATCTATCTGTCTATGATACCATATTTTTTTATATCGCTACAATTTAATTGTACGAATTTATTTCTTTGGTTATTAACTGTTTATGACCCATAGACAAGTGAGTGAGGGTTTATTGGGCGAGGGGGTGTGTATTGATAGTGACCATCTGCCATGTATGAAGATCCCATTACAATTAGCGTTTTATCTGATAAATGGATCCAGATCGTTCGATTGTTGGCCGGAAAAGAATATAGGGTGGCGCGCATTATGAAAGTTACGAATTGTCCAGCGGTCGAAGGCACAAACAGCAGGAGGCGGGAGCCGTGTCAGTGAAGGCAAATGGTCCGGCATTGTTGCAGACTTTAAGCGCAAAGTCATCTTGAATCTATTACTTTGCCGTTTGCCACCGGACTAGTGTAAATATTTGGGGTGCGCTGGATGATGCCACACTGGAGATACCAACAAGATTTCTTGGCTATTGTTTGCCGCTGGATTATTTATGACTCCGTTTTGCGGCCAGTTCTGCATCCTTCAGAGTACTGCACTGTTGCGGGCAGCTGCTGGGAAAAGTAATTTTGAAAAATTTACTCAAAAATCACAAAAGGCTGGTAAACTTAACAATACTTGAATCATTTTTTTTACTTCCCTCGTTTTTAACAATGGCGACATCGCTCGACCACCCGGAAACTTTGCCATAAATGCTTTTGAATGTTGTCAATTTTTTTTTATTTAGTACGTCGACGTAACGCACGATATGGAAAATATGCACTTTTATGAAACAACTCAATTTGCTTTGAAGCATTCTGTAATTTTTTTTAGATTTTATATATATTCCGTGCGATCGGAATCTTAATTCTGTGTCCAAGAAAATTTATAAACTCTGCTTATCTGACATCGAATATTTTTCTGTTCCTTTCTCTTCCTCCTTATACCTAATTGGTTAGACACTTTCACTTTGAAAATTTACAACCATTGTACACCGACGGTCGTGACCCAAAAATCTTTTTCCACGAATTAAAAAATCAAAAACACGAGCAGCTACTACGTTAGTTCAAAAATAACATCTGTACACTGAAGCCGAAAATTGATTTAAAAATGATTTTTTTTGAAATCCCACAGGAAATGCATAAATATCCAAAATGCATCGGTCTCATCCACCAATGCCGCAATTCGAACCATCCTGACCAACCAGACACTGACACTGTCCAGGCCCGAAGTCTGCGAAGAAGACAACCGTGGCCGAAGAAGAAGAAGAAGCTTGATGAAGAAACAAAACCGGATGTCGGAATAGGAACACAAGGGTGGCTCCAGGCACCTCACATCCTCTCGTCATAAATCAGCGGTTGAAAATGGTTGCAAAAAAAAACATGAAAACTACTAACCTAACCTAACAACGCTTAACCGAGGGTTGGCTCAGGGTCGAAGACACTGCGTAAGGAATTCATAATCCACACGGCATGCTTCTCGTTTGTAGCTCGTGTTGGCGCTTCCTTCGTGATCCTGAAGGACTCGTTAAGTCAAGGAAGACAGGAGCGGCACACTTAAATCGTCACGCTTCCTCCCTAGGATTATACTATACCATTTTTTGTTGTTCCTTCTGCCCCGCAAGGAAGAGAAAGACAACAAAAAAAGGCAGGTACTCATTTGGAAATCCTTTTAATTCCGAAAGATCCGATACGTTCGGGATATACATTAAATATGATTTAGTGTCATGGCTGTCATCGTTACGGTTCGTTATATACAATTACTATTGATTATATACCGTGCTTCAGATACTCAACGAATCGTTATCCCAGTGCCCCTTAAATTAGTACTTTAACACAGCAGTAATTAAGCCAATAATTGTAATATACAACCCAACAAAATCGAGCCTGATAATATTGAAAGTTTCACGGCCTCAAATATTTTCAAAATTTTATTCAACTCCTGATAACAATTTTCCACAAGCCCCTTACGCCGTGCCGGACAATAGATATGCAAAACCCGCAATTTCGAAATCTTATCTACAAGGAGTTCCAAAAAGTTTCAATAGTCAAAGCTCTTAGCCAAGGATAACCCTTATGTCCTTCTGCTCCTTGTTTGCGACTTTTTAACTGGGAATTTGGTAAACGAGACTTGCTCCACGTAATGGCCGGGTAGTGTACTCCTGCGAAAGAGAGGGTGTATTTATCATCCCTTGTATGTGTATACATAGTATACATACGTACATAGTACTGGTTTGAGAATATGATGACAGTGAGCAGACACTCCTTTCAACGACATCTGGAAAACGCGGCTCGCGATGCTCCTGGACACGAATCCCATTTTCTTCAAGCTCATCATTTTTTGTCCATTTTCTTCTTGGCACTCAGTGAACTTTTTTTTTCATTCCTTTCTTCGTCCACCACCAGTACTATGATTCTTATGTATTAACTTTCTGAAAGCAGCGCAAAAGAAAATTAAGGTGATCAACAAGCAACGGTTACCAATTACCTTGTATTGTTTGCTGAATTACATGTCCTTTATTGAGACGGCTTACCATGGATATAATATGAAAGGACCGTGTTGATCATGGGTACTCATAGAATTCTCGAAACTTCTATGGAACCCGCTGTAGCGTGTGTAGACATTATTGGTAATTAGGACGGCATTTATCACGGTCGAATGACTTCTCTCCTGTAATTAGAAATTATCTGTTAGACGCAATACTAAAATTAGACACGGTCTTTTTTGTATTATGGTATTCATTAGAAATCATTAAAATGAATATTCCTATGGGTATATTCATATTTATATGACTCTTATGGGGTTTTTTTAGTTTATAAGGGATTCGAAAGACGTATAGATTTTCAAAATCGGTTATACGTGTATTTTCATTAACGGTGAATATGGGGATTATGTGAGAGTGATTCTTGAAATTTGGAGTTTGCTTTGTGGGCCGGAACCGGGAGATAAAAAAACTGTCACTGTGGCTGGACTGTTAACAAGTAATGTATTAGGTGTTGGAAGACATGGGTTCCTAGAGTGGTACTTACGGTACTGTTGTTCTATATGGTGTCAAGTGGGTTGCCGTATGATGATATGGAAACTGGCACATGCTTGATGCAGCTGTCCTTTTGGAATGCATCTCGGATAACAAAGTGGCACCCGTTGGCATTGCGCGTTTCAGGTAAATTGAAACCACTTATGGTCACCGTTTGATTTTTTTTCGTATCTTCTTTTTTTCTTTATAATTTACTCCACCATAAAATGCAGCTACCGCGTATAAGAATTTCCAGGTGCGACTACGGCGCGTGCCTTGAAAAGTCCAAAATCTTTCGACTGTGAGAGATATTAGGAATCCATAGTACCGACGGATTGAATTTTACGAGGTAAAAAAAGGGGTAAATCGATATCGATTTTGGGGTCTTTCTTTGGTTAATGATTTATGCAAATTTTTTTGGCCATTTTTATACCTTCGCTCCACTTCTTTGTGACCCATGTCAGGTATACGGAAAATGGTTTAGTGTAAACGGGGAATGATGGGCCGGGAGCAGCTGCTGAACTAAAGACACGGGTAAAGTGACTTGTACGCATATTTGTAGCCATTTGTTCGGTGACCACTTCCTTCTTTTCCTTTAGCTTCCTCGAAATCGAATTCCTCAAATATTATTTCAGCAGACCCTCCGCGTTCGCCCTCGTCTAGACCATTTCGTGGTTAGACTGTTTAAAAATGACGAAGAGACCAAAGAACGACAGGAAGTAAAATATCAATGGTCAAGTTGATTGTCACTTTTAAAAAAAATTACATTATTACAATTTCCGGGTAAAGCACGGAAAATGAGATAATTTATACAAATCAAAATAAAAATGTTATATTAATTTATTCACCATGCATTCGACGAATAAACCATTATTAATTAACGTTCAATAAAATCCAATATTACCAGAATCATGAAAATAATTTCATCATTCTTATTTATGATATTTTGTTAGTTTTAACGATCAGCGGTAGTATATATAATTGGCTGTATGTTAAGCAGACGTATACACTTCGATATCAATTTATCTTTATAAATAGAGAACGAGGTGCATTAGCCTGCGTGTTATTTCCGCGAATTTATCGCAATGGCGTAGCGCGGTGTGAGTTCATAAAAATTAATTGCCTCATTAACAATAAACAACCAGCCAGTTCGGATTAACTTTATTGACTGGAACGCACCGTGGTTGTAGGATCGTTTTATTTTCGAGAACCAGTCGTCGCGGCGCGCAGGAATGAAAACTATTTTAAATAGACAATGGAGTCCGGCGGCATCTTCGAAGACCATAGTGCCGTGTTCCCATGTATACCATGGTAGGATTTGCGACATAAATTTATAGCGTCCTACCAATTTGGGAGAAAATCACATCGGACTCGTCGATCCCTGCATAGTCACGGAATTGCCAGGCTGTACGTGCATTGAACACGCGTCTACCTTAAAAAGAAAAAAAAAAGAAAAATACAAAAGTCGATGAATAACGTAACTGTCGACTGAAGTATTTTCTTAAAAAAAATATATATATAATTTACCTCCTTTTCACTTTTCATCATTGTGCTACTTCAAACAGTACAACAACAACAAGGACATCCATGGCTACCAGACGTAGTATTGGTGGGATAGAAAAAAATGCACAGCACGCGTAGGCGGGTAAGGATGATTATCTGTTGTTTCTTTTTCTTTCCGCTTCTTCGTTCTTTCCTCTCTAAAAATAACGAAGTCCCACGATAGTCAATAAAAAATAGCATTGTCATTGGTGGAAGCGAGAGGAGTAGGAAAAAAAAGGGGAAAAAGGAGAGGGGAACATATAAACGTTTCACGCTGATGGATCGTAGTCTGTTTCTGATATATGGCCCCGTTTTACGGGGACCTACAAGTATGTCCCGTTGTACCCACATTCGTGGCTGGGCCTGAGTAGAAAAGTGTAAGCGAAGTGTTTATACCTTTGTGTCCTAATGCATCGCGCGCGCCGCCAACGGAGTAGTTTGGAAACTTGTTACGTCTGATCGTGAAATACTGCAACCGGCTTCGGTTTTCGGTTGAATTTTCGTTGGGACGATCATTCACACGGAATTACGGAACGTCCTACGTCCGTACGGTTTTATTGCGAGGATTGGGATTATAATCTTTTATTATCGAACTAAATAGCCTGCGACGTGAACGATTCAACCGTGTCGAAGGCGTAACGAATCGGTTTGCTACACGCTTTCAATTCTGCTGGTCGAGTGGGATTGGGTGAAATTGTTTTTATTTTTTACTTCCTTTTTTTTTACTTTGCAAGTTATTGCCACGCGCGGAAATTTACCGTGGGAAATTTGATTTTGTGATCGTCGGATTTGAGGACACTAGACGAAAAAATTGTTAAGGAAAATGAGGGAAGGATGAAATTAAAAAAAATGGAAATTCAAGAAAATTCATCGCATTTTAACTGAGTCTGTGTTAGTCGGGTAATTTAAAATTGTATGAGCGTGCGTACGTCGTTTATAAAGACACTGGGCGTAACTGTACCTAGAATAAAAATATATTTCGCCACTCGTTTTCACGGAATTTTATCACGGGCTAATCGTATCTACCGTGGCTACTGTGACTATGGCGGTTAATTAGCGAAATTACTGCATTCACGGGGGAGATGTGAAAGAGCGCAAAAAAGCTTCGCAGAAAGGGAGAAAAATGACTCGAAAGAAAAAACACCAAACGAATCTATGGCAAACGAAAACTTTAATAAAAATGCCACGTTGGCCAGTCAAAGAAAGTTTGTAGAAAAACGTACCACCATTTCCTATTTGATCATCAAACCTCACAGGACCGTTATTACTGCCGCAAGAATATTTTATAAAACAAAAAAGCGGATTCTTTTCACCAAGTTAGAATCGTCCCATCTAGAACACTAGCGTAGTTGAAAGGAATAAAACCAAAAGCGTCGAATAAGAGAATTAAAAAAAGTCAATGTACCGTGGAGTGAAAAAATGGATTAGCCAAAAAAAGAGGAGCAAATTCAACGAATGAGAAATTTCTGGATGGAAACCAGACGAACCGGCATGCCTGCACATAGGTACAGGTATTATATACGTAAGTAGGTACCATGGTACCATCGTTGTCGGTCTCTCTGATCCAAATGATCATCACTCTCGGCTTTACTGTAATCGGCACCCGTCGCCATCTACCGCGCAGGTCCCGAATTTATCTTATGGCCTTTTTCCGTCTTTTTTCGGTCTTTAAGATTCCCCAGACCTTTTTTACACAGCCCACAGACTGACACTGGCTTCACCGTCATGATTGACTAATAGCCAGTCGCGTGCCTTCCTCGATCGCTTTTACCATGGATAAAGTATGCCATTCAGGATCCCTGAGAACTCCTGGACTTTCGGGCATTCGCATGAAAATATTTGCAGTAGCGAATAAAGCACTGTCGCTTGTATCTGTTTAAACACCATGCAGCCACAGCTGTCATAAATAAATTCAGACATAACTTTCTGTCCTTTATCTCGTGACATATTTTCATTTCTGTTTATCTTCAGAGACAGGTATAAGGTATTCCGAAGACTACTTTCTGGGCATTCTGTATATACACAATACCAGACAGAATTAACTCCCAAGTCTCATACGTCTCGAAGGATACATAATTCAATGCTCACGAATACAGCAGTTTGTACAGTGGCAAGTCTTGCCAACAAGCGAACTCCATCCCTTAACAGTCTTGTAACTCATATACCAAGCTCTTCTCCTGGAACCACTCACCCTTTAACGTCGCTACCACCTACCTAGCATCCAGCCTTTCTGCAGCCTGTGTCCTAACCTCTATAGTTCCTAGTCACGACATCGCCAAGAGGCTCACAGCTTCACTGTCGAGAGCCAATGTTTAATTCAGTCCTGGCACAATGCTTCCTCCAAGAAGCGGCTCACTCACTTTCCCCATTAATTATTACCACGGTCGGCATTCAAGGAGCGGCGCATGCCGTCGCGACGTCGTCTACGTTGCACGACGACGAAACGTCCACGCCGAAAAATCGACGTATCAAACATTCATCGCGACGCCGGTATTATGAATGGGCAAATTCTGGCGGCACGTGGACGGCGGCCATCTTGTTTCTACTGAGTTCCTTTCACGTAATTCTTTTCAGTTCAGTTTCGCGTAGTTCCAAGTGTCGCGCCTAGAGAGCGCTGGACTACGCGTGGGATTTCAAATGAACTATCGCACAAACGTTCGATTTTGGTTTATCGGTCGACGCTGAATTTTATCAGAATATATATTTGGTACAGCGGTACATGACGTGTACTCGGCTATGTTCTTTCTGATCTGTTTGTCTGGTCATTCGCTTGCCGGAATGTTTTTCTAGACAACATCAATAACGGAAAAGGAAAGGGAACGGAACGGAATGGAACTGTGACGGTCATAGACAAAGAAACGTGAGTGCACAGTGGCTGGACGAGCTAGTCGTTTCAAGCAATTAGCGATCTGCTGATAATGGATCGAAATGGCACCTGAATAAATGCGTTCAGCAAATACTGGCTATCTGGACGTAAGTAAATACCGACGGGACCGATTCCCAGAAGCAAGAATTTCCACAGTTGCCGTTTCCAATGTTTTCTCAGAAGGAACCCTAAATGCTCTTTCTCTTTCACCCTCAGACATTCATATAACAACACTCCCTTACACTTTTTGACCCTCTCATTCATTGTCTGCTGGCTTCTGTTCTTACCTAGAATACGTATCATCCCATTCAGAAGTTCAACTTTCAAATTTATTCATCGACTTGTCCGTCGTTTCACACAAAATTCATGTCAAACAATTCTCCGTTAAATAAAAACGCTCCCGTGCACTTCATTAATATCAATAAACAGCGACCCAATAATAATCAATTTGACATATAAAAAATCATTCCCATGACATCCCTTAACGTTCGAAAGTCTTTCTTTCCCAGTGATTCGAATTCTCCAGGTTCTCTTAATCGAAAGTATCTTACAGTTCCCAGAGGGATACCAAGAACATCTCCGTATCATCCAGTAAATAAAGTTAGTAAAAGCCAATGAACGCGCAACAAGATTTATTTCGATAACTTTATTGCTCTTAACACTTTCAGGATATCATTTCGATCCTGCCAAGAAGCCTATACATATCCCCAATAAGAGATGCACCAATAAGCTGCATTCCGTTTATCACCCAGCATCTTAAATCCTGAGGTATCTCCGGCTATCCCGAAACTGACACTGTCTTGAGAAATCTTCTTAATTCCAAGGAGCAAGGTATAAGGATCGAACAACAATAATGTAGATTGCTCTTGTTGGGATCGTACGATCATGTGGCACCTGCGATGCGACCAGTCCCACGTATGCATATATGGTGTAGGATTACTAAATATACCGTCTATTATAAGTCCCATAGGTAGCCGCACCATCTGCCATCATAAATCAAGGAGCCAGCCCGACGACATATTTTATTTCGTCGCTTATAAGCCAACCGAGTATCTTCCTCCTTTATTTTCATCTCTCTCCCACCATCCATCCTCTCTCATTTCGCGTCCTTCTCCATCCAACGGGCGTCAACGAGGCAAAGCGTAACCCACCGCATTCCGACTCATTCAACATTTTCTTTAGCGCGACACTCGCCGTCCACTTTTCGTCCTGTCGAGACTTTATATTCCCGATCGTACGACCCGGCCGACCATGTTTTGCGCCGACGTTAGAGTCCCGTCTCGGAATTAGGGAAATAGAGAATGTCACGGTATAAAACGAGTTGCATTTTATTATTACAACCGGTTCGACCGTATCCTCACTCCCTCCTCATTCCCTTTGTTTCTTCCGTTTTCGCAAACGCCTCCAACCGTTTACGCAAAGCAACTTTTTAACGCAGAGCGATCTGCATTCTTTTAAAACGTGTATCACGGCAAACCATATATTTTTCCTTTCCAACGGACCTTTCGTACTCCGACACCTAAATTCCATGTGTGACCATAATTATCCTGAAAGGAACCAACCCAACCAAGCTCGTTTTCGCGGATAAGGCTTATCTGCATTTTTTTTATTTATACGTATCCGCGTATTACGTAATTTGCTAATACAACGCAACGCTTTAACGCACAAAAATTTTCATTACCAACAATGACCCTACGACTACTTTTGGATCCTAATATACACGATCAATCGTATCCAGAATATAATTTTCGATAATTCGACAGGTGTTTCCTTATAAAATAATTCAGAAAAAAAGATTGATAACGTAACCATGGTACAATCCAATTTGGCATTACTGGATCCATCCATTCATGACGCGTGCCACATCGATGTGCGAATTATGAATAGTCCGCGGGGTTCGGTTACGCATAATTTGCTAAGCGAGTAGATATTGCCAACCTAACGGGCGATGCTGCGTCTCGTGTTTTTATGTAGAAATCCGAATATGGGGAAAAAGTGCATAGAGCCACATGGCGAGGATTGCAGGGAATGCACATGTCGTACCATATGGTCGTGTTCATAGGCAGGGACGGTATATTAATACCTGATCCAGTGGAATGGGAGATTTCGTTGGTGAACATAGAAGGGGGGGCCCTGCCGCCGGTCAATAACTACTGGTTACACTACTGTGCGGGTTTACAAAACGCGACTGCCGTCGACCTCCCCCCCGAGCGACCCAGCAAATCAGCACAGCCAAAGCTGGGGACGGCTCTAGATAATAATTTAGTAAATACCTTTGGCTGCCCATGAAACCCTTTACGTTCGCTACGCCCATTGCCAAACGATAACCTGCACTTAAGGCACCTGCACCTGCGGCAAATATACTAACCCAACCGCACTGACGATTTTGCAACGATAAAATTATCCCGTTGATTAGGTCGGGACACAAAAAATTCGTAATGGTCGCATTACGTGCTGTGTGTATATTTTTTTTTTTCCTTCAATTTCGTCATATTTATTGTACGACTATCAAGCCGGTATGCGGCTGCATTATATTGAGCATCAAGACTCCCGATGCAGTGCATACGGTAAAGAATGCACTGGCTGTGTTTTCGTGTAAGGAATTTCTCAAGTAGCGACAGCAAGGAAATAAATGAGGATATGGACGCTCCTGGGTCTCGACTATGGGCATTGGGACACGTGCGATAATAGGGTTAGAATATTTTTCCGATGGGGTTGCCAGGGCCGGAGGAACGAAGAAAAATGGCTGATCGGACCTGGGTCAGGAATGGAATTGGTACGGGGCATTATTTGAGTGGGATCGGAGATTACTGGAAATTAAACGGGTGGCGTTTACATGAGGGCGCGGAGACCGGGGAAAGAGACGGGACGCGACGGTAGCCGTTGTCTGCAAAGAAGCTACGAAACGAAGGGCATGGGGAGTATCGGACCCTGTTAAGTTTTATGTTTTCGAACGATTCCCCAATTACCGCTTCTATTTATGGCATGGTGATTTCTATCTGCATGCTTTCCCATGTATTTTCCGAACCCCTATGTCGAGTAACCTTCTTCTCGCCACCAAAGTGTTTCCTATCGTCGCATCGATAGGTAGGTATACGTATGGTGTATACGTATATATATATACAGTTTGTATATCTTCGTACATGGACGCCTATGGCGTATCCACGTCCTCATCCTTGCGTTTATACGCTCTCTTTAATTGCTCCCCATAAATATCATGGGACTGGGACTTATCTGCCGGTGCTTGCGCCATTCTTGTCGTTCCTCGTGTTTATGAGCTCCCAATAATACAAGGGACGATACTCGTAAACGCACGATGGTTACAAGAGTATAGGGAAGATTCGAATGTTTTTTTTTGACTGATAGAGTAAATTTAGAAAAAGAAATTTGAGAATTTTATTTTGAAACAGAAAATTATTCGAAACGATGCAACGAATGATCGTATGTTTTTTGTATTTTGTGGAAACGGTAGATTAAATCTTAATTGGAATGATAAAATTTTATTTTGGTAATTAAAGCTTGTCCGTTCGAAATTGGCGAGTTGATTAGTCGTTAGGTGTTATCACGGGTGGATAGCGGATGAAACTGTAAATTAGTAGATTCATGAGATTTTTTTTATAATGATTCGTCTTCGTGATTGGACGTTACGCAATTGGTCGGATAACGTGGGAATATTTTGTTATTCGTAGTACAGTCCGTTTAAGGGATGTGCACGATATTGATAAGCCTATTGGATTTATTGCAGGACAATGTGACCACGGTGTATTAAAAGGGGGGAAAAAAGAAGATATATTTAATTTCTTATCGAAGCGCTCATAAACGAACCTTTATTTTTCGTTCTTTAATTACATTCTTGCGATTGTAATATAAACGCATTTCTTTTATCCGAGGCCGCACCCCGGCGGCAGCAGGTCGCATTTTATTTTTTTTTATTTTTCCATCGTGGATTCCTCGCGAGCGACTGGTAAAAAACAATTGGTAACTCGAGACGTCTCGTATTTAGCTTGCGTGAGTTCGTTTGCGTTTCTTGCACGTACCCGAGAATATGAACCTATTACAGACGTGCTTATTACGTTGAGCTACCTAATATATTTAGCCAACTGGATAATAAAAGTATCGGCAGTATATCTATAGGTACGATATATTGTGGAAACGTGGTTATACTAGTTAGCCAACTGGATATTAAATATATGGGGAAAAAATTGGTTTGACAGGGAATTGGTTATTTTAATGTTGACAAACAATTGAATTTTATTTATCCAGGAAAATATTTAAGGTCCACAGCTGGAACTGGAATTTTAATTAACTGTGGACGAACGCTCGAATTTTATTTTATTAAGTTGGCAACAGTCTCGCACGATAAAATTCCTTAATGTCCTTTGTACCTTACCCTTTTCGACTCTGCAATTGGTTTTATCGTCGGACCTATCACATTATTGTTCTTTTATATATATTGCTCGTTAAAGAGACGTGACTTATTGTTACAATCCATTATGGACGTTTGACTCGGAAGCCACTAAACGATTCTAAGGAGGTATAATGGGACAGTATTGTCTCCTAACGATATTCCAGGAGTTTTTATTATATATGGTGAGACAGGAAAACCGCGTCCCGACGACGAGACTGGCAACCCGTAATAAAGGTCGACGACGATGGCGTTAAAAGAACGAAGGGTGGCAAAAAAAAAGGGAAAGGAAATAAACAAATAACAGTTGACAATCCAATTGGACGCGGGAAAATTGGAGCAAACGATCCAACCTCAATTTTTTTCGCAAACAAGAAACATTGTTCGAAACCGAAAAAAAAGGTCACGGCTTATTTGCGATATATAATCATTTGGACGCAAAATATATTTTATCTCGAAAACTTTCCCATCGCATTGTTACTGCGAAATCGAATAGCTTCTCGATTGACGGTCAATTTGAAATTCAAATTTTTTTCGAACTATCAACCGTCCCTATGAACTTTACGCGCTGTGCGCATGCGCCATTATCGACGGACGAATCTGGTATCGGTGCTCTATAAATAAGAATTATACTCAGCTGGGATTCCGAAATTCTTAGCAAGTAAATTATAAATTATATATATATAGTACATCATAAAACGTGACTACTACGCGGGCGAGAAATTTTCGATGTGTTTACGAGGGTGATACAAAAGGGTTAAATTTTCTAAGGATCCGCCACCGACTCGAAATTATATAAACCCACCCAGTATATAACTGCCGACTGGTTATGCTTTCTAGGTGGTAACTTGAAATTTTACATTATTGAGCACGGGGTGGGTACCCCCATGGTATTCGTTTATACATAGTTAAGGTAACAGGTGGTGGGATGACAAGTTGACATTTTTATTTCTAGTAAATTTAGGGAAATTTGATTAAATTTGGGGGGGGGGCTGGTCCCCAATTTTACTATAGCTGCCGAAATTGGGTCAGGTGCTGGAAAAGGGTTTTTCCTTCGTATCGCATGCAAAAAAGACATGTACATCGCACGTCGTCAAGTTTATGGTAAATTAGGGTTGGGTGAAGGGGAAGCTTGCGAGTAACCACCGAGCACGAGGAGGTCTATGCAATTTCGTCCTTTTCACATTATTAACATCCCTTTGTACTTTTGGGTCTAATAGGAAATTCGACTTTCGTCAGAGTTTCAAAGCTACCAACTAACTAAAGCTAACCCGTACCTACTCACGTACTTTGTATTACACAGTTGGCAGTTGGCTGATGTCTATGACTTAGGTGCAAAGAACCAGCTGCGTGACTTAATGTTAATTGGGTATGACTGTATGTTATAATCAAGATGGCAACACTGAGAGAATAAATAAATTCAACTTGTACGCTCTTAAAGACTGAAGTGGTATCTACGATACTTGTACGTCTGTTCCAGCTGGTTGAAAAAAGTTGGTTTAACGTTGCTTCACGAGGGGGAAAAAGGATTTGATTTATTTTTAATGGTTTTCCAGACGCTGGAAACCGGGATGACGTTTGCGACTGTTGTTTTATCAGAGGCGTCGAAATATAAGAAATATGTCAATCGATTATAATTTTAATGATAGTATAAATATTTTTATAAAAATTCGTTCGGTCCAACACCCACCAACTGTATTCTAGATGACAAAGGAGTAGTTTGACAGCTGTCAAAATTGATTGGTGCTTCTCAGCTGGGGTACCACCGCATGCGGTATATCGCTTTAGGAGATCGTACCAATTTTCGTGGGAGGATCGTGCGGAGATTTTGTACTTTGCTTCAAGAATTTCCAAGAGGGTCGAAGAGATTGAGAGAGAGGGGGGAGGGAGAGTGGGAGGGAGATAGAAGATAAAAAAGTGGAAACGTAAGAAGACGAATAGGGTATTATATTTCAAAGGGACGAAACGTCGCCAGGATAACTCGTACAAAATTCCGAAATGTCTAATCAATCGATATTCCAGGGTACACAGAATAAAAAAGAATGATAAGAAAATGCAGCGAGTGATAATGTAAATTAAAAATGCAAAATAATTTCTCTCGTAGAAATTATCGCTGGGGATGACAGCGGATTTTCCAAAAAAATAATAATACTCGTAACAGATGAAACCCTTATATTTTAAGAGGTCAGAAGAATATTCTGGACCAAGGTCCAGATTGATCGAGAGGCATCCTGTATCAGGCGTCTCTGGTAAGATCCTCCAATTTGTGTTGGGAAGAAACGCGAAGTGAGGTTAGGTTAGGCCGTAGGCGCCCAGGGTCCGTGGCGAAGCCAAAGGCGGAATCTTTTGGGACTGTCGTCCAAATTAATTGGGTTCCACGAGAGTCAGGATGCTGCGGGATGTGGAAGGAGGGAAACACCAAGCCTTGATTCCCTCCCAGACAAGTCCTATAAATCCTGTCTCCCCCTCCAGCACGGCTCTCCTCTCCTCTGGCTTTCTCTTTCACATTTCTTTGCACTATCTTTATCCTTCGCTACCTACGACCATCAGCACCAGTACCAACCCACTGGTGACAAACCAAACGGAGCCTCTCGTGTTTTTATCTGATCTTCAGGCAGGATAGCCCTGGACGAAGGAGACACTCTGGTGGAGTTCAGGGTGCACTTGGGGGTACGGTCCACTGATTCTTCTGGTGGGGATGAACGCTGAGACAACCTGGTTGATGGTGGTGGTACAGGTACTCAGGAAGGTTAGGGTGACACCAGTGGGACCAGCTTCACGAAACCGACCTGGTAGTGGTGATGTCCTCACATTAGGGTCCTGATCCCTTATCGCCGATGATTTATAATAGTATTAATTTTTTAAAGACCTTTCGAGGCATTCTTCGGTCCATGGTCCGGGTCCTCCCATGGATGATACAGGTGTTAGAAGGGATAGTCACCCTTTTTTTTGTGTCTTTTTTATTCTTTTTATACCGTTACGACCCACTCGATATCTCTTGACAGTCACATTTCTGTGTGAGACATCCTCCATATATTCGATAATTGATATTGTACAGGGTGAGGTGTGAATAAATTTTGGTTTTAATGACAGATTTATGGACAGCTCTTTTTTTATTTTATTTTATTGCTCGTACTGTGCTTTAATCGATTATTTCAATTTGAGTCCGGATTGTCGCTCGGTGGATTTTTGGGGGATGATGCTATTTTCCATAACCTCCGAAACCTTGGCCGAAGGAATTAGCCTGGGCGCTGGCACCACTGAAACCACCTCCAAATCCTCCATAACCTCCAGGGTATCCACCACCGAATCCACTGGAGAAACTGTTGGCTGCGGCGTTCGAGCCAGATTGTCCACCACCGTAACCGTAATTACCCCATGGTGAACGACGATTACGAATGGCTATTAAAAAAAAATAGAAAGTCAGTATTGAAATTACTGTACTATTTTTTACGAAATCGATAATCCAAAATTCAATATTCTCATTTTAATTGTCGAATAGCAAGTTCGAGTGTCATTAGACTAATTTTAAAGGTATTTTTGGAGTTGGTCGGCATCAAACAAATTTTATTTCCGTTTGGGATGATAAAAAATAGTCTTTTGTTACGAGAGAATTTTTAAAAACATAATTTTAATTACCTTCAGGCATGCCAATGGCAAATGCCAACATAGCGAAGAAAATCAAATACTTGAACATCTTGATTGTCACTCTATCGGAGAAACGTACTGATTCCAGTTAGATTGTTGTCGTAGGACTGATAATTTTTTGAAAAATTTTACGTTCTTTTATACAGTCGCATCCCCACCACACGACCGGTCTTTAACGTTTGTCGATACGTCAATGGTGACGTACCGTCGTTAACGTGTTGTTCCGTTTTTGGGATTTTCTCATTTCTAATGAATCCCAAAAAAATGCCTGAGGTGGTTTTAGGAAGGAAGGACTTTCCCCTTTTTCTTTAATATTTTCCAATATGCTGGAAGCATCCTGACATTAACATCTAAGACGGTCTGGCCCTGTGTAACATATCGATGTATATATATATATATATATGTATACTCATTACTCGTGATTGCGAAATTGGAAATTTTGTATATTTTAATATAATTATGAATCATTCTATATTCCTAAGTATCCATTGCGTCAACGTATTTTCCAATTTTCAATTATCTCGAAATATTACAATTAATTATACCCTAATTACACGAGTACGAAAAGTCATTTTTAATGATCATTTAAGCGTTCTCTGTCGTTTACCGAAATTTTGTATATCAAATATTTCAATTTTTGCAAAATATACAAATACCGTGTTACACGGTAAAGCGGGGTTCGTAATAGATTTAAAAATTAAAAATAAAAGCCTAAGTGATTAGACAGAGGCACGAAATGTTTTTGAAAATGCTGATTAAATTTTTTTCAAATATTCGTTTAGAAGAAATTTGTTATGAAATTTTTTTTCTAATTTACTTTAAAATTACTTCTTTGCCGTTTAATAAAACGGACGCTCTACCTTGACGTGTTAATTTCTACACTCGTCTCTTTTCTTCTTAACATTTCTTAACATCTGATTCACCTTCTTCTTTTGAACGCTCTCAATTCACGTATTAATTAAGAAACTTAATGCCTAACTTATTTTACGTAATGGGGACGTTAAGTAACTTCAGCTTTTAATCAAAGCCTTTTGAAAATTTTCACTCCGTGAACCTAGTCTACATTCCTATACATATAGTTCACAGCATCGTACGCATAAATTACCCGTCGACACGTATAAATATGTGTTATTAAAATTTCCAAACTGTCCTAAAATTATTCGTCAAAAGCCAAAGTGAAAAAAAATGTCAAAAACCGATAAGAATCAAATTCCAAAAAAATGCCTCCCAGAATGCCACGTTTCTTCTGAAAATTCTCAAGGGACTCGTAGATTCTGCCGATCGTTAACACGATTAAAGATTCCGCGTTGAATCTCGTTCAGGAATTAGAATTGCAGTCACGGGATTCCAGGTGTATACAGAGACTCGGATGGGAGCAAAAGGCGGCGCCTTTGTGACTGTCTGGTCCTTTGCGACTGGCGGCTTTAAAAATATGCAAATTTAGAATGTCGCGAGGCACGTGGGGAGCGAAGTGGTAAAAGCTGTACGGTATATCTATAGCTGAATAAACATATACATATATACATCAACGTATAAATCGTAAGGCGCGCGCGGGCGCAATATTTATGACGTTTTAAGTTGGTGCACGACGTTGTCATCAATGACAACGCGATATTTTAGTCCCTTTGTGAAAAAGATTCCCGGCACCTTTTGCCGGAAGTAGAGATGAATATTAACGTACCCGGCAACATGCTGAATTATTAAAAAGGGCCAACGATATGGGCAGCGGCTTTTTCGAAAAGTAAAGACTCGAGATAAAACCGTCAAAAAAAAATGGTCTGAAATTTTTTTTCAAATTTTCCAAAATTTTATCAAATCCTCCGTCACAGCAGTCCAGTGCTAATTAGATACTCGACACGAGTACCGACAGTTGTCCGAATACGAGTACCTTAACAAGAAACAACCCCCAAGCAGAAAGCATGTCCCGGGGCTAAAAATGCAAATATCAAATTGTATATATCGCGTTAAGTAGAAAAATTGAAATCTGTCAATTCCCCTATGACTGTTAGAGAATATATACATATACACACCCATCACCCCATATATTCCCGTAACAGCACGCGTCGTCCCCATAAGGTGGATGATGGGTACCATAATGATCCCCCAGATGATTCATGACGTGGGATCAGTCAAGCGTTCAAAATGATGAATATGGAACGTGGCTTTTTCCTTAAAATAGGAATAACGATATTTAGGGCCCAAAAGTCCCAATGGACCCAATCGAACGATTAATAAGCGACAGCGCGTGTCCATACAGAGTGTCAAGGTGGCTGCCAATTAACTATACGATTTGGTTACACCGAGATTTCACAGTTACCCTGGAAACGCCCGAAGGTCGACAGGGGTGGAAACTAACGGAGTAAATAAAATAAAAAAAAATTCTCACTCAGGGACTCGGGCGTTTCACTTAAAATAGCGCGGAGCTCGGGAGTGTTTCTTTCCACAAAAATAAATCGAAACTCGCGTGCCGTCCTGATAGTGCGACCCTCGGGTGCGTCGCGGAGCCTTACCCGATCCTCAACGCACGTTTCCACTGTACGACCAAACTTGTTTCCTCCTTTACTCCATTTTTTTTTTCCGTTCTTTTTCAACCCCCACTGCCAGCGACCTACTATACTGCGACATTTTAGTCGCCACACCGCACCCCTTCAAAACCCACAGGGGTTGATAAAATTGCCGGCTCTCAACCGAGCGAAGCGACCGAAAAAATCGTCGCGATTCCGCTGCGGAATCGGTATCGTCGGAAAATTAATTTAAATTCGAAAACAGTCAACGAAATTAGTTGAATGTTTCTTATCAGTATATGAAAATCTATCGAAGAGTACAAGAGTGACAAAAAATAGTAAAAAAAATATCGTACCTTATCAGTGTTTTATCAAGAGATCTTCAATCTTCATCTTCGTTCATCAACCCTTTATTTTCTCCTGCTCATTTCTACGTCCTTCTTAAACGCTAGCGCGACTGACAATGGGACACCATAGTTTTCCCCTGTGATCAAGAACTGGCGCTGACTATCTTTATTATTCTCTATGGTGGGCAAGGGTTGGGGGTTGATGAGAGACAGGGTGAAGTAGAGCAACGGCTAAGGGTTAAACGCACGGGACGCATTGCGAGCCCCTGGCGAGTGATAAATATTCAGAACGAGGTGTGGACACGCCACGTTATCAACGCCGCGTGCGCTAATATACCCCAGCAGGTCGGCATTGTTATCGATGGGAGTCCTCTAACGAGAACAAAGTAAAAAATGAATAAAAGAAACGATATTAAAACGCGCACTTTGCCACGTTATTTGTTCTCCGGATCGTTGAAATTCCGTGAAAATAACTCTACGGGACTTTTTTAAGCAGGAAATTGGAATTTTAAGAGACGCATAAAAAACATCTTGTCGACGATTTATTGACATTCTATAGTATTTGGGGTTTTATAGATACATTTTTTTTAATGTAATTTCTTTTTAGGACTTTTGAATATTTTTTTTAACGTCGGATACAATGAATGGGCAATTTTTGTATGGTTGGTGTGTATGATTTTTATGAATGGGTTAGAACAAGGGAAACAATGGGAATGTGGAACGAAATGAAATCAATTGTCAGAGCGGGTTTTGCGTTACCAATTAATTTGTTGGATCTTCAATTTTGTATGGGACTTTTGAATGGGTCCTAAAAATTTGTTTCGTTTTGTATCAGTATCGGTTTTCCTCTTTTATTTTTGACTTGCCTTTGTAACCGTTCGAAAACACTGGCTACCGCTGAATCAAGAGCAAATTGGTTAAGTTGAAACGATGAGGTTTCCTTATTTGCATAGGACTCTAACGGGTGTTCCGTTCTGACCAAGTGTTCCCTTGTACCTGAACTTTACCAACTGTTTCAGGCACCCTCACCAAAATTCAGGTACAAATTACAAGATTTGTTTGCCTTTCGATAATATTTATTGTCTACTAATGGAATGTTCTTCATAGCTAACAAATATTTGAGCGTCCTTGTGTATTTTGTACAGAACAGGACCACGTGGGAGTGAGAGGGGGAGGACGAGAGATATTCAAAAAGACAGAGGTAGATTTTTGAAAATTAATTTTGAGATTGTTCAAGAATATTTTTTGAATTATTAAAATTCATATAGAGTGTTATACTAAAAATTTGTTATTAGATACTCTTGGGGAAATAAATATTAATTTTTGATAGTAACCACATTAACGTTTTTGTTATCGCCCCAACTTTCGTCCGACCATGCGGCTCACTATCTTCTCACGTGACAAACTCACCTAAAACCCGTAACTTTGTATTATACTTTTTTTTTTACTGGGAAACCCGTTACGATAACGGGGCTTTAAACGTTTTCATAATTAATCAATGGAAGTTGGGCATTAAAATTTTTGCTACCTTAGCTAAAACTTCCGACACAGTCTTCCGTACGGAGATAACCCCTTAGAATCCAAAATACTAATTAGCGCAATATCGGTATTTATAAATCACGAAAGATTATCGTTCCTATTTTACATATTAATTGTAATCGGTTTTATTATCGAAAATATCCAGAACCAATTGTATTTAGGAAAAAAATTAAACTCATTTAAACCTTAATAATCGTTTCTACTTATCGATCGAAATTTCTTAATCAGCATTTCTGACGATAACTCCAAAATAATTATATATTCAAAACGTACAAACGACGATCGTAACGTTGTCGTATAAGGCGACAATTAAGGTATTAAAATAGTTAATGGACCATGACGCAAGTGGATCATCGCGTTACGCACAGTTCGTAATTCCCGCCTGATTGGAAGCCCATTGTTCCGGATAATCTAACTAGTCAGATTATCATTAGGTCTGCGTGGACTGTACCTACGCTAAGTAACGAAATGCTAGCTTAAACCGCCCCCACGTTTTTTGTTTCAACAACCAATCCCCCAGCTAATTTATGTCAATCTCTTCCGTCGGATAAGCCTAATTTCAAAAGACAAGATTCGAAAAATGTATTATCACAAAAGAAAAAAAAACTTTTCGAATAGTTTTCGCTGAAAAATTATTTCAAGGAGAAAATAAGAAATTTTGTTGTTTCTCGACGAATCATCCTAGTCCGGCCAATCGTGACGGTACACAAAGGAGACCATCTTTTTTTGTTTGATCCTTACGCCAATTTTCACTCAATCATATCCGGTCTAGCCGTAGGGATCGAGGCTCGCGTAAATCCTGGAAAAATATCAGAGCCTCTGTACTCTTCTTTGGACTAGGTTAGGTTAGGTTGGATTAGGCTGTTTTGGGTTACCTTAGCCATGGTTATCCCTTGTCCATTGCGGGCGACGGTTCGTGGATCGAACCAGTGAGTACACGTAATCAAACGGCAAATCCTTCGAATATCCTTTCCTCTGTATTTGACGCAATACAAGGATCCTTTTTACGGATGAGTTTCGTTTTACGATCACAATTTTCCATATTGAAAAGTCGAGTTCGATTCGAGCTGGGATCGAATTTTCGGAGATCAGACAAGGCTGAAAATCCTTGTCTGAAATATCATAAATCGTTGTGCTAAAAAAAAAAGATGGCGACGCAAGATTGATTTTTTGATTTTACTAAGAAAAGCACAATATTTCAGTATCCATACTGTGTTTATGAATAATGCATGTGTTGAGGGAGAAATTTGAAGAATTTCAATGCTTGTATCGCTGTATAAAATTTGGAATTTAATTTTGGAAATTACGCTTAGTGGGATTGCTGTTAAAAAAGTGTTCAGTCGTTTGGAACGGATTGAAATTATAATCGATTTTTTATTTGTTTTTCAAATTTTCCCGCCATGCTGTTGAAAGCTTTATTAGATATTAGCTCAACGTAATTGTATTATCGTAGCTGGATGCTTTGAGCTTACTAATGACTTTCATATGCATACGTCTTGCTTGGCTACGGGGGATAAAATCAATGGATTTATTAATAACGTCCACCATATGTGTGTAGTTAAGAAAGTTCAACTTCCTGCGCATGCGCGTGACACTTGAGAATAAACACACACGAGATATATATACGTGAATAAGATAGCAACGTAACTAAACAAAAAAATACAAAAATTCCTAAAACAAATTGTCGGTGGGGGGGGGGGGGAGAAGTACTAAAAAATATGAAATTGCGTTCGATTGAAAAAAAAATAATTTTACAGCTAGAAATCAAATTGGAAATTAAAATATTTATGAGGACGAATATCCTTTTTTTTGTTAACAGTGTTAATGTCCTTTGACTCAAAATAAAAATTCTGTACGCGTACAGATACCGGGAACAAAAAAATCTGAAAAATAATTCCCGCTGAAAAATATCGATAATACAGAAATTCAAATACGATAGCCTGAGGATATTGCGAATATAACCAGTGACTAGGATTGGTTTTACATTGCTGAATATATTGCATAAAATTATTAAAGGAACCGATGCGCGATGATAACCAAAAAGATGAAAAAAAAGAAACGATACAGCTTTACGTCGAATAACAGATAAAAAATAAAATCTGTAAATCATACCCGAACGTCATATATAAAATTGCTATTTTTTTGGACAGTCCTTATTATATCCTCCTTAATTGGACAGAAACGCCTCGCTATCGTTATGCAGCTTGTTAACATTTTGTCAGTCTTTTACAGTGGCGAACAAAAAACTCGTATGCCATTTCACAGTCAAGTTAACAGGGCTGCCAACGGAATTTCCATCAAACATCATAGCCAGTCGGCGCAATGAAACTCCTGATTTAATATTTCAGATCAACAAAAAGACAAAAGAAAAAACCATTGACAAACTATCGACTCGTAATATCCAATGGTGAACGTATATGTAGAATATATATATATGCATATGCATGGTGATTATACAGGCTTGCATATTCAACGACTTTACGATTTCCTCAACATAATACATATTTATGCGTGGGCAAACGTTCGGATGAACGGTCCTTTAATTAGGCGTGAAACGTGCAGTAGCCGACATCTGGTTTGTACTTGGTGTGTGTGTATATATATATATATATATATGTGTATATATGTTCATCCTGTTTCTTGTGCACTAAACACATGCACTATTTTGTCTATTAGGTAATACTCTATATGTATAGTGCGTCTATTAAAAATAATTATTGGGAATATTGTATATTAAGTTGGTATATGGTGCTTGGAATGATACAGAGAAAATAAAAATTTTGATTATAATATTTTTGATTTTATTTTTTTGATTACGATTTTTCACTCGGATCCGGAATTGAAAATATGTTCTAAGTTATCGACTGTTAAGGTTTTTCAAATTACATTTTCACGGATTTCATCCAATACCTTTTATTTCCTTACGTCGCTACGCTGCGAGACTATGGCGACTAAACAATATTCCTCGAACCAATTACGGACTTCATTTCTAGACCAGCTCACTCGGAAAGTTCAATTTTTCTACAATGTAAAGTTCAAAGTGCAAACTTTAAAGTTCTTCCAGTTTAGCCAACAATCCAGGCAGTGCTCGACGGGTATATACTCGAAAAAATGTTTTCTAAGTGTTAAATTAAATTTTTTCCCTATAGATGATCGTAATGATAAATTTAAAAAAGTGAGGAAATAACCAGGAATCAAATCGCGAATTACGAATTTGTATATAAAATAAACAATTTTTGCAGAGATGTAATTTTACGGGTAAGAAATATATTCCTCCGCATCGCTCCTATCGGAATACGAATTATTCATTTAAATTTTCAAGTTCAATATTTTCACGTACACCTCACTACCCACGAATTCTAATAATTCTCTAGATCTTTCCTGGTTTACTTCTTTCCTCTCTTTATACTCCTCAAGGAGCGTCATGACTTTTCCAACTTCTTTTTACAGCTCAAAGACACATACACACCATAGAGCACAAACGTGTCCCATATCGCGTGAACTTTTTCCTATCAACCTTTATGGTGCGAGAAACGCTCGATTCGCACGTTATATCTGTTTTGTGAAAATCGAGGAAAAAGGAATATTATCCTCCTTATATCATATATATATATCCACCATAATATAGCGAAGAAACCCATTCTAGTATAGTCAAGTGAACAAAAGGCTCATTTTACCTTGGTACCTACTTGCTATAGGAAACCATAGTATAATGTCCGTTGTATCACGATCGCTGCAATTTCTATAACACTGTTTCCGATCTGCCGGATAATTGTGCGAAAAACATATAGCCGGGTTCGATAAATATTCACCCCATGGAATTTACACAATTTATCTTCGTATCTCTATGGAGAAAATTTCATCGGCGCGTTTCGCACGATGAAAAATACACGCGTTGACCTTCGTGTACGGCGAGAAAAAAAGATTAAGAAACTTTATTTTTTTACTTTCTTCTTTTTACACTCCTCCAAAAGTGCATACAAATTGCTTCGTTCCCTCGCAGCAAAGAATCCTATACGTGCGCGTAGCCCGCGCAAGGGCCTATACGTCGTTTAACGTTTTCCTTGGAAAGATATTATCAGCAGCCAGTGCTAGTCTTGGACACTCGCTACGTTCTCACTGATACGCGATGTATTTTGCGGAGTCGCGTAAAATTCCAAGGAATTTCAAGAACAAAGGAACAAAATGATTATCGGGAATATCTGAGGACAAGGTATAACATATGTATCCGATAAGGTCTGCGCGATAACACCCGAAGATAAGAATGCGGTTGTGAATAGAAAAACGAGTAAAAAAAAAGTATTCAAAGATTAACTCAAAAAATTAATGAAAATTTGTATAAACGTGAAACAAGCTTGTTTAATAATTATTTTCATTATTAATTATTTCCCCCAATCGCAATCTCATCCTGATAACGTCTAAATAGACTAGCGGTTTGGGAGTCCATGAAATCCTAGAATCCTCAGGAGTCCCTGGAGTGGCGCATCTCGTCAGGAATTTCTTGGTTGTGGGGGAATTCGCACAAGAGACAATCTTGGTACGTAGACCGAGGGTGAGGGCAGGATTGGGGGTTGTGGACAGGGGCGGTACAAGGGGGGGTCGAAAGGGCGAGAGAAGCGTTTATTAATAATGCGCACCCAATTAGCGGCTCCATGGCGTGAACCACCCGCACTCATTTGTCATCCGACCAGCCCTCGTGACGAAAGCCATCTCCATCAACGCGACTTCCTCCTGGACCATTCGTCTCGATTACGTCCCGTCTTGACTAGCAGCAAGGTCATTAACATGACTGCGTACAAATAAAGTTTACAGATCATAAAAAACAATCGTGACCTAGGTCAAAAAAATGTAATCAACTTTATCACCCTTAAAATTCCCCCAAAAAATGTAGAAATAATTTTTCAAAATTTTCCTCTCGAGTTCTTCCCAGATTTGAATCTCTGAGCGAAATCGGCCAAAGGGTTGACTCGCGCAAGGGTACCGAGAATAAGGGTAGGAAGCACGAAGGATTCCAAATTAGTTTCCAACTCGATTAGCTTGCACCCTCGTAGAATGTGTGGTAATTATAAAAGGGGTTGCACCGATCGAGTGGCTTTGACTCGAAGGGTGGGAGTCGAGTATAGTTAAGTTGGATCTGTAGGGGTGCATAGGGAGTGGTGGTTCTCAGTGGTATCTGGCAGGCGTAGTAGACGGGGATAATTCTATTCTGGTAAGCGGTGGCATCCGCGTAGGAATGCAGAGTCGATTTCCACGTGAGTGCTTCTATATGTGTTACTTCCTTTACGGTCCTTTAATTAGCTTTTCCACGCGGCTAACAACCGGCCATACGTCATCCAGCGCATAGGAAGGCGAAGGGAGGCCAGGAGTTCTCGTGAAAAAAATGGCTGAGCCTTATAGCATGTTGTTGCTGGCTGCTACTCATTGCTCTTGCTACCGGTGGATATAAGCATTTGATTATTTTTAGAAATCCCTGCTCCCAGCTTCCGCGTAACAATCTGAAAAGGGAAATAGTCGAGATACACGGTCATTCATTTTAATGACTAAACTATAGTCACGCGGACACGACGTTACTCGTGTCTTTTGAAACACCCTGCATCCTCGGGAAGCCGGAGTGTATTTACCTAGGACTTCGGAAAGCTCCAGTAAGTCGGTCCCATTGCTATTTAAATGGTAACCTAACCTATCTGCGTTGTCTCTATTTGGCTTCCGGTGTGTACAACCTTAATTGTATATACGATGAATTTAATTAATTTGTACTATCAAGCGACATTATTATTGTTACCGTGCAAAATTATTATCAAATTTATTTTTTAATAAGCGTTATCAGTTCCTTATCAATAGACTGGGTCTAGTCCAATATCAAGTACAGGTTCAGTCTACAGCAATGGATTTAATGTCCGGTGCTGTTTACTTAAGATATGTTTTTAATATACCCAATTTTCAATGCAAATAACGTATGTATGGTCGTAAGGGAAATTTATCGTACGATCAAATTATACAGTTTTGGATTTTGATTCGGATCTACCTACCCGGTTATCGCGCTTAATGTCAAAGCTATGAGAGATTCCATGAAATTTAGTACTTTGTCCCAAGGGTGATCGTCCCCGCAACAATGCAGACACACGCGGTCCTGTGACAGAGGCTGTACTCGACCTGGGTATCGTCATCAGAGAATGGCTAGGCCACAGCCCCATAGCTCGCTAGGAATCCCATTGACAGGATCCACGTGACCCCATGACGCAACAAGATCAAACACCGACCACGTGACATATTGGTTGCACGTTACACCGCGAAATAGCATGCAAAGTCTTCCATTCGACTGGCTTACAAATTACATGACGAAAGATCAGGAACACTTGACCGACCTGACGACCATCAACCCGATAGGATCTTTCCGAGTCAAGAGAGAAAACGAAGAGCTGATAAAACCACCTTTTACGACCGATTGTTTATGGATGTTGTTTTACCCATAGAAAATCCCACAGTATACATTACCAAGAAACAGCACAGTGTACATACTGACCTTAAAGGGGTCCTGAAGTATCGAGTTCTCCAATTTGTTCTTGTATAAAAACAAACATTGTTTTTAGCATAACAAAAACAAAATAAAATTTTAACACTATTTCTCTGATAAATCCCCAGACATAGCCTACAAATTTCGCCCATATTGTTGTTGTTATAAAAACGAGAAAACAAAGACAATTGTACAATAACAAAAACAAAGATTGTACAAAGTACATAGTGTCGCGATCCTACACCATTCAGTCGCATCATCTATACGGGTTTAACCCGTAAAACAGTAGTGTAGGTGGCTGTGAGTTTTTACTGTGAAATATTTCTGTAACCAGGGACGGAGTATTTATAGGAGACAGTTTGGTGGATGGGCCCTCGATGGTAGCAAGAGTGTCGCGACGACAAATTGTATCGTTAGAGCTTCAGGTCGTCCTAAGGGTAGTAGGCGACGTTGTAGGTATAGCAGCATCCAATCCAGTATAAGAGTCGAGCTGTGTAGTTGCCGTCTCAAAGGGAGTCGATCTTAATGGATGACGGTTTGATTAATGATGGCGGTTCCAAAGAGGACTGCCGTGGTTTGGATTCATAAACAGTCGTATATCTGACGAAGAGGTTAAATGGGCTGAACTCTCAGTCGGGACGTTATATTTACCGGCTCGGAGAATAATACAGTTTTACTCACAAGTCAGCAGCCCTTTACACGTCGGTGGCAACAAGCTGTAGATTAACGCTTGGAATTATTTACGTATCCAGAATTAAAGATCTTGATACACGAGTACGTTTAAAGGCGTGGTAATGCGTTATACAATGCTGTGATACGGTGCGATACGTCATGATAACAAGTATCAATTTTTAATTAATTCATCGAATTGACTTTAAGCCAAGTTTATGACCAGCCTGGTGGCTCCTGGAACTTGTCTACTCGTTATTTCTTAACGATCGGCGTCTCTACCATTGTTTGTTTCATGGGCGTGAAAACTCCTGGGACACGCGTAACCGTATCTATCGGGAATACCAGTCGAGAAATACAATAAAGAAATTCAATTGCTCGGTATAATATCGCGCCGGTGCGAGGATGGGGAAGCAATCAGAAATCGCCCAGGGCGATGGCTAAACAATCTGTGCAGGGAGTTTGCTCATCTCACAGATACGACCCCGCGCGTTCACTTCAACGGTTCTACCTTCTGTTTCAACTCGGTCTCTTTTCTCGCTTCTTTCTTTCTCTTTTCTCAATATTCCTTTTCCAACGCGCATTGCGCTATGTTTGCCGCCTCGGGGCGCACACTCAAATTTCTACGCGCGACGGTAAACAAATGTTCTCTGTTTTTTGGATACAGGCGGATACCTGCCTCAAGGGCCAAAATCAAAATTGGAATCGCCACCATGCGCGCTCCTTTGTTCTTGGTAGAAAGGATATATATATTTTTAATAAAAAAAAATTACATTTTTTTCTCTATTTTATCGTACGAGCAATGTCAGCGGAATTAACAGTATAAGTAGTCTTATTTTATTTTTTCATTTTATATATTTTGTTAATAATAATTTTACATGGGTTTTATTATTATATACTATTTACGTGCTGATCATAATTATTAGGTTTCTGTATTTTCGAATTGATCCGTTCGTTAGCAATATACTTAAACGTCTTTGGTACGCGGGAATAGTTCCAATGCAATTTCGAAAATCCCGCCGTAAATCAGAGCATCCAGAACGATTAGTCAACCGCGCGATACGACTCATCCCCGAGTTACGTGGCACGCTCGTAATTTCCGTTTCTTAGATGTCTCTACATAATTATTCGGTCTTAGGGTACTTTACGAACGGGCCCATAGACTTTACGAACGCAAGAGTAAATTATCGCGTCAACGTGAGCCAGCGCACTCGCGCGGGACTTCACGTAAACTCGGTCGATTTATATACGGGAGCGTAACGGGATGTGATATTCTTAATTAGACGAAATCATAACCCTCGCTGAGTAACACGTGTCAAAAGTTTCGACGTGGGTTGTGAACTCCGCTTAATCCTGTCCACGACACAAATTAAATTAAACGCACTTCCTTATTCGCATAACGGCAATTAATATTTTCACCGAGAGCTACTTTACTGTTTAACGACAAAAGTTTTCGAGGTTTTGAGAAACTGCCAACTTCATATATATATTTATATACACATACATTATCATACTACCAACCTTCTACGCAAACGTTGTTTCAGCAGACACTTCCGGAATCTTTCTAGTGCCTTCTGCAATTTTATAGGGACTTCTTATCGGATAAAAATCCCTAGACCATTATACGAGCTATCATCGAGTCCGTGCTATAAATCCAGTATTTTCTGGGTTACGCGTACGTCCTGGACGCTTTTATTATATATCCTTAGACGAATGTCTCATTCGAAACTATACTTAAAATTCATAGCGGGTTTGGTACCTACCGATGGACCTTAGATATTCAGCGTACGGAAGTCCCGGTAAAAGCGACGTCCTACCACACCGTTTAAACGTCGACAGCATAAAGAGCATTTAATTACCGAAGCTAAATCGTTAATTGTATAAATTTTCATTTGTATCAATTTTTTTCTTTCCTTCTAAAATAATTCCACACGATATGCTCACCCATTTTTAATATAAAAATCAGTGATATTGGTAGCATTGGCAAATTTAAAAAAAAATTATGAAAACCTTTTGTACACGCGTACCACACGTAAACCACGTCTCTACCGTATCTAAAGACCGCGCATTCGTGTAAGAGGTCGCGCGAATCTGTTTGAATTATAGCCGCCCTTTTCCCATAGAGACACGTGCGAAACGATCTAATAGCGGAGCGTCGCCCGCGTAACGTATGAAACATTCATAAAGAGTAACATAAACTATGCACATAATGTGTAGGAAGGAGCATAATAATAACGTCGTCAAGGAGCAGGGAGTATATTCACGGTCTCCATCACCCCTACCAGAACCTTCCTGCGTGGCTCCCAGTTGTCCCTGGGGATTAACTCGCATCGTTGGAACACATGCCCGCTATACGTCTCCCAGGCTTTCCCGTACCGACGTTGCCAACGTCTCGAGGAGCCATCCGGAATGGTAGACAGCAGTAGGTACCAACCTAGAGTAAACCTAAACTCAGCAGCGACCTTTCCACGTATGCTTGAATACGTAGAAACCTACTCGTAAACCCAAGGAGTTGCTACGGTACGTTCGGCACGCGTACAGGACGCATCTCACGCGTCCCCACTTACGGCGTAGGTTATTCTAGAGGATTAGTTTGGCGTCGGCGTCGGCATGCGTCGTTATCCGCTATTGTCAAGTTTCAAGGGCGGTTCGAGTAAACCGGCACTGCTCCGGATGTCGTTAAATTTAAACGACGTTAAATTTCGACTCGAACTCTAGGGGAGGATTTTTATCACCCCGTGATACGAGGGTCCTATCGATCTTGTTGAAATAAAAAATGTTTTTTTTTTGTAATTTTTTTATTCCTTACACACTTGGTCCCTGTCCACGGGCTTCTGAATCTGCTTACGTAAGATGAATATAGGTTAGGTCTCTTACCTGAGGGAGGTTTAATCGAATTTGTGATTGGACCAGACCGATTGGGATCGCTCCTATTTATTCTGTCAAGATAGAATTTGTCTTCCTAATGCTTCTCAGTGTTGGGCTGTCTTGGTTGGCAGCACTGTGAGGGTTTGGTCCTCGAAAAGGGACTAACGAGTGGCTGACGGCGAAGGGGGGATGAAGCGCGGAATTTTCAATGGAATTTACGAGTCATTTAAATAATTCCAATTAACCAAGTTTGCCCGATTTAAGCCACCGGGTGTTAACTTTTCAAAACTACTTTCGCATCCGAATTTTGGCTCTGTTTGTCCAACGCGATTAAAGCCAATGCAACTGTAGCTGGTTGGTTGTACTGCCTTGAATATTTCATCCTAGTCAAAAACGACACTGGGTATGTAAATCTCGCTACGTAACAACCTGGCAGGATCCTCATGTACCGGCGGACATCAAAAGACGTTGGAGAGGATCGCGACGAAAACTATCGGCGCTCCCTCGAAGCATCGGTCCTGTGAACCAGCCTTAAGCTAATCTAACGGTTGCCGAAGATCCTTACCAGATAGCAGACAGGCCAGCTGTTCGAAAATTCAAAAAGTGACTACCAAAGCGATGACTACGAAATTTTTTTTTTCCCTTACAAAAATCAACAGTTAAAAATACCAAGTAATGCCAACCCCATTAAGGGTCCCCACGAAAGTCCCTAGACACATAAAAATCCCTGGATCTAGATTAAAATTTTTTTTTCATTCGCTAATAAAGAATATTAATTACAATAATAACCCTACGTACTGCCTGGACCATTTTCAAAGTTAAAGAGTTCTGGATAACCATGAAGATCTCCACGAAGTGGGATGCTGGTATCGGTGGTCCATACGAGGGAATACACGATTATAGGGGGATGTGTATTCAGGGCGGGTGCTGAGTCGATAGCTCGTCGTTTCAGACACGGGGCACGTAGCGTATTATCATCGTTACGCGGCGAGGATCACAGTTCGTCGATACAACTTCGCCACACAGCCCATCATATCCCTTTGGTTCTGTTCCGCGTTTCAGTTTTACCATCAAGGACAAGAGACAGTATAAGGATCAATGGCAAAGCCATGAATAACGCAGACTAGAGCATGTAATACAACGATCACGTATGGCCGTATGAGTCTTTTTTTAAAAACATCCCTTATTTTCCTTTATCATCCATCCCGATGCTTATAGGAGTTTTCCTTAAATCCCTCCATTTCCACGATTCCCTTTTCCGAAAATCGGGCCAATATCGAAATACGATATTTTTAATGCATATATGGATACACGATGTTCACTGTCTAAATAGTTCTTTTTTTCGGGGACTTTCTCAATAATAATAATAATCGTATTTTGTAACGACACAGACGCCATCTTGTTTTTCACTAGCGTACCAATAAACTTCAACTACGATTCTCGTTGAATCTCGTGCATGATAATAACGTGTCCATCATCGTGGGCCTGGATTACCTATGAATTCTCTGTACTTGGCATATGTGTATCAACGTATAAGCATACGTGCAATTTCACGAGGTGAACTGGTTAATAACAATAGGATCACGGTCACTGGGTAATCGAGCAGTTTGCACCGATACTGGTACGTTCTATTCGATTCCGCTTGCATGGAATCATTGGGTTTCGTGCAAATGTAACCTAACCTCATCCTAGAAAGCTTTAGCGTGGACTGTATATATGAATGGTATATACAGATATACGTGTTATAGAGTGCATAACTGTAATAGTCCATTGTAAAGTGGATATGTACCGTAACATATAATGGGATCCTGAAGAACGTGCAAATGTTCTGCTCTATGGTGTTATAGTAATCGATTGTGTTTATGGTGTTTAGTATAACGTCTTATATTATGGAGATATTTTTTTGCAAATTTTTTAATATGACTTATACCATGATTTTGGTTGATATGAAGTAATTTCTGTAGTTATAAACTTAAGCCTGTAGTAGGTGCATTATTTTTGGACTCGTAAGAAACGTCTGACAGTCGAATCTGTCAGGTAAAAAGACCCCTGAAAAGTTAACAACTGGTTACGATGATTAGGATTTGGTAATTATTAATAGAAGCTTGTTAACTGATAAGGCGTTGATATTAAACGTTTTTCTGTTACAGCATGTAAAGTCTATGCTTGAAAGAATTAGGAATTTGGATAGTAGGTAAAAATTTGGAAATTTTTTATCGGAATTGTATATTGTTAAATATGTAACATGTGGATCGTGGATTCTTTGGCATGAATTTTGAACGTAAGTGTGGTTATGGTCGTGTGATATGTGTATGATGGATATATGAAATTAATTATGGAAAGTCAAATTTTATAATGTTACTTGAGAGAATTTTTCTTTGTTTATTATTATTTCCGTCTTATTCAATTTTTTTTTTCATTGCAATCATTCGAGACCATTAAGATCTACGTGGGTCGGAGAAACTATAGCTTGCCAGTACTTTTAAAAGTAATAAAGCTAAAGTTTCCCAAGACTTCGAGGTGCTTAAGTGAAAAAAAGTTGGAAAAGTGGATATAATTAAAATCATGATGTATATTTGCAAGCGGATTTGGAACGTCGCGTCAGACAGTCGTATAAAAAAAAAATTAAATTTGACTAATCAAAATAACGAGAGATTACCTTTATCGTGGCGACGATAAAATTGACTTTTGAAATATTTAAAAAAAATCATAAAATTAATTATGCGAATTTCTTGTATCAATTTAACGAAGAAATGTTATCCGAGTGGATTTTAAAATAATGACATTAATAATGGACTCTAAATTTTCTTTCTTCATCTGTCCAACTCGAATGATTCACTGATGGCTTGACAGTCATTGGCCACGTTATATATCTTCCCCTTGTAGCCACTAATCAGAGTGATCTAGTTCCCTCGTAGAAATTCATTCTTAATTAACACAGAAACAAGGCATTCGTTCGGCCACCTAGACGTGACATAATACCGTTATTAAATTAACACGCTAGATTTCACATAGGCTTAAGAAATTCCCCACTGTTCTAACAGTCTCGAAAATCATTCATCTGGACAACTGTCATCTGCCCTGAATTTGGATGAAATGGAAAATGTCCCAAAAAAAAATAAAATCGACTATCATAGATAAGACTAACGAACTTGAAAAATGTTTATTTAACAAATTTTAATGAAACTGTTCGTAAAGATATATCCGATTTTCGAACCTCTTATCCATGTCGAAAGGTAACGGTAACCGATTAATTTGTCGCGCAAGCAGGATGCTGCGATGAGCCAGATTGAAAACTACAGAA
Source organism: Trachelus troglodyta (assembly GCA_030142635.1). Taxonomy (NCBI): domain Eukaryota; kingdom Metazoa; phylum Arthropoda; class Insecta; order Hymenoptera; family Cephidae; genus Trachelus; species Trachelus troglodyta. The sequence continues at coordinate 3,193,275 of JARQTJ010000356.1, forward strand.
TCAAGTGGACCACCAGCGGTGTTAATGGAAACGTGAAAGAAGTCGAGTGTCTCAAGGATTTCGATGACAATCGGGTTACGCGGAAACGTATGAGAAGCTGAATAATTCTTTTCTTTTTTTTTTCCGTTCTTCTTCCGTGGAGCAAGAGAGCAAGTAAGAGTAAAAAAACCGACAGTGGTAAAAAGTTGTCAATGCCGCGACAAACCGGTACTTTGGTTCCATGACTACCGAACGTGATTTAAAAATCTTTCGCATTGGCACTGCAGGAATGTACATTGCCTACAAAGTACGAAAAACCGATGAAAAATGAATGTTAAATTATGAGTGAAAAAATTTATCAAAAAACAAGCATAATTATCAGCGAATAATAAAATTTTTATAAACCAACCACTTTGTACGTACGATATAGTTGGAAATAAAATAATCAATTAAGCAAATTTCCATTTTTTTTATCTGTTTCCACTTTTTACCACAATGAGATAAATAATAACGAGCGATAATCGCAATCATGAGAACTTACAAGTACCGAGATATATGTTTCCTAGGTTTCGCGATTCATGCCTTGTAAGCACGCTGCTCGAGAGTCGCCCGTTGCGGGTTCTGCACGTTGGCTGCGCGAGGTGCCCGTAAGACTAACGTAGCATCTTGTGTATAAGTTGGCAAAAACCGGTTTTCCCATTAATCATTATTGACTCGGCCTCCCAATAATGAATGTTGCTCTCGGAGGTCGCCGAAGTCAGTGCGAGAGATTTTGAGTAAGTGGTAAATAAATTACCACCGACTGCATTAATTTTAACGCCAATTAAATTTTTATCTCCACAATAAATTCCCCCGAGCATGTATCACGTATAACCTGGCCACCATCATCGGGATAACACGGATCGATGTGAAATTAATAAATTTTATCAGTACCACCCTCCAGGGCGGAAAGATTAATACGATTTAAAATTCATCTTTTAATTTTCTCGAACACACCCACAAAATGTCCATAATCATTGAAAACAATTCGATCGATTATGCATCAACGTTTTTATTAACGTTGTAATTAAATTTTACAAAAAAGAAAAACACCGAACAAACATCTGCATCACTTTGCATGCCAAAGAAATTTCTTTAAGGTCCAACAGTACCACGAGTGCACATCTTAAGGTGAGATAAAATTTCACGAACACGTTGCACGTGGCATCTGCGATTAAGTGCGTGCCAAACACCTGTCCTTACCTGGGTAACGCACGAACAGTATTTTTGTGGTAAAAAAATGTAAAAGATGCAACGACCAAAATAGAAATATTTGTTACGTAGAATCGAAAAAATTTTTTACGTAACATTAAATTGCACTTTACTCCGTAACTGTGGTCGAACTTCAAAAATACCTTTTAAGGGTGCATTTTGAAAGTCTTTAATTATCAATCCCCAGCGATAAGCAGCAACTAAGGAAACCGTCACGCGATTCCTAATTCGGCGCAGTCTACGTAACGAAGGAAATTAGGGGTGGTTATAGGTAGACTGAGGGTTGTACCAGTGCTTTGTATATAGGTATATACCATATATATTATATATAGTATATACTATATACTAGAGTATACCTAGGTCGAGGATAGGGAGCAATCAACAAGTGGTGCGAGATGAGGAGGGAAAGTGGATAATGTCGAAAGGGTAAGTTCACGATTCTGGAAGAGGTACGATAGGGGATGAAAACGGTGGCAAGATTACGACTGCCAGTGTAGCAAATAGAGAGGGTTGTAAAACGTGGGAAAGAATTGAGAAAGGGGTTGCATTCTTCCAGGTCGGTTGCACCGCGATCAGGCTGCCCCTACCGGCGGTAACCTGACCTTCTTTATGTAACGGAACCAAGGGTTTTCTTTTGCTTGCTTTCTTTGATTTTCGTAATAAAAGTTAAAAGAAAAATTCACCAGAGTTAAATGCACTATTGCGTTAATTGATAAAATAATCATACAATATTTTTTTAGGTCAGTTATCAAGTGATAACCGAGCCTCTGCTCGATTAATTCCAATTTCAGGAGTCAACCCTTGGTCTACTTACTTGGCGAAGGAGTCCCCCGAATATGAAATTGATATGGTACGTACCATAAAGAATTTTTGAATAAAATAAATATCCCAATGCACTTTTCCAATTGAAAAATGCACTCTTTAGTATCACGTGGGAATTACGTGGTTTTGGTTTTCAAAATACTTTTCTCTCGCATCTTAAAATCCTTCACTCAACATAGTATTCCCATTGAGACGCTGTAAAACGACTCTTGATATTATGAGTTCTGCTTTACCGACGGCGTTGCACTCTGCACCCACTTATCCTCGAGCACGAGAAAAATGCATCTCTGCATTTAAATCGGTTATCGAGTACGCTCTTCCCGATTTATACGTTGGCACAACTGCTAGTACTCGTATCGTCTCACTAAGAAAAAGTTGGCTGCTGCCGTTTCCTGTATCTGTAATGTCTTCGTGGTGGCACGACTGTCTACCAAAAGAGTGAGATGCATCTCGTGCCAACTCGTACATTGCACTTTTGGCAGTGCACCGCGAGATTCGTATATCGATCGGAATTTCTTAAGACGACAAGGACAGAAACCACGAATTACTTAATAAAACTTAAGAAAAATAATGTTTTAACCAAATTTTCAATTAAAACATTACACTCCCACTTGAACCACTCGTATTCGTACGAGTTTAACATAAAATCGAGCTATCAACTGATAAATTTTTATTAATTAATCAGACATTTATTTCACATATGTTAATTATCCGAATTTTAACCACGCACGAAACATCCACTAATTGGTCCATCCTACCGTCTAAGTTGTCTTCCTCAAACTTAAGTAACAAGCTTGTGTAAATTATCATTGATGTTTACCGTAAACCTTGTGGCGCATGCAAAACGTCAATTGGCTTCCGACATGCGCAACGTGAGCACAGTCAAAGCGAATGTTTACTTATATGTACTTACGACTCAGAGACGCATGCACATATGTGCACACGTGCTAGTCTGTACATCAAACTGTGCACCTACACGCTAAATACACCGTGCCAACGTATTGGAGTTTACTACTTAAGCGTCGACCCTTGCAGGTCCCTGACTAAAATTAAGGCCAGTTCACATTAAAGCGACACACATACGACAAGTAGTGTTAGATTAATTCACGCGTGGGATTTAATTAAAAGGTTGAATTTCATCATAAAAAGATTATAGCATCGAATGCACGATACTTTGAAGATTTTTTTTAAATTAAAAAAACCCATTTAACGATAACCAAAATTTTCGTCGCATTTCGATATCAGTGCGTTATCAATTAATTCAATAACGATTCTCATATACAGTGTGATTATACTTGCGCCATATCGTTACGTAATCCACGCATTTGTTTCCATCGCAAATATTGTACAGTGGCTCGGCTAATGTGTGCCATTAGATTTGTTCCGTCCATGGTCATTAACCCCGCGACATGTAAACAGAAATTGATTCTCATATGTTTGTCCGGATAAATAAATCAAGGGTTACGGTCTGGATCGTTGCGCAATAAATGATCAAGGGATGCTACCGATCTTCGTTCGTAAGAATTGACAAGGGTGAAAAAAGTCTTTCTGGCGCGTATGTAAATAATAATAACATAACCTGACACATATCGCAACGTACGTGGTTGAACTTACCGATCGACCGATTTCCCGTACCGATCATTCTTCAAGCTCAAGATTTTTTGATCGGTAGACATCTTGCCGAGAACTCACGACGTCGAAAATTAGCATCGGTGGCCGCGGCTGCACGAGTTTCTATCTATCGATCGTGAGATTATCGATCGGCCCGATCGATTCTCGTACCCAATCAACTTGTATAAAGCTACACTCCGCGAGTCCTTATCTGCCGATGCCGATCACGAGAAGAGAAGATCGATCGACGTATGATATTTTTATGGGATATATTTGTCGACAGTGAGGGGCGGAGGGGCACTCGTTACTTTTGTTATTGTATTAATAGTATATTGTGCAACTAGGGGGGGAAAAGGGCTATTTCTAGCGAGGGCGAGGATTTGAGTACGAGTTGGGATCGAGGGCGCCGAAGGCGCCCGAGACGGAGACGAGTGCTCAAATCTCGCCCGAGCTAGAAATTGTCCTCCTCCCCTAGTTGCAATCTGTGCTTTTTTTGACAAGTGCAGGTAAAGGCCCTTTTTTATGTATTTAAAGTGGAAACCGATATTCCCTCCCGCACGCTCGAAATGAGCAACTTTCCATTCACTTTAAATGCATGAAAAAGGGCACGTGTTAAGAAAAATTATTTTCTTTTTCTTTATCTTTTTGTTTTTCTTATCCATTAAGTCCGTCATGATTGCGTCAAGTCAACAATCAACGACAATAATGCGTTGAGATTCTTGACCAATGAAAGAATCCGTAATGCTGACGCCAGTGCCGCGTAGTGGTGAAAATTGTAAGTTCAACTGGCTCTATTGACAAAACACGCGTAACATTATTAAAGTGAGGTTAATTAATCGGTCACGTGACTTTCTTCATTCCGATTGGCCGTCGTCAATGAGTTCGTTGAATAAATCGTAATGAAAGCTTTTGCAGGATATACCAATAAAACTGAACGTTACGATACGATCTTTGACCGATATATTATTATTAACGCTCTAGTTGATAATTGTATATGATGTTATTAATGTTATGCAGGCTCATCGATGACATCAGCAAGCATTAGCGAACGTAATTATGTTAATTATATAAAAATATAATACGTAAATAATTTTGAATTATAATTTCATCCATTTATTATCGATCGAATTTATTCAGAGGGTAAAAATCAGGTAATTTTTTTTTAATTCGGTATATCCAATTAAAAATTTATGTATAACGTTAAGGTACCCTCACACCATCCAGATGTTTACTAGCAATGGCTATAGCCTTTACACCCGTATTTAATTAGCGTATCGCGTACATGACACTACTAAACGGACCATGGATCAGGGCCCATTGTGCCTTCGTGGGTTTTACGGGCCCAAATAACATTGGGCCCTCACGAGTCTCCTTATAGCTGGCTTCGGTAGTGGCTGTTACCACGTCATGTGTGGTCTCTATGGGAGCCAGAGAAGCAGCTTGCTCGCAACGAGCTCGGAATCTGGAAGAGTTCGATCGTGAGGCCCCCAAGTATAGTAAGGCCCAAGTGTATCGGAGTCACGCGATAAAGTGAATCTTCAGAGATTGCGAAAATTAACTGACCTACAGGGTTCCTACGGAGGCGTTCAGATCGGTCCATAGTCTACATCTTCGGTACACGGATCAGCTATATATTATACAGTATTCGTGTAAAGTGTATAATTATCATTTTCAATTATTTCTCTTTGATCATTACACTCATACCTAACTGAACTTGCGTGAGACTTTTTTATGCGTTTTGAAAAAAAAATTCAATTTTGAGTATATATTTTGGATTTTCATGATTTTCACAATTTCCAATTATTCTTACGACACATATGGTTTGATTGCAATTCAACGGTGTTTAAATTGGATTGCTTTATGATTACACTGAACGCGCAGGATTATTTGGCTATTGTCACTCCGAAAGGATATACGATAAGAGGACCCGACAGGGAGAATAATTTGAGCGTTGGTCAAAATTAAAAAAACAGTAAACAAATCAACCGGTAATAGTCGCGATTAAACAGCGAATTTGATACGAAAAATCGAATAACAAAAATTACGATATACGAATCGAACCAAGTTACCAATAATCGTCCATACTGCAAATACTTTATAGATTATTACATTACATAAGTAAAAATATGAATGAACAAAAAAAATTCCACCAAAATATACGGTAAGAAATTTCGAAAAAAAAATCAATAACGAAATCCCAAAAATTCTTCCACGCACACAAGCATCGGTCGAATTCCATACGTGTATCTCGCGAATAAAATGCAAAAGAAGGTTGAAGCTCCGTATAAACGAGTATCCTCTTTCATTGTTCGCGAAGCGACTATCTGGCAAAGAAGTGAACGTACCTTTGGACCATAGCCTAAGCTATTGTCCGGGACTTAATTGGATGCAGAGGGGAAGGGGGCCCACAGGTCCCCTGGATAAGGCCCCTAAGTCCCAAGCATAGCCATGCAACGTCTCAACGTCCCTATACCTAACCTATAACGACATAGGGAAGAAATCGCCGGTCCACAAGTCTTCGGGACAAGGTTCGCTGCCTTTAGCCAACTGGTTAACCGGTAAACTGGTAAGCAGTAACCGGTAACCCGCCCCTGTCCACTTATTAGCCGCTTAATGGGCCGCGATGTACGGACCAGGACGCTGTCTTCAGCGGGGGCCATCAAAAGAGGTGTGCACTGCCCGTTTATTTAGCGAACACGACAGAGCCTTGTACACCTTTTCCCGATTCCGGTCAGACGGCCGGCAGCAATGGAGCTACGGCCACAAAGGAATGGCCGTGCGCAACTGACGAAAAAAAAAGACATACGAGTCGAGAGAGTCTCGTGAGGATTCACAGGGACGAAAAAGGAAAAATTTACATAATGGACGTAGTTAGAATTCGACTATTTTCATAGGGTGTTTATACTCCCTTTACTCTATACCTATATATCTGGCTACAGATACAGCTACGTATCTTTTACGGCTTGTTGGTAACCATGGACCGTTCTCTGGTACCTTATGGGCATAAGATATGATTATGCGGTACCGAAGTTGAGGTCCTCAATGCGAATTGAGACTGTTGAATCGATTCGACGAGTGGAATTGTATTGGCTGTGTGAAGTTGGCTGTCTGAATTCCTCGAGAACAATTGAAAAGGCCTGGATGAAAAATTTTTCAAAAATTCAAGTTCTAAGGGAAGTCAGCACCTAGGAAGTATCAATTTCGTTTTTTTGGCTTTAATCATTGGAATCATTTCTAAAAAGTATCGGGAACCGTAGAAATCGGATGCTACTGGAAATCACTTTTTTTTATATTAAACAATGACGTACCAACTTCACACCCCTAACTGTGTCTTTGAAGTGCTCTAGTTTATCAAGCATTGCACAGGAATTACATGCATAACTTTAATAAACAAAAAATTTTCTTTGTTACTCTTGCTTTAGTTTTCACGGAACAATTCCACAGAACTTTTAACATCTTTGAGGTAATGGCAAAAAAAAATTTCAAACGTTCTAGTTAATGAGACCTTATAGGAATTCTTGATACATAGTACACAAGCTCCGAGTCCCATTTAACCGATCCAGGATGATGTCAAAGTAACGCCCAGTCTGAGATTTCGTAAGGGATAGATACCACTCCCCAGGCAGAATTCACAATGGTAGGTAGTACCCGCTCGGAAATTCCATAAGGAATACTATAAAATTCCAAGTCGAGATACGATCATCCCGTCACGGCGGCTGAACTTAAAACAAGCCTTCCAAGATGGCACCAGGTCACATAGTAGTATGAAAGCTTCGGGGACAATTAGGAAGGCTAAGTGTGCTTCGTGTCTGCCATCTTCCGACAAAGAGAATCCCTTAGTGCTTCCATTTCCTTTGTCTATATAATCCAGGACATAGTATATATACATATATACCCACGTTAAGTATACTACTACGCCCCATTACAGTCGACCTCAATAGAAAAAACTTGGAGAAAAATTGTCTTGCCAATCAATCCACTTGTTTTCACAAAGTAAAATCCAGCCATATACATATACATCCATAAATTGAATCAAGCTCAAACTAATTCCTGTTAATTACAAAAAAACTTTATCGTAGATCGCTACAGAGATTACGACAAATATGCAATTACCCTATGAACGAATTACCCTCTTGTTATTCGACCAAGGTTAGCAAGCCAGTTCGAAACGCATGTATCGCATGAAAGAATTGACGCGTGTATTGCTAAGTGCGAGAAACAAGGTTTACACGTGTGCTTATGCATTTACAATGCTTGCTTATAGGGTCTGCGTTAGGTTAGGTTAAATTCACTGACACGCTTATACCTGGTCTGGCACCCGAGGCCATCTTTCCACTATCTTTATTCTTCTTTTTCTTCTTCCTCCTCTTCTACTTGCTTGACTTTGCCTTAACGTTTCGCAAGAGGCCTCGTCGTCATCACTCCCATAGCAGCAACCCTTCACGAAGAAATCTTCCCTGGCATCTAGTTAACCACGAGACTGGCGGAGTCTGCATGAAAGTTTGGATGAAGAATCCGTCGGCTTCCCGCTGGGTCCTGGTGCCCGCCCTTGGTTGCTCCTCGCTAGGCTTTTTCTCATACTTCCTACATTGCTGGTTCACTTGACTTTGCCTCGTTGCTTGGTTACTCTTTTATACCTATAGTAGCCTTGCTACGGGAAGGATAGGCTCAGGCTTCTTCACTTGTGGTAGATCGATTATGGTTGGGGCTCTGGCTGATTGAGAAATTCCTCATTATCTTCGACCAGTTCGATGTCTTCCTTTTGCTCTGGTTGTCCCTACCGTTGCTGTAAGACAAAGTTGACCTCATTTATTTTATCGGATATATTATTGGCCGGATACCAATAGGAAGAAGTTGACGGATAACGAGCTTATTTTTTGAATTATCGATAAGGCATTGCACCTCGTTATGGAAGTAAAGAATTATTTATTGTTTTATTATCTGTAACTCCTTGGTCCATCGTGACCGTATTGGTACTTGGGACTGATACGGTAAGGATTTAGAGGATCTTTTTTTGTTAATTTTTCAAAGTAAAATCGCTGAACTCTACTGAACGTTTTCCAATCCCGAACGAATTCGCTTTAAGTTTTTCTCATCCAATCGCGATCTGCCTTATTCTTACCTGCGAGTCGTTGCAACTTCTTCTGGTGTCCGAAAGATTGATTGCGCCCGGGACTGGCTGATTGAGAAATTCCTCGTTGGTCCACTACTACTCGTGGTTCTTCATTTTGCCACTTTTACCATCAATCAGGAGACACTCGTGATCCTCACTTTTTTTTCGGTCTAGGAGAATACGCGCACCCAGGTACCCACCAAACCATGGCAGCTGGTGAGCCGTGCAGATGCTATAAAAACTCAAGGAAATTAACAATGGGCCACAGTTACGAGAAATTAAATGAAATTCGAGATCTTCGATTCGTATCGAAATTGGAGGAAAAGGAAAAAAATTATAAATAATTGTAAAAAAATTCAAATTTAAAAAATTAAATTCACATATACGCTTTTGAAATTTTCAACTTCTGCGCGAAATCCCAATACTCTCATTTATGTGCTACTACTTATTCGCACTCAAAGTTGAAGTTGGGGTGACCAATGCAACGACTCAGATCCAGAAGACCCGTTGGATGCGATCAAAGGAACGGGATCATTCCGTGGAAAATTATGCTGGGACGACGACGCACAGTTGCTTGAATTAAAGGTTAATTACCGTAGGGCCAAAAAGGCGGAGTCGTTGCCTTGAAAGTAGTTCGCTCTGACGCTCCAGTGGTTTGGCGTTGTGCGGTCGCAATTGCGGGTAAAAGTAAGTTAGCTCGGTAGCTGCCACAAAGGATTTAACTTGACGTATTTTTATAAATTTACAAGTAAAACTAAAACGCTCTAAATCAGCCAACCCGGTAATAGTTAAAAAACAAGAAAAACCCGCATTTTCAATCGATCGATCAAGACACTCGAATTCTTGCCTATTAAATTCCACTGTTATCCACGTGTATCATAAATTCTCAAAAATATAAAAAAACAAAAATGTCCATCTACAATTAAAACCATGGAGAACGCCCCCGAACGATTTTATCATACAGAAGCACATGGGTGACTCGAGCGAGCAATTTGTCAGAGTTATACCAGAGGCCCTTCTCTGCAAAGGGCCTCTCGGTCCCCGAGACATTCCAGCGGGTTAAATATACTTATAAATATCACCGTGTCGTAAGCACTCGTTGAAGCAATGATGTCAGCCATGTTAATTGGGTCAGTGTCCGAGTGGTATTTTCTCTCATATGCAAGTCGACCATACTAACCTCCCAATTGACTTAATTCAAACGAAAAAAGAAAAAAAAAAGTTCCCTAAAACGTAACCTTAAAAACGCATCCAATTCGTATCTCAATTAACAACAGCAATGATACTCCTTGGAGAAATTTTATTATGAATTACAAGAAGCACGATAAAATCCCAGTATGCTAAATTCAACATACGATAAGATTGTTCGCCTACACAGAAGGGGTCTTAGGATATCGCATGGTAAAAAGCAGCTCGTTTCGCGATGCACTCGAGGACTCTCGAGTTTAGGAAAGCAGATAACGAGTAGTATGCCAGTATCAAAGCTGCCTAACATTACAGCACCGCTGCATTGGGTATACCTAGTGAGAGAGAGAGAGAGAGAGACGGCACAGTCTGAGGTTTTGGTAGTGGTCCAATTCCAGAAACAGCAGTGTGCTAGACGCGCTCGGATTAAGTTAGTTAGGTTAGGTCACGTTCGCATAGCGGAGAACGTTCCACGCAGTTAGGGACGTAATAAGTGCAGCTAATAGTTTTATTACGGGATTGTTTCTGCCTGAGAAAATCGCGCGGGACTGAACGAGCGAACAAGCAAACCAACCGACCAACCAGACAGCCATCCAGCCAAGCCAGCGAATGTCGGGGGCTCGGATTCCCGTCGTGACAGCGCGATGCATACGTAATGCATCTCACGCTAGGCTGACTCCACTTTAGAGTACAGAATCCACGTTGAGCGTCCATCACACACTCGCGTAGCACATCCTTTCAGCCCCTATTCAGTATCCCTTGACCGTGCCGTTCGCTCGCGTCTCCTCTGCCGGTTTCTCCCGCTAGTGGCAGCACCGTAGCGTTCCTATCGCCTACCTATTTTCTATATATAAAATAGACGTAGGTCTCCCGTAGACTCAACCTATAAAACCTGCATCTCTCTTTCTCGGGCTGTGCTGCACCGGAGCCAGTGCAGTTTTATTAAGCACGGTGCACTCGAGAAGCCTGCGGTATCCACTGCGAATTCCACGAATAATGGAAGCACTCCTGGGAATGGGGGGGTCCAGCCTTGGAAACTGCTTGGTTATGCCGAGAGAGAGAGGATGCTGGGAGGTTGAAGGAAATTGTAGATTCTTGAAAAAATTGTTTTTCTTCTTCTTTTTCTTAACTATGTTTATTGAGTGGAGCAACATTCTTTAGATATTATGTCAAGGATTTAGTGGATTCGCATTGTTTTGTACGTTGGGTTGGTATTTAATGTCTGGTATATAACTCGTTCGCAGGGAATTGTTTGCTGTTGATTAATGAATATGGAATTTTCGCGATAACGGTTTTATATGCTATTGTGACGTAATCGACTTGTGGTGTCTAAATTGTGAGGTTAGTTTCGATGTGGATGCTTGTCATTTGATGTACTTTGCGTAATGCGGGTTCGCGATTGGTACCTGATAAAAGTTGATAAATAAATATACAAAGGAATTTAGGTTAAGTGTATCGCGCAAGAAAGCACGCATACGTTTTGCGAGGTTATCATAGCTAGTATCAGATTTTTCTATTTTTCCAGTTATCCAATGCTACGAGACTCCACATTGCCTTTTGCAATTGCCTATTGCGATATATCCTCTTGCTTTGATAATAATCCTTATTATCATGTCGCAATCCACTGGGAGACAGACATATCCTATAATACGTAAAAGTAATTCCGTTCGGTCTATCAATTCGCGAAGTACTTTAACGCAGAAGGACGGTTTACGACTTCTTAAAAATCGATCCTGACTCGTAATAACTATAAGTCCGCCATATTTTTACAATACATAAAAATTTTATTACGCCACCCGTAAATCAATACAAAACACATGTAAATTTAAATAAAAGTGCCATCTATTGGAACGAGATAGAAGCTGAAAAAAATTGTTTAAACAATAAGACAAGAATTGCGGATAGTCAAGTTCTTCAGCCTCTATTATCTTTAACAATATTTATATCTTCGAGATGTCCAGTGAAAAAGACGCCCAGACTTAATGGCGTCCCGACGTCCTTTTCTTTTTCATTCGACAAATTGGCCTTACGCATCAAAACCTTCCAGAAGCCAAGGATCCACGAATACGAAGGCAATTAGGGAGCTTGTTTGATCTGTCAATTTGATTCGCAGGGTAAACGAGTTGGTGGCCACGACTGTCGTCCACTTTCGTACCAGTTACGAACTTATCCGAGCTCCATTCAATTCCCTAGGGATTCGGTTCTCAGTACAATTCTTCGGATGACCATAAACTACGAAGCGCCTGTAGGTAAGTACGTAAAATGCCTTCGCTTCCAAGTCCCTTCTAGCTTCCTTAAATATTTCCGGATGTAATGCGGCAGCCATATTGAATCCAGAATATCCAAAAATTATATAATGAGGATATTCCTGATACTCTTTATATAGAATTTAGAATATGACTTTCGTTCTTGATGATTTTACGTAATTTTATTATGTAATTTTTATACAAAAAAATTGTTGTCCCTTTATTTACAATTGACATTTTTTTTTACTTTTCCGTCCTCTCGACCTCTCACCTTTTCTGCACCCATTCTTCACGCTTCTCATGATCTTCCATCTTCTTCTTCACAGGCCACCTAGAAATCATCCAGTCACGGAAGTGCCACCGATTCCACAAAGCATACGTACACGGAATCGAGAGCGCAATTGCACTTGGCAATTCCACGATACGGCAAGTGCCGACTACGATTTAATGGGAATTGAACTTGGCCCGTATACGTGAGCCTTCCAACCGCGGTTCGTATACCGTTGCTTCGCTACAACCGCCGTTACGTGCTTCTGCGAACCTCTGAATTTCGCAAACGAACAAGAATTTCCATCGCAGTTTTAAAACCGTTGAACGTCATTTCGAGTATAATTTTTGTCGATTCGTATCTCAAAAAAATTCTCAAAAATTATCCACTGTAAATAAATATATTTCACACGTATCCAAAACTCTGTTTTTACATATCTATCAGGAATCTTGCATCTATAATTCATTCTGCAAATATCAACCATGGACTATATCGGCACTGCTCTAAGCTCGGGTAAAGCTCGATTCGCAAATCGCGACTATAATTCACTATTAACGTACACAAACAACCAGTCGCTCATTCCACTGGCACGTGACATTTACTGCGAGGGGCGAACTCGATCTCAGGATTGACTAGTAATCCTCCCCGAGAACACGCTTAAGCGCGGTGTCAAGTTCCTCGACGATTAGAGGCCCCAGCTATCGGAACAGGGCAGACAGAATTCTCGGATTATTCAACTTACTGCACCTTATACCACACGAGAAAACGAAGAAAAAGTCTAAGACAAATTAGAAAGAGAATATACAAAAATTTGTTTTCCAATTTTCCTTTAAATTTTCATCGATCCGGGAAATTCGACCGTAGAGACTCGCGTATGCAAAAGAGTTGCTAATTCTGCAACTCGCTCTAATTAGCCAATCGCTCCAAGAAGAACCAAGCTAATTTCGTTTGCGAAAAGGAAGAAAAAAATCTATCCAAGCAACCCTCCCCTCTCGTCCTTTACAAAGCAATCCCCTTTGATCCTTACATCAGGTGTGCAAAGATGCTGGAATCTGCTTGAGAGATGCTCTCGGCTGGAGGGTGAGCCAGAGAATGAGAATTAGTCAGAAAGAACGATGCGAGAGCTTTGATCGTTTCGAAAGCTCTCAGCTGCTTTTCTCGGGCTCAAAGAGTTTTCCGCGTCAATAGCGCATGCTCGTTCTCACCTTTGAAATATATATAGATACAAATAACTTTCAAATATAGGCATGTCCGGGTTCTCCGTACCAGGGAAGCAGGAGACGTCAAATGGAAGATACTCTTATATGCCTATATGCTTATGTATAAATATATATATATATATATACAAGGCCTAGACCTCTCACCTTCTACCGTAAATCTCATTACGATACTACCGGAATGGCTGACCACGTGTGTAACAAGTACCTAATACATAAATCAGGCACAATTGCTGCTTCCATTACCAATAACATATACTCGTCTTACTGTACTTTGTTTTTGTATCTACTTTCAAAGTGGACTTTACCAACATAAATTAGTATTAATTACACGTTTTCTTGATACGGTAATTAAAGGGGGCAACATATTGAATTTGTGTAATGTGGGTTCGACTAGTTCAATGTGCATGCGGGTGATTAATATGAGATCGAATAGTGGATGCAATTCACACATAATTATCACGGTGTACAGGTACTGGTACTAATTGATAGTTGCCTACTATTCAATTAATTAGGAAAAAAATTTTTTTGGGAATAATTTAAGTAATTTATTTTCTATTTTTTTTTATTAGCTTTACTTTATCAAAGATTTGAGTGTTCAAATAATTGGCTATGTACTTGTCCACTGACTGGCGCAGTACAGCTGGCTGTAAAAAGCAGCAAAGAAAAAGCTAGGAAATTGAAAAGTACAAGACAGTCGAAGAAAGTTGTTGGTGGGCGCTATTGTAGCATCCTTTTTTATGATCAATTCTTGGTGCTGGTTTTGGATTCTAGAACCGGATACGGGTGCAAGCAATTTTTCAACAAAATCGCAGGAATCAGAAATATTTTTTTTAAACTCAAAGTTCAAGTTCACTGAAAAACTTTATTCAGCGTTTTATTCGCATTGTTTTTTCAAATCAATCACCGTTGCCAAGTCATGCTTCATTGTTCTACGAATAAAATCCATTACACAGTTTAATCCTTACTAAGGATCGATTTAGCCGAAGTTCTGCGGAATGTGCAAGAGGGAATAAATATTCATGGTGAAGAGCTCGAGAGATCATGGCTAACATTTCTAATCCCATAACGGCACCATAATGGCGCTATGAACCAAGCATGTGATCAAATGTAAACAGAATATACTGTAATGTGGTACCGGGTGCTTTGCGCATCGCCTACGGCCCTGAATTGGTCCCGAGAAACCACATAGTCTCTACCTCGTAACTGTTTCTCTTTTTTTTTTCTAATTTACCACGATGGATCATCGTAGATCGTTAGCTCGGTAAACGTCGATCTACGACGATCCAAGAAATCATTTCGCGATACTTAACAATCGGAAGAAAACAGTTGGACTTGTGAGAGACAAAAGAAAAACATAATAAAAATTGGTACGATCGATTGGCCAGTACTCGGTTTGTATTGCTTATGACTGTAGTATCCCCTTTGAAGGAATACAGGGCCGTACCTAACAGTGGTGCATTTAAGGCTCTTATGGAATGGCATATGGTATTTCTTAGTTTTTAATACCATAGAACAGTCAAGTACAAGGACTAATAATTATGGTGGTAACGATTATTGGTAAGGGTGCTCGAGAATAATCGTGGGTACGTGCAAGTATAAAATGGCAATATATAACATATATCTATACAAAATACCAGTACTATTATTGCCAATAAAAATATCAGAGCCAGTGATATCGGTAAGAAAAAGTATTACGTACTTTCCTCGTACCTTAAACTTTATTACCTTCTTCCATACCATAGAGAGCGAACGGTAGGAGTTTCCTGTTCGTATTATAGAAATAACAAAAAAAGCAGGATTTATTAAAATTTCCAGAAAGTTTATCACGATACGTTAACTTTAGACGTATCAACTCCCCATATTGCGATTACAGTAGAAATAATACCAGAGAGCCACAGGGTACTTCTACAATAAGAAAATTATATTCGCGTACCAACTAATTATTCATGCCAATTATACTAATTGGTTAAGAACCCAAAGAACTATTGGACGTTCGGTGTTCCGCAGCTTCCAGCATCTCTAACTGGTACAGGGTAGACGTATTAATTGCAAGTTTCTCGCCGAGCGTAAATATTCGGTACGAGCTTTGATAATAATAATTTTTTTAAATAATAAAAAATAAACAATTTCCCATAACCACCACGACTGTCATGTTTCTCCCACTTAACCCGTACTTAAAACCTGATGCGGAAAGTTCCCAGGAGACGGCAGCACATTCCCTACATTCCCTTCAAGGACTGATCTTCGCCGTGGCATATTGATCAGCGATCGTGATTTACGTACACGCGTTCGCGCCACTTGTAAATGAATACACATATGGTGACGTATGCTCATACGAGTACACGTATGAGGAACTTCGAGCCAGTCACGTTCCTCGTTCTGTCAAACTGTCATGCCGTGACTCACATGACTCTACGATATTTGTGTTGCCGTTAAAATGGTCTCACCCCCCTCCCCCCTCTTACTTTTATTATCTCTCTCTCTCTCATTCACATATATATAAATCCCTCCTTATCTCGACCAAACAGTTAAGCCGTCCATCGAACAAATATACATACGTACACATACGTGTCACCCCCTTTTTTCCACCCTAAAGTTATTTGGCAGATACCCAGCTATCCAATTTGCTGGACCACCGATCACGGTATCTCAGCTAATATTAGAATCTAAGATAACAGACTCGAAAAAAATAAATTCATCTGAATATTTTATGCAACGTGTTAATGTTACGTAATGAATAGAGATACGTATAGTATTGTCGTACTGAATAAGCTCAGTCAGCTATATATGTATATATAGTTTTCATATTTATTTAAGTGTTCTCAAAATCACATAATTCCGTCTGAATTCACCAGGAGGCGAAACGATATCCCAAGGATAATATATGTCCAAAAAGGTAAGATCTTGCATATATATATGCCTTGTGCAAATCACCGGTTAAGATGTCAGCAGCAATTGAACAGGACCATAGATCAATGTAAGCGAATGCTCAGCCGGCCTTTTACCTCTTACCTTCTCACCTTGGCACGTAGCGCCGAGATTGAACGAGATAAAGAGAGAGAGAGAGAGAGAGAGAGAGAGAGAGAGAGAGAGAAGAGAGGGAGAAAGAGTCCTTGTACTTTTGGTACATCATCCAGAGATGTAATCACATATATCAGTGAACCGGCTGCGCGCAACTTGGTCCATGCAGCTTCTTCCTTATGAATTTCTCACCGACTTCTCACACGGTATCATATACCCCGGCATCGATTTCTTTTTCACCCTTCACCTTTCATTATCTTGCGAAAATTCTTTTCCTTTTATTTTTCTCGCACGAAGAAATGCAAATAACGACGAATTCGCACAGCACGATACGCTGGAATTCTCTTCATCAAGATCGCATTCCGAGCCTCGAAGTTCACGACAATGGCCAGTGCCATAATCTTTGTCACTTGATAAATTGCTACCGCGCTACTGTGCCTGGTAGGACATTAGACATTTTTATTTTCAAAATGTGCATCTTGTTTTTTAAGATACGTACCCGCTTGGGACATCGATATGTACTTGCAGCAGGAACAAGTAGGAAGTACTTTGATAAGCTTTATCTAGTTAGAGAAATGCCATTGAGAAATTCTCGCGATTCCATTCGTGCCACCGTAGAGGAATATTACTATTGGTGGGACTGTACCTGGTACATTGACAAATATCCTGACATTGTTGATACTCGAACTATCTACAGGACTTGGGATCCTAATGGAACCGGTACCAGCGAACGGTTGAATCTTAGATTTGAAAGTTTTTAAGAAAAGCTCATCCTGGCCACCAGTCGTATTTTCATTTGAGTGAGAAACCAAAAGATAAAGTAAGCTGAGGTAACAGAAGGTTAGAATTAAAAAACATAGTGGTAAGATACCGAGAGAACTAAAGTCACGGGAGGGTCTAGAGTCACTTGGAAAAATACTGTTGGACTTGGAGATAAAACAGATAATTTAAAAAAAAAAATGTTACAGTAACCAAGAGTCCATTAATGTAATTGTCTTTGAAGAAATCCAATTAATTTCATAACCGGATATAGGTATTAGCACTGAATTATTATAAACTTTGTAGCAGACTTTACTGTTAGGCGAAGTAGAAACGGATGTGACGTATGTATACCTTAGAGTCCGAAGAGCTCGGTCCATATCTCCGTTTCTCTCGCTCTTATCGCAGTCGCTCATTACGTAAGCATTCAAGCAGTAAAATCAGTCCGACTTACCGCAAACGAGGAGATGCAGATGCGATTCACAAAGGGCGCTCAAGTGCCCGGGGTCTCAGGAGCGTATCTACTTGTTCATAGAGTATGAAGATCATGGTATGGCTTTGGGTTTCTTTGTTGTGTCACAGCAAGAAACACTCGTAAACCGCAGGAAGGCTCTGAGTAGTCAAGTCTGGACGTTTCAGAAGTCCTTGAGTGAGTTGTTGGGATATGGCTGGAACCGAGTGCTTGATATCTCGTTCAGGTACGTACCCACGTGCGTAGAGTGCCCTGGGACTATCTTTATGCCTGGAAAGTAAAGTACGTACTTTTATTGACTCGTCTTGAGTTTTCAATTTGAAAAAAATTCTACGTGAAGTAGAAAACAGTTTTGGACAATGAACGGAGACAGTTTCATTATCCGACGTATAATTTACCGGTAAATAAAATCAATCCCGACTGGACTTGTAACGCCTTGGATACATGTCCTGACCTTTTTATAAAACCATCAAGCTGTGTTGGCGACGCCCACGGGACGCCGTTGTTTCTTAAACGCGCTGCTAACCCAACCAGGATTCGATCCGATCGAATCGGTTCGGTTCTAGTATTTCTGGCATCGAATTACTTTATTTTTTAAAATCCTTTTTCTGGGATTCCTTCATTCTCTTTCGTGAGGCAGAATTTTATGGGAATTCTAAGACATTCTAAGGGAATTTTAGGAAATTTTTTTTTCATTTTTTAAACTCGTATGTGATCGGTGTAAAGTTTTTGGGTTTAAAGTCTTATTTAACGTATGGTCTTGAGGACGGTCACCTGGGACAGGCAGTGTTCACACGTGGATATGTAGATACTAAGGATATATACACATGTGGATGTATATGGGAAACGAGCACGATTCACCATGGTCGAAGCGTGGAATACTAATTTTCTTTTTCCACGTGAAATCGCACCTCGCGTCTTACCATTCACGTCTAAATTCCCTGTGTCCATTCCATTCCTTCGTTCTTTCCGCAAAATCGGAATTCCAAAGTGAATGCTAATGGCAGCCTGAAAGTCTCTTGTATCCTTTGTTCGACTCCTTTACTATTCCTCGAATACTCCATATATACAATATATATATATATATTACAGTTTCATCCTTGCAACCTTTGGAAATACTTTTGAAATACTCGTACTATCCTTCTGAGATGACAAAACATTCTAAATCCCATCTCTTTGCTGTCTTTGACATATAAACCGTACAATATAAATATATACACACATTGAATGATTTCAAAAAGAACCTCTACAGCCCCCACTAAAATTCCAAAGAAAATTGTTCGCCTAAATAAAAAAAATCGATGACAAAAAAAAATATATAACACCCTAACCAAACATACACCGTTCATAACCGATGCTAATACAGTCAATGCACACTAATTTTTTTTTCACACGATTTCCATAAGTCTAAACCATCAAACAATGTCTAAGACAATTCCTCAAATTCCCTTGCGTACCTACTTGATGTACCAATAGCATGGGACCCCATTAGAATACAAGTAAAGTATATTCATTACACAGTATCACAAAACACACATGGCGAACTAATGAAAGTTAACAGATACGTACAGTACATTATAAACAGTGGTTAAACTAGTTGGTATGTCTTGTACGAACGTCAACGTGCTGGGAACCATACGAATCCATGGCACGCCTTTAAGGTCAACTACCATCGGTAAACCATAGACTAAGTAAAGTCAAAGAAATATATACACATAGAGTCCATGAAAACTATGCTATAAGTATTACTTGGAAAAGTCATAAATTTTGACCATTTTTTTTCCTTCCTTTTTATAATTTTAATTCTCAAATAACGAGCACCGGCGGTCTCTTCGATCGTCGGATGATCTATAGATCAATCGATTGAATATTGCACAAAGTCATCCTATTTATCTCTATAGCGCACTATAGTCAAATGTACAGTAAAGTGCGCTGGGTACCGGGTGCATCTTGCTCCTCGATAACCACTCTATTTAGCGGGCGTCTATTGTATCCGCCCTCGAACGCTGGATGAATATGTTAATTATTTGACGGTCATGGGCGCATCTCGTAATTATCACGGTCATGTGTTAGTAAGCGAGTGTGTGGATCAACATGCATCAAGAATGAGTCAAGTCCCGAGTCTTGACTCGGGTCATTGTTTTTGATGTTAAAAATTTGATTAAAAATTTTGTTTATCTCCAGTCGTTCTTATTATTCATTTCACGAATCCGTGACGTCATACATGCATATATACATACGTAAAAATTTTTTCTACATCCTACTCAAAATTTCTTTCAACAAGGCTAACTTGATTCTTTCACAGGATACTCCAAGTATCTGGATCAGATTAAATATGGGTGATCCATACCCTGCGGTGGTCTTGTCGAGATATTAATTTTTTAATCAAACATTACCGACCCGACTGTAAGATTAACGGAGGTAGCTATGAGAAAATTCTTCAGATGCAATGTACACTTTGTCGGGATATTATAAATTGTGCAATATGCAACTTGACTTTTTTGCATTCTCTTACGCTTTAATAATTTCTTTGTACGGTTCAGTGTTAAAAGCGTTTATACAGCTTGTGAAAAATCGTTGTTCGTACAAAGTGTACGCCAAGTCCGTGTTGTACTATCTTTCTACAGCGTGTATATATGTATACACTATATCAATCCAGCATTTTGGAATGCTGCCATTATGGAACAGTGCATCGTATAAATCACTTGGCTAACAACAGCATACATAATGTACATAAAGGCAGGAAGATAGGTACAACTGTATTCCCAGTATCGATCATTATTCTACGTACGCGTCTCGAGTAAGTGTTTACACGATTCGCGTGGAAAATAGGAAAAAAAAAATAAAAAAATTCTACACATTTTTCTAATCCATTCTTATCAGTCAGTTATCTTACAGATTACGAATACGTAACGATATAACAGCCTATAGCGAAATTTCTTAAATTCTTTAAAAAATTAACTTGGGTCAAGTTTACAATCTTATTTAACGTTTCCAGGTTGAATATTCAGGACGATTAATCGTCCATTCAGGAAGCGATCCTCGTTATCCTTGTTAAGGATGAGGTCGAGGGTGTAGCTAAACTAAAAGAAGATATAGGAACGTGCCGACGGCACTGACTAGTCAAGAAGTTAAGGAACGCGCCGAGGACAAGCCTGAAAGATGATGAAGAAGAGGAGGAAGAGAAGTAAGAAAGATTTAAAGGGGAGTAAGAAGATGAAGATGAGAGAGGACGAAGAAGAGGCAAGGGAAACGAAGAGGGCAGGCAGATAGGTACTGACGGCAACGTAATGACGGACTGCTCGGCATGATTATAGAGCACAGCGCCGGGTACGTTGCTTAAATCAACAGAGAACAGAGCCCGAGGTTTCACCTGCCGAATCAATTTTTGCCTCGTTTTGAGCCTCGTTTCCATCCGCTATCCATTTGTCGGCCGACGGGAACGGCCAACCGGTTTTCCAGCCGCAGGATCAGCCCGAAGGATACGTACTGCGCCACTTGCTACGTCCAAATGAACTACGATCACTTACGTATCGCGTTGTGAGGTGGACTTTCGGTATTTTTTTTTTAATAAATACAATATTTTTGCTAACATTTTTTTTCATCGATTACGTATTTTTAGACGCGAGACTACCGCTTTGACTTCAAAGCCATCTTTAACTTACGTAAGGCTTGGAACAGACACCGATGACAGGTTAAAAGACACTTTTCTTTGTTTGAACAAGCTAATGTCTGGGTGCCTCTTCCTTGGCTTTGATGGATTTTTTTTTCGGCTGCAATGATTACACGTGCCAGATGCTGGGTGTATCTCGTGCTTTGTGTTATGATACGACAATCTCTGTGTCAATCAAATTTTAAAAGCTGAGATTGGAGTCTTGTCCTGTGGGTTGGTTGTCAACGGTGGATAAAAAATGGAGGATTTTTTTTCTGAATTGTTTGGATAGTGGGAATTGAAAGAAAAATTAATGTGTATCCTTATCATGGAATGAGATTTATAATTTTTCTTTTGATTTTTTTTTTTCGTCATCACCACTCGGCACTCTTTTCTTCTCGCTCGTATGACGGACTCCAAGGCCGTTATCGTAACAAGAAATGCAATTAGAGGTAATTACGGTGTGATACGTGCGAGACTGAGAAGAAATGGGAAAACGGGACGGTTGTGTCTCTTGGGTTTGGCACCGCAAGGTTGATGTCTTCTTGGTTTACCGCAATCCTATGTTTGCTGCAGCAAAGTCCCAAACGTAATTGGTAATGGTTAAAATGCATTCAAAAGCATTCGTGTAATCTTGGACGTTCTTATCTACCAAGACGGTAATACTTGAAAATTTTATAGTGGAAGATAGGGGCTGAGTAATTTTCGTAATGCCTGTTGGGTTTTTTATTTTAAAAAAATTATTAAATGTTTAAAAATTTTCATATTTGTCTTATTCAAATTTTTTACTGAATTCCTTACGCTTAATTAATCATATCGTATATCTTAAACCTACTAATCTTACAGGTATCTTCATTGTGACATCAACTTTGATAAAGTTGCTTATTTGGGTGATTACCATAAGATTTATAAAGGGTTAACTATGCGTGTAAGGTGAATTTTTTTCAGGCAATAGTAACAATAACCGATTGAATTTTGGAAAATATCAAAAGTTTATTGTGTCGTTACTGTGCTTATTCTTTTTTATTTACAATTTGGAAAAGGCACAGCGAATGAATATATCAGCATCCCAGACAAGTTTACCAGATGAATCTCGTTGCAGCGAACATGTTAAGAGATCATCCACTATTATGGCACCCACGCTAGTAGATTCAGTGGCCGCACCCTGTACATCCGGTGTGTATCGAAATCGAACCCTTTGACAGTGCCGAAAGAGTGGTAAAAAATGTCGAATTCCAATAATTTATCGGAATCGATAAAAATTATAATCACAAAAAAGATTCTAAAATTAGTCAAATTTTCTCCAACCAAATCCACTTTCCTCAGCAATTTACTCTAGGCGATCGTTACTAACCACTATTCAGATATTTATCCCATTGTTCTAAAGTTCCGACGAAATGCACTCGAGCGCGAATGCATTCCGCGGAGATTGCATTTGTATGCATTTTCATCTGCGCAGGCGCACTCTATACAAAAACCAGCTGAAATTGCATTAGGACAAACGAAGACGTACGACCAGGTCCACAGGGCAGATTCCCAACGCCCACACCTGTATCCCTTTGTATATCCATATAGGCACCTCGAGATCCCATTGGTCGATGCATCCTTTATTTTTCATCCATCAAATATTCACCCCTACGTATCCATTGAAAATCCCACCAAAGATTATTTCCAAAATTCCTCCAAAATTATAAGCCTACCGTAACCCAGTGTATTATAAAAAATAGTTCCTGCCCCGTATATGAAAACTGTATCTATTTAAAAAAGAGTGCAAATTTTTTAAAAAATTATCAACGCCATCTTTACATTACCAAGTCATACCCACTATATACCTATATAAAATCCACCCCAAGGAGAGTCAGTCACATTATCAGATCGACGCTTCTCCATTGCGTCTTTGCCGGTGCGCTCGAAAGGAGCCTCTTTCTCTGAAGCAGACTAGCAGACCGCGTTACCTGGCCAAGAGCCGCCATTGTCTACGGGCAGCAAGCACTATAAACATTTAATATTGAGAGATCATATCGCAAAAGAGAAGGAGGGGGGCAAGAGGGGAGGTAAGGGGAAGCAGAGTGGGGAGTGAACCGAGACGTTTTAATATCACCTCGTTCTAGTCCGCCTCTGGTACCGGCATGAATATTGTATACAGCTCGTGCTCTTCCTCCGGCCACCGCTGTCGTCGCCACCGTCGCCATACCCACGAGGAACATCACGACTATTACCACTAGTGTGTTTTCTGGAGCGGCGTCGTTACGGCAGTCTTGAACGACGGCGTAGGTTACAGGCGTCGCGACGCTTCTGGTGCCAACGAACCGAAGGAGACCCAAGGTTTCTTTAAATCTCTCCAGTCTCCCTCGAAGACCTGGACCCGGTCAAAGGTCTCTTGACAAAAAAGCCAAATATTTTTAACCCCAAATTTTTAATAAAAAAAATTAATCATGGTTTCACGTAACTATGCTGTTCCATAGTAATATTTAAATTTATCTTATTAATTTTTGCCAATCTTTTAAAGAAAACGTTATACGTTTTAATTATATCGGTGGTATATAATTTTTTTTCTTTACGTTATATCCCTATATTCATCCCTATCCCACACATCAAGGCTTGAAACAGGAACGTATTTTACTCCACGTCACAGTACAGTCACCGTGCAAAGATTCTCTGAGTACATTGAAAACACACGTGTGCAGAGGTTACATATACGCGTATCCTTTAACCAGGCGGTGGCATCGCCTCGCCCGTTACTTACCAGCCTCACTAATTTATCCGGACAAATAAGACCATTCCCTTGGTATTTATTCGTACCGGTGAACCGCGCACGAAGAGAACGAAGGATGTTTCGCGCCTGCGCTCTCTCCACATATGTACGCCATACGTGTACACACGAGTATCTCGAAGGCATGTATCGGACCCGAGGTTCGGTTCTCGGAGTAAGTGTATGTATGTCGTAGGAACATTTACGTCTCTTTAAGAAATAAAAGAGAAGCTGCCCAGGGTGGTATGGGCTGAAAAAGAAAAAAAAAAGAGAGAGAGAAAGAGAACGACCGTTCAGCTCAATGGGAAAGGAGTCGCGCACTGTCGTTGGCTATGTTTATTCAAATGAGATCCCTGTAATTCGGCAATTCACCGGGAACCCTCTTCCCAAACACTGCCCAAGAGCACACGACCGACTCCATGGAGTTCCACGTGTACACTCATGTAGCGATGGATATGTAAATCGTACGCGATCGGAATACACAGCGGATCAGCCATTGGTGGAACAAGGAATAGATGAGTAAAGGTAAACCCTAATAAAAATGTCTATTTAGTGCCTTTTTTTTATTTTAAAGAAAACAAGTCCGACACTGGATAATAGTGTATCGAGTAATTGAGTGCGAGTTATGTGACTGGAGTGCGATATGCAGACTGTAATTTTTTACAGGTGAAGCACGTGTTAATTTTTTGAAATCAAAATAAATATTTTACAAAATAATTCGCGATTATTTTTTTTAGTAAATTTTTTATAGTTTTTAAGTAAAGATCCAAGTCTTATTTTATGCTTTATCTCAGTCCGTACGCGTGACACGTACGTACGGTTGGTTCTTTCGTTGTCGTTATCACGGAATTATATCGGCCTTGAAACTTTAATAAGGATTCGGTTTATTCTTTTGTTTAGGTAACAGAAATGAGTTTCTGAAAAGAAAAGACTTTTTATTTCCCCCCTCGTTTACCTTTACGATCCAGACTTCTTCTTTCGCACTCTGGCATACAGTCACTGTGCTGGGATGAGAAACACTGCTGGATCATTTCCTCGGGACGAAATGAAATTCCCTAGGGGCAAAACTATAGGGATACAGTAGTACCGTCTCTTTACGTAACGTCCACGAGATGCTGAACGCCAAAAGTGCACTCATTTCCTCTATTACTCTGATTTAGCGTAACACCGACGCAGCATCGCCGGGATGCGAAAATCGTATATAAACGGGAAAGAACGTACCCGGAGAAAATCTTCAAAGATAAAAATTTCCTAAAATACCATTAAAAAAATTGTACCAAAGAACATTAACAAATTTAAAAAATCCAAAAAACGCCAGAATCACAGACAAATTTTCACGTTCGATATACCCGAGACCCATTTCACCCCAATTATAACAGTATCCTCAAAGATATCACATATATTTAAGGGTTGAATATTCATACGAACGTGATCATCCCCCATTCGTAGATAGCCACTTACCCGCGTCAGAATTATCTATTTCCATAAGGGTTCAAGAGAAGGTGAACAGGTACGTCAAGGGTGGATATAGAAAATAGCAGACCGATAGGCTCTGGGACGGCAGTAATATGGAAAGTAGATTTTCACCAGGGGTGCAAATAAGTTAAGGGTGGACGAGACAATGGGAAAAGGTATTCACAGTGGGATTCTCGTAAACTTTACGTGTAAATAGACACATATGTATACAGGTAACCATTATGATACCTACATATAATTTGAGTAAAGGGTTACACAGCAAAGGTATAAGGTTTATCTATCTATAGGGAGATCTTTAAAGAGGAATGAAATTATAGTGACCCTTTGGTACTTATACGCGTACCTTTCGCGTAAGGGCAGATTGTTGGTCGTCGTTGGGATTTACAACGGTGTCATTTTTGAGTTAATAATTTCTTCAAGCGTGGGTGGATAGCAGCGCCCATATGGTCTTATGGACGGAAAATGATATATGCACGTGCATAACGTGTGATTGACAGAAAATAGTTTGCTCGTTAATCGGAAGTGGGTTCTCCCCCCCTTAGCCACCCCCTCAACCCTTTTTCTTGTATAGAAATGAGTTACGACGATGTGCCCTACCGGTCAGCTCGTTAAATTAATATTGGCAACGTCTCCTCGCTATTAGATTATATATATATATATATTTGGTAGTATGGGGTTAAGTTATGGGGGTACGTTATATATATATTTTTTTATAACTATGGTGAAACGGTGAAAGAAGGTTATATGGGAAGACGTGCGATAACAGTGATAGTGCGATTGACAGGTAGATATTAGATAACAGATTGGCGCCAGGTATATTCCCACCTTGAAGTACATGAAAAAAAAAAGTTCTAAAAGATTCCCTTGAAATCGAATCCCATCCCTTTGGCTCGTGACTTGTTGGACGGAATTATATGGGATCCCATGGATGTGCGTGCAATTGATACTCTTCTACGTGAGATACGGGGATTCTTGGAGCGGCACCTTCTTCCGTGATGGCAGGTACGAAATGCCGCGAATCTAAAGTATTTTTGGCGTTGAAAAAAAAAGGAAAAAAAAATTTTGACTGGAATATAAAGATACTTTCGTTTGGGGTGTTCTGTTTCAGGAATTGATAAGAGTGCGGAGTTGACCCGGGAATTTTGAATAGCGTACCGCGAACGAGGGAGGCTTATGGGACAGAGGAAAAGCGAATGATTATTAATAGAGTATTTACAGAGGATGATGTAAAGCTAATAAGGGTAAAAACAGAGGCGAAGGGATTGGTAATTGGTTAAGTCCATAAATCCGAAAAGGGTTAAGTGCAATTTCTTAATGGCGTTTTCATAATGGGAAATTAATATTGCAAATATATTCGATATATTATATTTACATATGTACATATATATATTTACGTTTTAATGTCACCTGGCACGTATAACACTTGATTATTCCGCAAGCGTGGCAGTCCACGTATAATAACGTATTCAATGTATAACCCCATAGCTATAAACTCGATGAATTTACGGGAACTGGTCCTGTTAGTTGTCAGCCAAAAACCTATAAAGGTCTGGAAAGTTGCATTCCGATACATTACGAGACGAGCAGTATGACTCGTATGTGAAATCGTAGGGGGGAAGAATTGGTGGAGGGATAAAGGAGTAAAAATTAAGAAAAAAATCAATAGCACGTAAAGAAAGTGAAGGAAGAAAATAAAGGATCGGGTAAAAAGTTTGTAAAAGAAAAAAAAAGGAAAATTCTCACACCAATAATATTCATAATACTCGCGTGCACGTACAGAGGCGTGTTAAAGGCCAGAGAGAAGAATCAGAATTCTTATCTCGGTATCTCCGATTTTCTCCCGTTAGCTCGAGAAGAAGATGGGAGAAGGAGAAAGAGAGAGTGAGCGAAGGAGTAGTTGTCAGTAACCATTTATTTACAGGTCCCTCCCGATAGGATCTCCCACGAGGCGCCATATTGTCAATTATTATTTCCAGTGATTCCCATCATCCAATTATGAGACTTACCATCTCCACTAAAGTCTCGTGGTCCATACGGCTCTTGCTGTTGAGCTACGTGTATGCTATTGCTATGCTGAGCTACGGGTCCAGGCCTGCGAAGCTGTCCAGTTCTCACCTCTTGTACCTCGTATAGCCGAGGCCTTTTCTGTGGCGCGCATGCGCACAAGCCTCTTTTCACTGCAGCAAATCGCGCTCTGACTTCGGGATGCGCTTCGTTATTGTTTAATTTAGGCGCGTCAGCGTGCGCGCTCGTTTATCACCCTCGACTCGTTCGAGGCAGCTAACTGTTTTAAAAACGTAAATCGAACCCGAACGCCGCTCGGAGTTGCCGACGAGAAACTGGTACCGACTGGGAGACGAGCAGACATGTATATTGGTCTTCTTGTCTTGGCAGACGATACCTAAGTTTTCGGTACCTAATTTCCTTCGTGACTTTACGGTTCGGTCTGTTGTCTTTTTATTGAATACTTTTTCAAGTTCTTTTTGAAAATTTTATTCATATTTTTTATACACGAGAAAAGGCCCATAAGAGTTATCTGGATGGAGTGTATAAGCGTAGTAATAAATGATCGGGGTCATGGGTCGCGTAAAAGTTTTTAGAAGGCGGAAAAATTTGTAAAAAAGACTACCGCCACCGATCTTCTTATACGGATTTACGATTATTCTAGACTGAGTGCGCACCTGGTCTGGTTAAGTTATTTATTCTTCGGAGAGAAAATGACGCGGGGTAAGTGACGCTGATGGTCTTTGACAATAACCACGGGAGCGGCGGACCCGGTAAAGCAAAGTATAAACTTTTATCGGGCGGTGCGCATGCGCGGGACGAGAGGAGTGCGAAGCCTCGGCGGAGGGAGGAAAATTCGAAAAGTGTAATAAAACGAATAAAGATTTCGTGCATTACCAAGCGTATAACTGTTTTGTTGTTATCGCTTAATATATGCGCCGATCTTAGCCCCGGCACTTTCGTGGGACGTGAGGCCCTTCCGACGTTCCAGCCGTAAGGCCCAAATCTAAGCGGAACATCTAGGCCTAGTCTAAAACCTCTGTTTCACCTACGAATTGATCGAGAACCCCTCGTGAGTGCCAACCTTGAACCAGCAAAAAATTCAGGTGGCAGACGCGAAATAATATTTGGGTACAGTCTGAGGTATCGAAATAAAAAAAAAATCGATTCAGCATCACCAAGAAAAATTCAGTCAATGCTTACCCGGTATATTCACCGCATCGATTATATAATGGGCCTGTTGAATTCTTAAAGAGAACCTTCCACCACCTAGACTAAGGTACCCAACTTTCTTTCCTATCCCCCTTGAAACAAACGTACCTGTTGAGCTCTCGCCCACTTTAGAACAACCTGTATATAGAAGAAAAAAAAAAGTAACGAACCGACGACCTAACACGAACCAAACGAACTCGATTAGCCAGAAGCTCAAACGATTAAGGCCCAACGGAAGCAAATGGAATTTAAGTAGAAGTAGAACAGTGGACTGACCTCGGTAAAAAATATATTTAACACGGCAGACATTAGTATTCGATTCCCAATGAGAATAACCATACAAAAAACCGTGTCGAACTAATATACGGAACACGGGAAGAAAGAGAAAGAAAGAAAAAAAAAGTCAAAGAAAAATATCTTTTGAAAAATTTACTTCCACTCCGTAGCCCATCGTATTCAATCCTTTCTTATAGGAGGCAAAAAGAAAGGGATTATTGTAATATGGGTCAAAGGTCACGAAATGGATCACGATGTCAATGAGTCACGTCTGAGAACTCGCAAGGGTGGAATCAAGATGGGAATACGAGGTATGCCTGAATGGGTAGGAGAGGGGAGGGGAGGAATAACAATAATAACAATAATTGATGAGAGGAGGGGGGAGATCGGGAGGGGTAAGAGAGGCCAGTTTGGGCCCGTAATTACAGCAGAGCAGAGGGTTAGAGGAGCATCGAGAGAGGACCCTATAATCTTATGGGGACCGCCTCTTGTTTGCTTGTGTAATTACCCCCATGGCCTCCTCCCATGAAGCCGAAGGGGCCCAGAACCATCCACCAATCCATCCATCCATCCATCCGTCCGTCATTTCGTTGGTTCGTTCGGCCATAACGCCGATACCATTACCTAATGCATCCTGCATACTTACCGGTATGTTGTATGTATATATATATATATATATGCACTTGTAAGTCCCCGCCTTAAAGGTATATACATACTTGGTAGGACCCACAAGGCCCCGTGACCATTCGACCTTTTCGATTCGAGGAACGATCGCTTGGAATTGAAATAATTGGCTTGTATGCAAAGTTTCGTTTTAAACGAAAGAATGTTCTTACGGTATATTGTACAAAATTTAATCTTGCTTACGTTATACGACCTGTATACCCTAGGGTATTGGACTAAAATGGTAAAAAAAAATTTAATTAATTTTGATTACATTAAAGTTATAAATGAACAAGTAAAAAAAGGAAAGGAATTTAAAATAATAAAATGTATCAATGAGAATTTTTATTCATTATTTAATTAATTATAGACCAATCAATTTTCTTATGTGTGACCCACAGCACTTATCCTACCTAGTTACTTAACCTATCTATAGGGTGCCTACTTTCGATTCCATTACCAGAAATTCAACTGCACTGGTCTTACGTACCACGTAACTATGTATACGGATTTTCTTACTTTCTTCGTTTATTTCTTATGTATTTCACTGAATTATCCATACGCTGGATGCTGCAAGCCAAAAATACGGTCACGGCATGTGGGTAGGTAGGTAGGTACCAGAATTACGTAAGACGTGGGACGTCTCGGCTGGTAACGACTGGAACGTCAATCTTGTAAAAAATAATTGAATTACAATTGTAAAACGGTACGAGTGAATTTCGGGGGTAATAGCAATAATTTCGTATCAGTGTATGGCAGTATGTATATGTATATACAAGGTGGTCCGTGAATAAAGATTTCTTCTTATGATTTCATCTCGTACATTCTGCAAGCTTTTATTATTATATGTATAAATATACCTATATACGGTTAAGCATTGTTTTCCTCGTTAAATTTTACCACCCTGTATATTCATCTAGTCTGTATCGAATTAACGTTTCCACGTGTCCCATCTTGGTATCGTGACCTCGTCAAGTACTGTCGTAACCTTTTACAGGGTCGATCAATGGACCCGATCTCGATACGCTTATTGGTATTTCAAGTATCACGCAATTGAGGTCATTTTCGCTTCGGTTTGATTGATTGATCGTCTTGGAATTCGATATAGCACACATCCTGGAATCTTGTCATAGAGTTTCGATGGTCTGGATACTCGCGATACCATACGGGATGTGTCAAGGGATATGACCTCAATGGGTTTGGATGCCTTAATACGCTGGATATATATTTTATCCAAGGAAATGCATATACGGCTGTGTTACCAGTCCTAGGACTCTACCGTGAAGAAAATGGTATAGAATTTTTGTATGGACGAGGACGTTATGTAACTGGGACAAAAAAATTAAAAAATTAAAATGGTACTTATATCAACTCTAAACCCGTTCCAGCTTCCTCTCGGGTAGTTGGTACCACCTTTGCTTGTGATTACGGGTCGATTATGTTTTTGCTCGAAGATAATTGACCGGGAGTGTAGACTTGCTTTTTTGCAAATGAATTCAGAATGAACCAGTGTTAATGCACAGGGGTAGCCACTGTTGCTTATATGAGAAATTTCAATGTGTGATACTGAGATATTTGTGATTAAGGATTGGGCAATGTTTTTTGTAATTTTTTTTTTTCATGGACTGTGGGAAACGATTGTTTTATCGAATTGATTGTTGGCTGGACATTTTTGATGTTATTCAACGGGTAACTCGAGAGGAATGGAACAATGGTTACGTGCTGATACTTTTTCGTGTTACGCAATGGCCCCTTAACAGCAATTCGATCGGTACATTAAAATATACTTGAATATTACGACATGTGATATTTCAAGATTGAAATCGCGTATTTCGTGGCTTATATATTTTTTAGGTCCTATATCTGTGACACTGATACCTTATGCACTATGGTTTTACTTTCTCCTGCCTTTCACCGGGGTATATAATCGTAATCTTATCATTTCAACGCTTCCCTAAGTGCGCTGAGTATTAGTTGAAATTTGGACTGTGGTAATGGGGTGAAAAAAAAATCCAATTTTTTTTGTAATTTTGTACAAGTTTTTTCTTTGGAAAAAGTAACTGCCACGATCTCCAATTATAAGCTGGATCCTGGTTCCATGCGAAAAGTTCACGAACGAAGATTCAAAAATTGCAATCCAGTTTTTTGTAACTATACAAATGCACATCCGATGCAGCAGTTCCTGTGCGATTTCCCTGAATTCCCAATTCCGTTAACCTAAAAGGCTGCTGAAATACATAGTAAAAATATTTGCAAATGGAAACACGTGTCACAGGGAATCCTTTTTACCGGTCATATTGAAAACATGGATTTTTTGATTATATCATGAAAACTCATTGCGCCGCGGGCCAATGGGAAATAGGAAAGTCGTGAGAAATAAATCTACTAGCCTCGATCGTCTGCATGATAAATGACTCGCACCGTCGTAGCAGTTCAAAGGGCAAAAGCTTCTAGAAGTATTCCGGCTGTAGAGACTGGGAAAAATATCTTTAAAATATCGATAATGTTTATGAAAATATTCTTAAAAGTTACTTACAAGTATATAATAAATATAAAAAATAAAATTTTTATATTTTTTTTATTACGCTATATTTTTTTCCTCTATCTACACGCTTACACTTCAAAGAATAGATCGGAATTCGCATGACTTCCCTACTGCGAATACTTCTCGACTGCTGAACGATCCATGGTATTTTACGAGGTGAAGATGCACAGTGAACCATCGTAACGAACAACTGTAATTCACGGGGTGTAACCAACGTTCCTCGGACCGTGACGACACCCCATGGCATTCCTACTCAGAACTATGCAGACTTTCGTACAGTCGCGTGTAGGGAATGCTTTGAACTGAATTCCCATAGGTGCACATACGATGTGGCATAAGCACGCGGCTTTAAGTTTTCGACAATAGATAAAGTTTTTTGCGAACGCAAAAATTAGCCTGTACAAAATATTACGCCCAAAAAAAAAAACACATACTAAAAGACATAGCGGTTGGTGGTTGAAATTTATTTTAATTTTACAAATAAAAATTAATTTTTATATACAGTTAAATATTAACCCGTTCACTTTTCATGTAAAAATACCTGGTTTAACAGCGTAAAAGCAATTTCATAGATAAACAACGTAACTGGAATTGCGCCGTAAAATCGAGTCATAATTCAATTTCGATCGCAGCATCCCTAATCATGTATTTCAGATAGATAATAACGCTCGACTACGGAAGTAATTAAGTCTCTTAATAATAATCAGTTAACGAAAATAAATAATCAAGACAGAAGCTCATCCCTTTCAGAAGAACCTTGAACGCTATAGAAGACTTATACAGTATCGAATATTCCATAAATCGTATATCCGATACCGGTCGATGATTTACAATCCATAGTACCGCCTTTTTGAAAATAGAAAAAAAATTACATCACTAAAAAATTCCTTATTCTCATTCTAACCTAACCTGTTCCTAAGAGATTAGCTAAGAAATCTCAGTATCTTAAAAAATTTGAAAAAAAAATGGTCAAACGCAAAAATACGCTTGCATATATTCAAAAAATTAATCGTGCCGTCATTCTTTACAAGCAAATACAGTATCCTCGTCTAGAGTTTTAATGAGCTAAAAGCTTACCGATACTTGTTGAAGTTGCGCCTTGAGCCACTTAACCTCTATCCAGTAGCTTCTGGTAATATCCTACATAAATGTATTATATATATATAAACGAAAGGCGGATATACATGTAAAATTACAAGCAAGAAATATTCTCTCAGATGTTTCACAGCGAACGGCTGTCGACGCCACTAAACAGGTCATTTACTTTGTCGCAAAGTTAATGCGCCGTGGAAATGCGCCAATGCCTTGGTGTCATTGTGCGCGAGACTTAACATTATAAAGCCGGTGGTAATTCAGCGTTGATATTAACTCGGGTGATAATTACTTTATCTAGTGCTGATACAGATAGATAGAACACCATTTAAAGCAAATTTGAATTAGATTTGAATTAGAGAAGCTTTACAGGTGATAAAATGCAGGTGATTACAAGATACAGAAATAGGTAAATAGGGCAATGACGTTTTTTTATTATCGTCATTTCGTGGACTTGATCTTCTTGGTATTCTCGTATTTATGTTTCCTTTATCTTTTATTTGCTCTCTCTTCCTTTTTTTTTCTTTCACAAATTTTTGAAAAACAAATACGACGACAGTCTGACTTTTTATTTTATACGCCAAAGTGTACATACCTATGCGGAGTGTTCATTGCGGTCGGTTTGTTTGGCATTGTATTTGTGGAACTCTTTGATAATAAAGCGACGGTATTTACGGGCCGAGTGAACGCAGCTGACACATTTAGAAGTTATTCCAATCGTAACGTTGCGCTCCCGGTGCCGTTACTGTAGTATTATCTTCATTCTTTGATGCCTCCGCTTGGGACCTGAACCCGCTGCGCTGCGCGACAACAGGAGGATCTGAAACAGCGTAAGTCATTAAAATGTGTCATTCATTGGGATTCCAAGAGACGCAGTACGAACGAGGACGATTTAATAAATAGTTTAATTAAAAATAAGGGGAGATTGCGCGACTCAAGGCGTTGATAATTTGTTAAAAAAATTGATGGTAAAGAATTTTTTAATGAATGAAATTGAAAATTAATAAATTTATTTATATTAATTAAAGAAAATTTATATATCCCTCAGTATGTAATTAAATTTCAATAGACGATAAATGCATTGACACCTCGTAGACCCAATGAAGAGTGTACGTGGCATTAAAAATGCCGGTGATTAATATTTCTTCGGTTAACGTGCCCCGTGGTAGCCTGCGGATAAATGGCTGCGGAATCCACAAATCCGTCGTGACCGCTTCCGCTTTTCGAGTCGACGCGTAATTTATACGAGCGTCTAGTTATCCACGCGAGAGCGTCGAGTTTCTGTGGCCAGCACGACTTTCCGAGTCGCGTCGTGGAATTCAAGGGCAGTCATGCGAGAAATTAGCATGCCAAACGAGAAATCACTTTTGACAAATTCCTTGGAGTAAGCTAATTATTTTTTATTATCTCCTTATATTTATTTTCAACCATTATCCCATTTACCGTCTAATGGGAGTAACGATACGCGTCGTACTCCATTTTCCGCTTGGGAATGGAAAACTTTCGTACGTTGAATATCTTTTGAATGTCCGTAGGATTTCAGTTGGTACGCCTAGCGGCCAGACGCCGAACTACTAACGCCGAGAACAGCGAAGCTCGCGCGACGTAGAGCCTCGTCGAATGTCAAAAGGAACAGGACGGCCGTGTGACAAATATTGCTTTGAAAAGTTGCAGCGGTCCGGCCAAGCCGCAGTGTAACAAACAGCACCGCCGTGAATGATGTATATTTTCCGCTGTGGGCAAAGGAGTTGGAAATGAGAGTGCAGGAAAACTGTCGTCTAATCCGCATCGTAGATCTCGATAAACTTTTCTGTCAGTTTTTCACCGGAGCGACGTAGACAACAAAGGTAGTACAAGTGGGCGTTACCGAACGATGGGAACACACTGTATTACATTTCTTTGCTTCTCTTTCTCTCCCTCTCTCTTTTTCTCTCTCTACGACAAAAAGTGTTCAAAGGAATTGATAAATATGTAACAGGATAACCTAACATTGCGTAACGAGTTCGTGACGGCAATGCAGGAGGAAAGTAACGAAAATTGAATACGTTGATGGAGCATATCGAAATACAAAAAGGTACAATAGAACAATTTCAAAAAACAATATTCAAGAGGAATTTCGCAAACGTACGTCCCTATCGATGTAACATCAAGAAAAATAAAAGAATTCATACCACAATCCTGTACATACCATTTGACAAGATCATCCAAGAAAGCAATGGCCTTTCGAAAAGATTGACAAGGGCGTCGAAGCTACGAGAGAAATAGTAAAACGAATCCATTCGACGAAAGACACGTTCCGAGATGTTTCCTTTTCTTCTCTTTTTTTTTCCTTGTATCTTTATCTTTCTCTTGACGGTCCAATGCCGTCGCGTGTTAACCCGAATAGATACGGTTAGAAGGAACGACCCGAGGACAGGATCGTTCCGCGACGCGTCCGTCCCGACGTCCGCATATTTATCAGCAGCTCTGTTGGGATTAGAGTGGCGTCGTTGTCTTCCACGTAGTCGTCTAAAGGGCGTCGGGACGCGTGGGCGTCTGGCGAAAAGCCAGCCACCTCCTTTCTTCCCCTTTTACACATTTACAATGGGAGCCTCACTCGCCCGCAGTGTTATTCGTACCACCCAACGAAATACACGCCAGTCGTTAGCGACCGAAATATACAAAAATTCCAGAGTTACATTGCAACAAAATACTTAGCAACGCCCCGGAATCAGCTTGCTAACAAACGTACAGAATCGTCATGAGCATTAAACAAGCAACGTACAAATTTTATTTCCGTTCTACACAAGATATTCTATTTATTACACCTATTTTACTCGACATACATCGAGTCTCTCTTGGCCTTAAATTTTTTTTTATTTTCATTTTACCTCAGCCCAGTAACTTTATAGTCTGTCCTAGACCAATCTCGAGTACAGGTACGTATCTACTGGATATACGTATGTGAAAACGTAGGTACGTGATAGCAGGGATAAACTTTACCTTGGGAACCTAATCTGGGATAAGTAGATAAGGTTGACTGTATATAGATATACAGTCCATATACTATATACTCAATGCACCAGGCTTCTCTTAAGGTTTTCTTGAATCTTCTTCCTACCGTACCTCTTCCGCCTCCTCGGACTCGCCCGGCTCCTGGCGCGGCGTCTCCTTTACGTTATAAAACTGGAGCAACGCGTCCCGTCCTACCCCCATCGGCGTCCGTCTCTTCGAGGCTTTACTTACTTCCATCGAGAAGCCAATCTCTGAATGGAGTAACCGGAATCAGAGGTAGCTATGAGAGGCATTGCAAGAGGTAGGATCTCCAAGCCAGACTCATAACGTGCAATGGGTATATTTCCTCTTCTACACATACAGATACCGGCTTGTTGCCAGACGGTTCCAAGGATAAATTTCGAACAGGATTTACCACCCTTATACGCTGACGCACCATCTCCAGTCAAGGGCAAAAAGCGACTTTGATGTTCTTTGATATAAGGACCACCGTCCGCCATTGATACAACGGCTATAGCCAATAGGAGTACACTCCTTTGGCCTTGCTGAAACATCGAGTCAAACCGCATCCTATACTGCGTTCGTCCTATTTCTATCACGCTTATACCCTGGAGTTAGCTCAAACACACTTTACACCCTAAATTCATGCGAATAACGATATTAATTTTTTTTTCAAATTATTCCCACCCCGTGCTCGAAACACGAAAGCTCATTTGGAAAAACATCACTGCTGAAACATTAAAGAGGGTTACATTATCGTTAATTAATATTTATCCACGTCCATTAAGTGCTCGGGAATATTTTATACTTGATAATTATTTATCAAAGGGTTTCAATTATAGTAGGGATATTTTGTAAATATATTAGTTTAACGCGATCGCTGCCACTTTATTCAATCAGGCTTGAAGCAGATACGATATCTCTTAGCAGAAATAGCAATGACTATATCGCGTACTTGAATTTCTAGGAACCCAGGCGCGTGCCCCCTATCAGAGAACCCGTGACATTAACGCATTTATAATCAGAGACTCGACAGCCGCGCAATACGTAGTGGCATACCGCGTCGCATTCCCTAATGAATTCCCTCTGTTTTGCTCGCCTCCCGAGCACCTTTATCGGCCGTCGTACGGAAAGCGCCGCTCGCAAAGGACGCATTTAGAGTGATACACCTACAAGGTGAAAGAGCGAGTCATGAATATATATATTTATACGGTGCCGCGATAAAGACTTGAGAGATAAGAGGATCGGTACTAAAGTCTGCGAGTACTTGATGCGCGCGTAGGAAACTAAGAGAAAAAAGTGGGTAGGAATTGGAACCTTTTGAGAAAAAAGAAATTGTTAGTACGAGAGACATGGACGTGGGTAATCGTAAAAAGCAATGAAACCGGAGAGAAGGGATGAAGAAAATTGACACAGTCGATTGGTGTGGAGAAATATTTTCTAGGGGTGAGTTATAATTATTTTTTATAAGCCATATTTTACGCATTCTTATTGTTTCAATGCTTTCTATTAGGGGTTGATAAATTGTACCCTTTTTTTCGAGCTGATTGTGTACGAGAGATCGACAAGGTTTTCCTCTCTGGGCGAGTAATAATTGTGGAAAATGACTTTGGCCAGAACGCTCCCTGACCTGGATCACATTTTCCGAGAGTCCTTGTCGAACCCACCCCTCGCGTTGGGGTGGCTTTTTCAAGCGGAAGATTTGTACGCGCTATAGAAATTTTGAAGGGGATGTTCTGAACATTCTTTTTATCAAAGTAACCACGACGTCCACGAACCTGGGACCGATTACGAATCTTTTTTAAGGGTTGAATTTACGGGTGCGCCGCAGACGGTTAGGGGTTAGGTTTTCCACGTACGCGGTATCTATCCTGCGTATCTATGCAACCGGTCGACCTCGCTTAGTTTAATGTCAACATCCACCCCCCCGACACAACGATTTACGAGTAATGTTTTCGATTAATCTAGACAGAGGGTTGAATCTTTATTCCTTAAAAAAAAACCAACCGCCTTGAATATAAAATACCGAAGACTTCGTCATCCCTTAAAAAATACATCCCGTAGGTACAAGTAAAGTTTTCCAAGAAGATTTCGAAAATCATCCCCTGATTAGTAAAAAAAAATCTGAATTACTAAACACAAATCAGATCAAAATTATCAAAAATTTGTTCTCAAACCAAACAAAATGGCCGGATTCGTTGAAAAGAAAGCACGATTATATATTTAACTTCTAAAGAGACGCGAAAGGGGATTCGAACGAGCTAACCCAGGAGAGGTTAGGTCAGTGACGGTAATAATTCACGGACCTCTGGTATGCCGATCTCGTCGGTCAGCGAAGGTCGTGAGCGCAACAAACCCCAAGAGCGACGCTCGCCGCTCCGCGTCTGCCAATCTAGTGAAATATACGGCCGGCCATATATATCAGAAGGGAGCGCGTATCAATTGCCACCAGTGTCAGAGAGTCATGACTATAAATGTTGGTGGACGTGGGGTTCGATTCCTTCGGCGGGTAGGTATTTGCTGTGTTTGTATACCTATATGTCCCATGATACCTACCTCCATCTACCTAACCTACCTAGGTACCTGCCTACCTATATGCGCCTTATAATACAAGACGTCCCACGTGGGTCCTGTTATTCGATCGATATTTATAACCTATAAATTTGCAAGGATACGCGCGGAATATGATAATGGCTGTCGGCCGACAGGATTATCGAAGGCAGGTACACCAAACGACCCTTCCCTTTACAATGCCGCAGCTACCTTGCTTACTGCTACGGAGTATCGAGTAAGCACTGACTTTTATATTCTGTTTTTATCTTGTACTGATACTGCGTATAGTCAAGTGCACGCGTGTAAGCTACTTCGATGCGGAACAGTCTTGGTTTATCCGGAAAGGTGCTGGGGAGACTTGAAAAAGTGAATAGGGGTAGTTTTCCTGCTAGGGAAAATTCGCTACGAAACTACCCTGCATAGTAATGCTTATCTAGCTACTTATCCCGTTACCTACTTCGTACGGCGAACATCAACCCTTACTCGACTCACCACCACTAGTGTTCTTGGTACCGTGAAATGAGACCAGCCCCTTGGTCTCGCTAAGGGTGGTTATAG
Organism: Trachelus troglodyta; assembly: GCA_030142635.1. Taxonomy (NCBI): domain Eukaryota; kingdom Metazoa; phylum Arthropoda; class Insecta; order Hymenoptera; family Cephidae; genus Trachelus; species Trachelus troglodyta. The sequence continues at coordinate 3,232,999 of JARQTJ010000356.1, forward strand.
ATTTGTAGGGGAGAAAAAAATTTTCAAAAAAATCTTTAGTTAATTTTGACTACGGGGAATCAATTTTTTGGGGAATTTTGATAGTTTGAAATTTTTTTAGCTATTGGCGTGATTCAGGCAGCTTTCGTTGCAGTTGACTGTGCACTGTTTCGGAGGAAAAGGATTGGGGATGTAAATTTTTTCATATAAAAGAGTGTATGCACTTTCGACTCTTTTTATAAACTTATTAATTTTCATGAGTTTCCTAGTATTTTTGCAAACGTTATTTCTGAGTAATGGCGGCACTTTGCATGAATTCCGTATTATTAACCAAGGCGAAGTTGACACTCGTAAGCACAATCGTACATTAACTTACTCGTCCTTGTATTTCGAGTGTATATATATATGTATATGAGTGACTTCAAAGTATACTCCGTACGAGTTAACTTACCTGGATTTTTCAGCCATTCCCACTCACGGTAATATGAGAATTCCTCAAGGCTTTATGAAACACGTAATTTACCCGCAGCCCACGTACCATATATGTAAAATTCGCCAATTGTGCAATCCTCAAGTATTTCAATTTCCTGAAAGCGGAGAAGACAGAACTTGGAATAAAAAAAATAACTTACAAAAGAAAAATCTGGGATAAAATGAAATTCGAAAATTTGCCTCCCTGAAAATCTTATACAATTCGAATTAAAAAAATAATAAAAAAGTACGTGTACCAGTTCAATGTATATTTAAATGACCGATAATCCTTGTTTCTTTAATTATATATATATATGTTTTTAATAATTATATTTTTGACATGACCTCACATTTTTATTAACAAATGTATTCAGAAGTACAAGGCAAGTACGAAGTAAAGTAATAAAGCCAAACTGACTTCTTGGCAAGATGGCGGACTACAAGAGATAATTTACTCTCTGTACCATCTCTGAAGGATGTGCTCGCTAGATCGGAGAGGAAATGACGAAAGCTGCCAGAGGGGGATGGAAAGGAGATTCAAGCAAAAGGAAGGATTGCCAAAGGTACTAAACGAACTTTGTAAAATGACTTAATGAACATAACTCTCCCACGCTCTCTAATCATTCTAGGCACTTTACGTCTTACTTGCAGTCATTTACTTTTCAGACTGAAAGTTCCTGTAGGCGCGTCACACGGAATAGTTAACGAAACTATCTTAAGTAACTAATCGCTACTAGGATAAGTATGGCAGGTGGATAGGAAGAAGCAACGAGGAGTTTGAGTACACTTTCACGTAAAGTTAAAAAAAAATTTTGAAAAAAATTTTGAAAATTTTTGCAAATCCTTTATATCCCATTACGACCTATAACGGTGCTACATACCTGGTCTAGCTCAGATTACTAAGTCAAAATGAGAATAACGTTAATAAACTTTGGAACGAGGCTGAAATTCTTTTTTCAAAATGAAAAAATTACGTCCCATTGAAATACAGGCACGTACGCATTTCAACGCTAATTTAGCTCTTGGCTGAAATCTCATAATTTCTTAATCAGGTTCGTGACCTGAGAAAATAATCGCTGACGATTTCTCGCGCGATATCAAGAACGTTCTTAGCCCGATAATCTTTTATATAACGTGAGCCATTTTTTATATATTATACATACATTAATACGTATACCCTATGTACCATGGTTACATACCTTGCAAGTAATCCGTCTTTCTCCCAATTTTTTTTATTTCTCAACTTTCACCCCTTATTATAATCTAATTTGTTCAGCAATCATGATCACGTGTTGTTCAACCCTTTTCCTCCCAAGTACTACACACGTCGCTCCGTTTTCACCGTGACGTTAATTGAACTACAATATAAGAAAATTGCACGTAAAAATTGCACAAGATAACAGAATACCACTGAAAAAAAAATAAGGGCATTTAGTAGGATAAAATTATTTTTTCAAAGAAATCCGACGTACAACGTAGCAATTTTTTCAAATTTCATTTTATCACCAGACACAAAACTACCCTGCCTATTTGTAGCTTAATCCAAAAACCAAAAACACGACTAGACCCACAACCTCTTTCGGCTCGCCGGTTTGCAATTACAGTCCCAGGAAGTTTGGCTAATCCGCAGCAGATTCAACTGCAGAATTCCTTTGGACAGCATAATATCCACATCCCTGGAGTCTATCAAGTAATCAAGCCTCTGATCAATTTAATCAAGATCCTTATCTCATACCTGAATAAAGTCCAGAGTAGACACAGTTACAATACGTTCCACTGCTCTGGGTAATAATATACAAAGCCAATGTGAAGTCTGTAACAAGTCTGGTTATCAAAAAGGAAACCAGCTACAAGAACAAGCAACGAGCAATTTCATTATTTAAAAATTCGGTACGTGCTTCCGTAAAGTATTCACGATCCTGTAAACGAGTACAGTGCTTCATTTGTGGAGAGATAGGCAGGGGTCCAGGGGCGGCGGGGTGGGGCGTCAGACAAAGGGGGAAAGGCACGAATACATTATGACGCGAAGTGGAACGGCATTCTTTGCCAAATGCAATAACAGCCATATACATATAAATATATCGTAGTGTTAACGCTAGAGCGTCGCGACGCTCCGAAAAGACTCGTGCCATGAGTATAGCCAGTGCCGGTAGGTATTAGTGCAGTATAGCACGGCCCTGTAAATGCAGCGGGCATTAATATTGCATTCAGAGCCATCTGGCGACACGGCCGGTTATTAAAATGTAAACTTCATTATCATTCCGGGTGTAATTACATTTTTTTTTCCAGTCCCGCTTCCTGCTTCCAGGCTGCTACCACGGCGTCATCGCTACCCACTGACTTAATCACAAGGACTGTATGTATCAGGTAGATCCTCATCGTACGAATGTGACAGTGATACTGCTGGTGACTGTTTTGCGATTGTTTGGCTGAAAAATTTTCAAGATTTTTTTTTTCAAAATCTTTCATCGGACCAATTTTTCCATCGACCGGAAGTCGGACCTTGATTTGGAAATCGATTGGCATGCGGGATGAAAATTTTACGGTGCTCTCTTGGGTAAGCTTTATGGTTCTTGGTGGAATTAAACCCCTTTTGGCAGCTCAGGAAACAGACTGTTCGTTGCTTGCGCCAATAATGGCTTTTTTTTTGTCATTTCATTCCGTCGCAGAGCGCCGTTTCTAAAAGCGGTGTCTCTTTGAAATACGAAGCTACATTGCGAAGAGGTATGGACGCTCTGGATGAAAAGCACTGGTCTCTTGCTTTGCTTTTGCCGCACTGTTATAGGGACTCGAATTAAAGTTCTTTGTGGTGGTAGGAAAGAAGTGGGGTGGAAAAAAAAGATACATTGTTTCTTTCTTATTGTCAAAATCAAAGAAAGTTGTGCCTGTTATTCGGATACTTCCTGTCGATTCGATCTCGGGGTTTGAGGGGATTGGTGAGTAGATTTTTAAGGGTTGATTATGGAGCAGGAATTTTTTTTACAAATTTCAAAAAAACTGTACGTCGTATGGATGGGACGAATTTTTTTTTATTTCTGGTACAAAAGTTACTCGTGAAATTTTTTTATCAAAAGTGACGTTATAGTCCTCGTTTCTTTTTATGCGATGGCCACACGGCTTTAATGTTAATTAGTATCGTCTTATCATTTAACGAACGAAGCTCAGTGATTATTGTGAATTTGGCTTCGTACGTATATCGAATTCTCAATGAGCATTTTGTACCCGTTTCAATGTAATGGAACCCATAAGGAATTCCTTTGCGGACCTTTAATTTAGATGGAAATTAATTAAACGCGGCCAATAAGCGCAAGATATAAAGAGCACAGCCAATGGCGAATGGTCCAACTCGAAATAAAGATTCCGCTTAATTAGCGATTAAATCGTTATCTTTACGAGTTGCTAATTACTGGCTATCTCCTGCCGAGAATTACATGAGAATGTATACTTTTTCATAAGCAATAAAATTTACTTGAAATAGACCGACTTTTTTTTCAATTAAAACAACAATTTTGTCCTCGACTTCAAGGGATAAGGGCAAGTGGCGCCACCGTCGGCTTCAATTCAAACGCGACAAATATCGCTCTCGTGTGTATCCGGCTGATTTTATTTGCGACCAATACTTGTCGCGAAGGAAAGCGAAAGGAATAAAAAAATGAATTTATACCGCGAAGGAAAATCTTGGTTCAGTCAGATAGCGCGGGAAATACAAATCCTTATCTTTTCGGATGGCGCAAGTGTTATTGCCAGTTGCGCGATAAAGTTTATTTTCACGGCGACGTATGACGAATAAGAATCACGGAAACGGAAACGTAAAAAAAAATCTGACGTTTACGCGTAATGGCGCGTTTTTCGAATCTCGAAAAGCATGACAAAAATTGCCGTAACCATTATCACCGAAACCTTAACGATAACGTGCACAATATGGTTTACTGTATAACATGTGTTTTCTCGTTCGTTCTTATGCTCGTATAACGATATAAGTATACTTCAGTCATATTGTACAATGAAATGCATTATATTTAGTCGGAAAAATATATTATACCATAAAATAATTTAAACCTACTTTCTTAAAAGGAATACCAACTCGTGTCTCTTTCCCTACATTCCTTCTGGCACGCTTCTTTCTAGGGACCCTAGGAACTTCAGGACCCGCAGTAAACTTCATGGGACGATATTTATTTATGATACTTTCACGTTTCCTTCACGAAGTGCTGCGGTCGGAAATGGTCGTGAAGTCGCTAAAATGGTGGAGGCGGCGTGAGATCGGGCGAAGTCTGGATTCCGAAGAAAGAAAGTAATAAAAAAAATAGAGGTAAAAAAGGGGAGGAAAAAAAATGAAAAGAAATCTTCGTCGTAAATTAAAGTGTTTGCCCACAGTCCGTTCGCTTACCGTAATGCAGCAATAAAGTTTGCCCAGTTCTGCCAATACCTTAACACGGTTAGGGAGTTTAAAGAGTTAGTAAACTGGTATCTACTATATGCCAGTGATATAAAGTTCGACGCCTTGCCAACGGAGTTACTTCCAATCGGGTATACTGTCGCTACTTTGAAAATCTCCACTGAGGTTAGTGAAAGACTTTCCTTTTCACGGTTTTTTTTTTCAACAGTTTTTTACCTCATTTTCCAACCTTCTTTTTTTGGGAGGCTGTAAAGGTTTTGATAAAAACGCTACTGTAAATTGAGGCTAGGTCGAAACCCTTTAGGTCACCGTTAACACCCGCTGCAGTGTCAGCGGGTCACTGGAGAATTTTCGAAAAAAATTTTACTTCGTCAATTTAACCTTTTCCGTAATCTTTTTTTTTTAAAAAAAACTTTTCGATGCGATCTTCTTTATATGCAACTATGTCATAATAAAATACCAAAGCTCTTTTTACGATTTATAGATTTATTGGAAACGTTCAAGTCAATTTTTAATAAATACGAGTCACGTCTTCTGTATATGCAAGCATTTAATATCACGCATACCGTAATATATCGAAGGCCAATATGAATATTAAATATCTGACATATCAATTACGTAAAATCAATATTATTCTGGATCGATAAACAACGCGGCACGATAATCGAAAAAAAAATTTATAATCAAATATATCCTCATCGAAATTCCCACATTCAATTTTCGAAAATCCCGATTGGAACTTTCAGGGTGATACGTGGATTAAATTTTTTTCGACTATTTCCCAATTCAATTAATCGATCAAAATCCGATTGACTCGCCCAGATAAACGGGCAGTATACATAGTCGATACAGTGACTGTATTAAGCACTGAATATTTTCGAAGATCATTCTGTAGACCCAGGTCAGTGTCACGCGACACTGCATAAAGTCGTTATGCCCCAATAGTCAGGATAATTACTTTTCAATATGTTGCTATAATCGAAACCCCAACAGCTGCAATTTATGTGAAGTTAGCCATAGATTAGATTTTACTCTGGGCCAGTTTGCGCGGGGCCCAATTTGTGAACCATTTAAGATCAGCGAGTCATATGGCCTGAGATATTGGCGCCCGTCCAAGAACCTGGAGAAACATGAGGCTCCGACGTTTACGCCTTCCGATTGGCCCTGGAGGCCTAAATGATGACGGAATACGTAGCTTCAAAAGATTCTGCCGCTACCTCTAAAAATATCTCTAGCCTTATGCCTATACCTAATATTATACCTAATACTTATACAACCGCTACCGAAAGCTTTGTGCTAACCACCTACTCGTATTTTAGGACAGTTTATCGTGGTACCTACCAACGGGAGTCCTAATTAAAATAAAGTCATCGTGGAATTCCTTGCTGGAATTTTAATACGCGAGAAATGGCCATATGGCGGAAGATCAAATAAAATCTTTTTTCTCCCTATCGGGACTACGAATTACTCGGTGAAATATTACATTTTTATAATATATTTTCATTACAGAGGATAACTTGATATACGATAAGATTCTTGATGTCTTTGATATACGAGTATCGTATGGGAAGTGTCGTATGCTTTGGTACTGTTAATTTGAAATGGATACATTTAAGTAATATATGACAGTTTATTCTTGGATCATATTTAATATTAACGCGGACTCTTAATTAGTCGTAAAAAGCCTGTTTTAGATTCAGCGATATAAAATTATTAAATCGTAAATTAATAAAATAATTATATAATTTCGCAAAGGCTAAGTGAACTCGGAAGTTTATTTCGTTGTCGATAAATTGTTGAAAGAACGAAGAAAAAAAAAGATAAATTCTTCAGGACGTATAATTACTGCAGTTGTATATAGTTGGCTACTGTTAATTACTTACCTGCTAATTAAGCAAGTCCCCGGTATTTTAAAGGCAATGGCTTATTTTGGTCGAGAACGAAACTTATGGAAATTTATGAAATTCATAAAATTTATTTTTAAAAAATACATTCGACTGCACAGTGTCTTACGTTGGATAATCGATGACGTTATTTTGTTTTTATTTTTTTTTTAACCAATTAAATATTTCGGTCGTACTGCACGTTTTTCGGGGCAACCTGGTCCAAGTGTATTTACACGCTCTGATGAATTCCACCAACCGTTACCCTCGAAACCCCAAATTCCCAGGATAACGAACCACGTGCATAGGTGCACCAAAGGTGCACTCCATATGCCCCACGATAATAAAAGTAGTGGGACGTGATCGGTATACAAAAAGTGAAGTTTTACGTTAAAAATCAAGCGCCAAAAGCACGGAGAGTAGTTGTAGATGAAAATTGAAAAAATATTTTTAAAAATTTCGACCGAGTATAAATTTACTTACCTATAAAGAGAGCAATATTTTTTAACGAAAATACGAGTGCAAAAAAAATTTTTTTACAATTTTATTCCATCCAATTCACTATCGAATCGCGCAACCAAAATCGAAATTACCAAAATTACGGCTTTTAGCCCCTTTCCCATATTTCGTACTATTTAATGGATGCGGTTCAGGTTATTTTCGATAACAATACAACAAATTGTAGAACCGAATGACACCTGGCCTAATCTCTAATGGTCGCAAAGTGCTTGCCATTCGCGTAATATGTGTCTCAACCGGGACGAAGTTATGTTAATGGGGTAACAAAATTTTTTGTGGTACTATCCGATAAATCGAAATTTGGCCCAAATGCGTGAAATATTCATTTCAATTAGATTTCACTAATCGCAGAGTCCCTTTTACCGTTTCACAAATTTTACAGTATTTAAATACTCCGTTCCACCTACGCGAATGCCGTTAAATCGTGACGCTTTATCGAATCTGAATAATTAAAGCACTTCAGACCCAACGCGCTGAATTACAATATATTTCTATTAAATTCACCGACGAGCATTTGGACACGTAGAATATTTATAATCGGTTATTACGAAATTACCGGCAACAAAATATCAGTGTGAAATTAATGAAAATTATACAAATAAATGTTTACCTCGTTCATGAAGTCACGTGACACTATCGATAATCCTGGAAACTGACAGGGGCGTGACGTAGCTACAAAAATTAACACGTGGACAAGGGGTGACACCAAAAAAGAATACATAAAATTTACAGGGGTACCAAAAAATTTTCAAAAATTACTAAGGCTCGATCAAACGATCTCACAAAAATTTTGTTTATCATTGTACCTCGTGTGGCCGAATACCATATTGGTGTTAGATATAGCATTATTCAAAAATTACCAGCAACAAAATATCAGTGTGAAATTAATGAAAATTATACAAATAAATGTTTACCTCGTTCATGAAGTCACGTGACACTATCGATAATCCTGGAAACTGACAGGGGCGTGACGTAGCTACAAAAATTAACACGTGGACAAGGGGTGACACCAAAAAAGAATACATAAAATTTACAGGGGTACCAAAAAATTTTCAAAAATTACTAAGGCTCGATCAAACGATCTCACAAAAATTTTGTTTATCATTGTACCTCGTGTGGCCGAATACCATATTGGTGTTAGATATAGCATTATTCAAAAATTACCAGCAACAAAATATCAGTGTGAAATTAATGAAAATTATACAAATAAATGTTTACCTCGTTCATGAAGTTACGTGACACTATCGATAATCCTGGAAACTGACAGGGGCGTGACGTAGCTACAAAAATTAACGCGTGGACAAGGGGTGACACCAAAAAAGAATACATAAAATTTACAGGGGTACCAACAAATTTTCAAAAATTACTAAGGCTCGATCAAACAATCGCACAAAAATTTTGTTCTAACATTGTGGCTCGTGTGGCCGAATACCGTATTAGTGTTAGGTATAGCATTATTCAAAAATTACCATTGTCAATGCTTTTTGCTATTTCTGTTGTATTTCCACAGCTGCGCCCCTGTAGTCTATACCCAGGAAAATTGGGGTGTGGACCTTCAAGCAAAAGCATCCCTTAAATGTTTCAACGTTCGACTTACTCGTATGGAAGGGGTTGGGATCTGCCCACTGCGTCCGGTGTCAATTTCCGTAGGATTGGAAATCAGGGGGTTGGGAATATTATGGGAGCTTATCACGATCAACCCCTAGCTGTATGAAATGGTATTTGCCGATGTATCGGTACTATGGCAGATACATACAATGATAGTGGGTGTACGTGGTTATTGAATTATTAAAAATCCATGGTGGTTCGAGGGTTGCTTCTGCTATTCGATTTACCCCATTATGGATAAAGTCTTGAATTTTTTATTTATCCTGAAATTAGCTGAGTGCCGATTCATACCGATCGCGAGAAATCTGCTACTGAAACATTGAAAATAGCGTAGCGTAAAGTTTTGGTACTCTGCCAAAACCAATTATCTTTGGATACAATAAAAAATTTTTTTATTGGAAATCCGCGTGGATGCAATATTTTCCAAAGTTCCGTTTCGCAGAATATTTATGGGAGAAAGTTGCCAGGTTTTTGTGGGTTAGCAGACTTTCTAACGGGATAAGTAGGTACTTTTTTTTGACTTTCACGAGCAACCCCTTCGTTTCGAAAGAAACTTTTTTTCGACGAAATTTCCTAGTACCGGTTTTGACTAACGGAAAAGGGGTAAGGGTTATTTTTTGACTTCGCAACTTTCACGGGTAATAAACATAAACTTAAGGGAAATATGTCAATGGTGCGTAATGACGAAAATTTTGGATTTTACTGCCACGAGGTCAGGGAGTGAAAAAATTTTTATATTTATGACATGAAAATTTTGAAAAATCTACAACGATCGTAAAATGACATGAAAATTTGAAAAACTGAAAAGTTTACAATGATCTAAATAGTTTATTGACTTTTTTCAAAATACCCGTGAATAATGACTTTTTCTGAAAGGTAGCACACTTTTCGATTTCTGCTATGTACAATGCCCTATTTTAAGACACGTTCATATTCACCATTGTCAAGTGGCATCTGTCTGGAAAGCGTGGCGCGTGCATAGGGAAAGGATTTTGAAAATTCGAAATCCATTTTTGCAAAAGGGATAGTTCGTGAGCACCCCTACGCATCTGGCAAAGGTGCTGGGCTCGTCGTGCATTGTGATGCCCAAAAGAAGCGACTGTCGCAATAATGAAAATCAACCCTGTGAAATATTTTCATAGATGTTTAAAGCATAGAAGTTCCAGCGCATGCGCACAAGAATATACAACCCCATAAACATTCGACCATTGCCATAAGGTCTGGCGCGCAACACCAGAAACAACGCAGCCTGCAGCAAGTACCTCCATTTACCTTGGTAAAGGTCGGCAATTATCCTATTCGAAATTAGAAAGTAGCATTCGCGTGGCAGAACCATATTCAAAATGACCCATAAATTTCACTTGCAAGAGAAAATTTTCAAAATTACTCATATTTCAGTTTAACCTTACAAACGCGAAGCTATGAAACCGGTGGTGTAAAAAAATTATGTATTTTTCAAAAAAAAAATTGCCACCTATTGCCATCACATAAAAAAAAATTCAAAATTACATTTTACACTCTTCCACGAGCATATACCCACAATAGTAATTCCCCCGTTTCTCGTGGCAGTTTCCACGTAACGATCATTCCACCACGAGAATGTTAGCGACTGTCGCAAAGCATTTACTTCCACGTAAGCGACGATTTAACCTGGTGCACCGCAAAGTACCCTCAATGCACATAACCAAATTCGCTAATGACGCCGCGAGTGCCGCAGCGACAATGTGACTAAACATTTACATAAATATCGGTGAACCATTAACCCAAGACGTAACGGGCATAAAGGCGGTTTTCAAAGCCCATTAAAAATCCTCCATATACAAATCGACGTCCAAGCATTCGCAATAACACAGACGCAATACTTTTCCCATGCCTTAGAAACCCTTCCATACGTCCAACAGTATACGTTTCCATATACCGATAAAAGTAAGAGATGACCAAAATAGAGAAGAAAATAAAAGCATAAATGTACACTCGCCTTAAATGGACGCATACTTACATATACAGGGTGGTACCAAAAGTGAACGCGCGTTTCACACGCGGCCCGTACCACTTGCGCACGTCGATCAAAGTCCCAAACTGGACTCGTAAGTATTTACGAGGCTCGTAAAGAAGCAAATCGATAAAAATCGGCTGGTATGGACGACAGTCTGATTTCTAGCTTCTTTTTAGGTTAGGTTAGAACAGAGTAGGTATACGGGTTAGAGCAAGAGCACGGAAAAGCCTGACAGAAGGGAGAAATTACACGAAAGAATTTTACGACGAGGCGAAAGCGTTCTATTATTTTGGCCTTTTATTATTTCTTTATCTTTTTTTCTCCAGAACATTACCCGTCAACAAGGATGCGGAAGACAGCAGGTAACTCGTGGCGTTTGCCATATGCAAGAAAGACGTAAGATGATGGGTGGACTTTTTGTAGTTGACAAGAAATAATCCTTGGCTTATTGACAGGGAATTTACGAGTAGGGTAGATTTAATTTATGGACGCGCCTGTACGATGCATCTACACCGACCCGTCGCACTTTGAACGGCAGGTGCTTTTCGAAGGGACTGTAATAAAAATTGTAGTTTTACCTTGGAAGATTATTGCCCCATTCATTTCGACCTTCGTGTTGACTGTTCAAAAACGTTCAAGCTTCAAGACTCGATTGTGCTGTGCGGCAGTGAAAATTGAAAATGTCCGTGACGCGTGCCTATAGTAAAACGCACGTGTACAGACTGACTAGAGAAATATAAAAATTATAAATTAAAAAAAACGTCAGTTTTACATTTGGAAAAATAATATTAAAAAATTGGATTTAAGTCGTCCTCGGAATTATCATTGTAGACAACAATAAGTAGATCATAATAAGTGTATCGTATACAGTCCCAATTGTCAGAGGATAATCGGCTCTCCACAATGCATACTCGTACCTGTAACAATGGTCCATCGGTACGACAATAGAGAATCCGGGCACGTTAAGGATCGCGCGGTGGGACAGGAAATAAATAAAAAAAATAATAGAATCCTCTAGTGGAAAGAAAGCGGAAACTGTCGAGATGCACGGTAGTCAGTCGATTGTTAAAAAAAGAAAGAAAAAAGAAAAGAAGGCTTTGTGAGGGTCTTAGAAGTCGTTCTTGCTGTATGCAGATATATGCATATAAATATATATATGGGTTGGCTACCAGCCATAAGAATCCTTCCTGGACTCGTGAGTGGGCCAGTGAGTCCCAAAAGGTGGGTATCTGAATTTTTAATCTAGATGTATCAAAATCCGTCGGTCGTGTGTCTGGGACCTAAGTGAGCGGCTGGCAGCGAGCTGGCCCATTGGCGACGATGCATTTGTATTTAAATAAAGCCAGTTCCCACTGATGGAACGAATAAAGGAACTCCTTGGGACACAAGGCACTCCGGGGAGTTCACAATGGACCGAGAAGAAGAAGAAGCTCCGAGATAAGACGCTTACACTTCTGCCGTGCGTATCCTTCGTGTCTGGACTTTTCTGAGCTTCAATTTTGTTGCTGCTACCCTTCGAGGCACGAGGGGTCTGCGTATCGTGTTACTTTGTCGCACTGTCGGGTGAAACAGAAATTTTGGGACCGTTTAGGGAATATCGAATATCAGTGATCGCGTGGGAAGATTTTTAGCATTGAGGGAAAAAAAAATTTTTCAAGGGAATATAATTGACTTCATCAATTTTTGTCGTCCCGTTAATGACGAACGATCCAGGGAAATTTGAAAAATACCACTGGGAAAAGTGTGTAGATTTTTTTAGCTGCAATATGATACTGTATGAATGAGATTTTTTTTTTAAATTCTATAGCGACGGTTAGACAATGCGTAGATTTATTTGGTTATCAAAAGAATAAAGTGGGATTAAAAATGATTTCTTACGTCTCTCACGAAAATACGTGGCTATTACTTCGCTGGAGGCTTTTAGAGAAAGTACCTGGTATCATCCGAAAATCTGAAAATACAAAGCCGCACCCATCCGGATTGACTATGCACCCCTATTGCGTTTCACATTCATATGATATTCCACGAGATAGACCGAATGACGTCAAATTCAGATGCACAGCTCTGATTTTGCATAGAAAATGGTTGATAGAAAAAAGAAAATCGGTTCGATTGTTATAAAAAAAATTTGCTAGAACAAATAAAATTTTGTATATGCTTGAAAAAAAAATTTTCATTCGAAATCCCGAAAAGTAATAAACGGCTCCATTGAAATGTTCGTGAAAGGAATAAAACTTTTTTCGAAGTCTTCTACAGTCCTCGCAGAAAATGTTCGTCCGAGCGTAACAGTGTTCAAAGTGAAATTTCGTGTTGTGAAAAAAATGCAGTATACATTAAACACACTGTACACTACAGTATATACTAAGTAAGCTACACAGTATGTACTTAGTATACTATACCATACACATATACATACACTTGAAGGATCTTTTTAGATTAAAGTTCAGCCATACTGGATGATCCTTTTCCAATGCGCAAAAGGTCCTGCGCGTAATCCCAACCGTGTACGAGTAACGTCGAATCGCTTTTTGGTACAGCGAAGCAGCATCCATCTCGTTTCTTTAAAACGAAAGAAAGTCGATTTCTCGGGGTGCGAAGGGTAAATATTATCGAATAATCCTAAAAGAACTTGAGAGCCGTAACAATTGAAAGCGGCACGTAAGGGTTCCTGTCGGGAAAGACGAAAGCCGAGTCCTGAGAGTGTAAGGGGAGCATTGAAAAAAAGTAACTAAAAAAAAGAAAAAAAATAGGCCCTTGGCGTCAGCCTAAAATAATACAGCAGCCATCTTACTTTAAAGAACGAAAGACCATCGGTATCCCGATACAGGATATATTATTCTTTCGATCTGTGAAAGACCCTCGTAAAGCGTACGACGTTTAGAATGAATGAAACTTCTTTACGAGTTGAGTCATTCGGATCAGAAGTTAGGTTAGGTCGTACGAATAAACGCGAAATTAGTCCCAGCGCCTGTACCGGACGACACGGCCCTGGGTAGTAAAAAAAATGATATCAAAAAAAAAGTATAACTGAAAATAAAAGGCATTCGAATACAGCAAGGCCAAGATAAAATATTTGGATTTCGTAAAATCTTAATTACCAAGTGCCTTAATTACAACGAATTTCTCGAGCAATTTATAGAATGGAATACCAGACTCTATACCGAGCCGTTACTAGCAATGCCAAACTATTTTAATTAAATTGAAATTACGAAGGATTCGGTACCATATCTCAAAGTGCATAGATTGAAATTCCAGAATCTATCCTCGAATGGTAAAATCGTTAAATTAACGAATAACCAGTACCAATAAATATACCTACCATTTCTGACAATATATACCCACGAATGACAAAATCTATCTAGTATCGGGTAAGGTTAGTCGAACAGTCTTATCAAATCTATTGGACTCAACCGATAAAGCCAAAGGATATCGAGCGTGTCCAACGTCAAATGCAGAGAGGAGCCGCCAATTCCACAGAACGCAGTCTGACACATGACACGACCCCCCGATATGCATATCGCAAGATCTTATTTAGGTACCTAGTGGCTATCTGATCGGTTCCAGATTCGGGTTCCCCTTTGATCCTGGGATGAAAGGGAGAGGGAAAGAGGCCTGGATAGGAAGCAGGAGCGAGTCAGAAACCTGAATCCCCGTGGAGTAAATACATGGCTGAAAAAAAATTTCATTCTTAAGAGATGCATGACGTCACGGCACTCCTGTTAATAAAAATGTCCGCGGTTATCCCTACGTGCATAATCCAACCTAACCTACGAAGTTGACTATTCGAACGCAGCAGGGCAGGTGGAGCCGCTATCGCGCACAGATCGAAATTGGATTTAACGAAATCACAAAGTCAAGCCTACCCCTCCCGACCAACCCCCACGGGCTGGTCCATTGTCCTGGGACCCGCAGGACTCACGGATTTCAGTGACTTTTCGTTTTCAGGATTATCCACCCCGTAGCCGCTGTAAAGGATTATCGATGCACCCTTGAACCAGGGAAAATGATGCCCTCCCAAAAATTTTCAGATACCTCATCCGTAGCGTGCTATTTTGAAATTTGGAAAGTTTTGAATTTTTTTTTCCACATCCAGTCAATCTTCACTAGTGGTGACCTTGATATTTCTTCTTAATTAAATTACCACTGCAATTCAATGTCAAATTTTAGAGCTACATTTTTTTACACAGTTCTACAAGTCTACTGATATTTATCGCAGTCCTTAACTACATCACGTATAATTTTCCCCGAAAATTTCCAGCCTCCTGAACTTCATCAGACCCCTTAGTGCTTTGAGAAAATGTCTTACCTTTAATACCAGGACTCCTTAAGCGGATTGAACAGCCAAGGAGTCGCTGGAAGGGTTAAACGGGTTACGTCAAGGATTCCGTTATTAGGAACGTTTCTATGTGATTTTACCAGCGACTTAGCGTCTGGCTGTACTTGAAATATCCTCAGCCCAACAGTGCATCGCATAACGTGTACCGTCACCCGGAAGTGGCTGTTAGCTGGGAGCTTCCGTTCGGTCGTATCGTCTGGGTAAAATTATCGAAGAAGGAAGAGGCTGGCGGAAACGTTCGAAAAAAAGTATACAAAAGCGCAAGAAGCAATGAAATCGTAATTCGAAAAAAAGGATCGATTTAAATAATAAAAGGCAAAAGTCAAAATAACCTTCCAAAGATCGATAATCGACAGCGGGATTTAAATCGCTAAACGTGGGCGGGTAGACGCACTGCACGCCAATGCCAATAATAATTTACAACGGGACGATCGTCGTGTTCTTTTGTTGCACCGAGACAAAATTGATTATTGGCTGTTGTTTCCTCGCCAGCGAATCAAATTTCACGCTTGTAAATCATACCGGTTTAATATCGCCGTTCCAACGGCATGGACCGAACAGCTTCTCAACCCTTGTGGGATTCCTTTTTTTTTCACTGTTCGCTCTTTATCGTCTGACCAGCCCCCGTACACTTTCAAGTCTCTCTCTCCTTTTCTCTCTCTCTCTCTTACCTCCAATATTCACTGCCTGCGTCCTTCTCTATTTTTCAATGTCTATCGCTCTCTCGCTCTACTTATTTACTGCTTCCTTACCTTATCCTCTCTCGCCTTTACGTTTTCTCTCTTCGCTTCTCATCGGCTCTCCTTATGCTCCGACGCTCTATTTATTCCGTTTCGTCGCTACCTCCGACGCGGCCTTTAGCGGCTTATCGTCGGACACGATATTCGACCTCTCGATTTCGGCTTGTACCGATAAGCGCCGATTGATTGATCGTATACGTGTTATACACGTGTGTAGTACAAGATACGAAAAGACCCGTTATCCTATTGGCCGATGGAGAAAGGAACGACCCTAGGGATAATTTAGTATTTTTTTTTTCTTAAAATCGTTTAAGCTCTGATGGATAAGAGGGAGATATGATGAAGGAAGAGGAGGGGGGGGGGGGTATTGAGCATGAAAGTTCGTAAGAAAAATACGGGATGTGAGACTTTTTTTTTCGTGACGCCATCAAAGAGCGAATAAGATACTGCGGTTACGAAGATAAGATTTATTTTATTCAAAATCCCCATCCCCCCGTGCGAATTGAAAATAAAGATAGTAATGATTTTTGTGATTTTAAAAAAAAAATTTTCCCCCACAAATACATTCGTTTGAAATTGTTTCATACGAGCATCGTCCTCGCCTTTGCTTTTATTTTTGGCTGCCGCCAAGTTTACGCGAACGAGCGTAATTTTATCGTCGGCCACGTTCAATTTATCCGGTGCATATCTTAATTCCCTTTAACCGTCCCGAGACGCCATTCTACTCTATAGTCACGTGGCACCGGTGGTATCTTCCTCGTGGGAGTATTTTATTGTTTCCCCTCTTTTCCCTTTTCTTCCTCATTTTCTAAAAGTGCGTTCTCAACGACCCAACGGCGCGTCGTTTACGAGTCTCAGGTCTGCCAACAAAACCAGGCAGACGTATATATCAAAGTGCTCGCTCGGCTTCTCAAGAAAGCAATGGTACCAACCCACGTGCGATCTTGACCATACCCATCCTCCGTGCCACAATAACGTATGCGCGTTTATGGATATTCATAAAGAAAAAAAAAAATTAAGCATGTTCGGACGAGTCAGATGACGTCATACGTCATTAAAGTCACTGACTCGACCTCAGGCCAATTCCGGAATCGTCCGTTTCATCGAACGCACTTACGCATACGTAACGATTCATCGCGTTTTGGAACGCGTCACTGACCGATTCGCTTCTCCAATTGCTAATCGAATCCGTGACTAAATTCAATACCGACTAGTCTCACTCATTTGACTATTTAGTCACATCCGTTTTAATGGGTGCCAATGTTCGTTGACTCATACGAAAAAAAATTTCGTGACTGGCCTGAAAAAGAAAATTTTGTAAACACCTATCCGTACAATCGATCCACCTTTTTTTAATCCCACAACAATATAACTTATCAATTTTCTGAAATCCTCTCGAGATTGTCAGTCCGATTCCCGGTAGTTCTATCTCGACGAGTTCCATGGAAATAATTAGAACGCAAATAACATCACGAAGCCAGAGTTCAAGGTTCTCACTCGTATATATAGTGACCACGTCAGACAATGAGAAATCTGTGCTCTTGGCATATAAAGAAAAAAAGAAAAAGAAAAAAAGTGCTTTCCCCGTCAGTACTGAGATGACTGGATTTTTATTAAAGGACCGTATCCTTCGAGGTATCCTGACTGTAAGCCGTAAGGGCCAGTATTATCTGGCTAGTGTTTGCTTAGTGTGATCGGCACCGTACAGCATCCTTCATACGTAACTAAAGAAAAAAGAAGCGAACGAAGAAGAATCCGAATGAGAAAAAAGATAACAGCGATATTCAGGGCCCTCGTCTAATTTAGCCATAGAGTGTATACGAGGCCATGTATAGATGTATATATATTTTTTATATCTATATATTCACATGTACGACTTCTCTGGCCGAAACACAGGCGTCATTGTCCAGTCACAGAAAGTAACCACGACTCTGCTGAATAAATCAATCTCCATCCGTTGACTGACTTCGCCATAAGAATCCCATGGAATTCACCATAAACCTTGATATACGACCGCGTATGATATTTTATATACGAATGTGACGTCGTAAAGAACGTTACTGCCCTTTTTCAATTTGGTAAGATGAAAAGTAGTGCGTGCGATTTGCACGAAATATATTGTGCGTGCATTGGCTAAGCGTTCCGAACAAATGTATTGGGAATAATTGAGAGAAGCGTGTTAATAAAAATATAGATATATATAATAGTTAAGTTTTGAGGGATTTCGATATATTTTATTTTCTTATCGCATAAAATAATCGAAACGTCAAGGGGATATTTGGGGTCTGAACTTTTTTTGCATTTTTATCGTTAACTGTGTTAGCTCATTAAGCGTCGACCCACTCACCCTCCCCTCCCCCCCCCCCCCTCCCACCCCCCGCCGTTAATTGTCGACGTCAAGTGACATCCTCTTAATTCTCTTGCCTACAGCGAGTAACGCGATCTCACGTAGCGACGTTGCATTATGCTCGAATTCGCATCTCGAGGAGACCAAGCGGAGGTGAGATGGACAAGCTCATCAACAAAGCCGAGCAATTAATTAACCAAAGTGGCTCCACGAAACAGAGGAGAGCCATTGTGGCGAGGCCATTGTTGCCGGATGGCCGGTGTAACTAAACACCGTCCTAGCCGTAACGCACTTCCTATTCTACCTTGTCAAGAGCCCATCTAGCCTAACCTGACCGGAGGTAATGTAACGATGAACAGTAAAAATTTTATCGCGAAACAAATTTTGATTTAATGGAAGGAGAAAAAAATTCGAAAAAAAATAAGGCCCAAAATTATTTTTCCAAATATTCAGACCCAAACCCCAGTCATGACTCAAGTATTATAATTTTGTACTGGGCGTTTGACGGCGGATGAAAAGTCCCGTCGATTGTTCGGATCCGTCACGTAGAAATGACTTACTCGTACACGAGCGTAACGATTGCCGTAATCTACGTAGTCCCAGCAATGCTGGCTGATTGCTGACACCTACGCGGCAGCACGTACAGTGCGGCCTACACGTTTGGGACCTGTGCGATGGGATGGTAGGATAGCGGAGCGCGACAGGAGAAGTAGAGAGACGTGCCAGTGCGGCGGACGGTGGTGGGGATAGCCGAACGCTACGGGCGGCGGTGGTGGGGAGACTGGGCCCAAGACCGTGGGCCTTAGTGCGCGGAGTGGGGGCTAAAGTGGGGCCTCCGTCGCACGCGCTTAGCCCGTAGCTGCGCTATTGCCAACCGCTGCCAGAACCATTGAAACTTGATACGCGCATTTCTCTGGGCCATGAAGCCACCGTGCGCTGGCAATAATCGCGCCATTCCACCTTTAATGAGTCCGATGATTATTCTTGTTTATTATCCCTCACGTGTATACCAGCGCGTACCGTCGACTGCCCACACGTGGATGGATCTCTTGGATATCAATGGCTTCATTTTATACACTTACGGAACACCATGGAGCAACAGTATTATTGGTCAAGTTGATTATATTTAATTTTATTGACTCTCTCGATGGTCCATTGAAATTATGGGACTGTGTATACCGATACAATAAGGATCTTTGTCGAAACGCGGAAACGATAAGATTTTATAAAAGTGGTGATAGCGGTTGAATGGGACTTGGAATAGGGCGTTATCGGAGAGTAAAGAAAAAAAATACAGACGAAATATATGCGCGGTACAACTGTCACGGCTCTTTGTTAAAACAATATTTACTGTCTCGGTGTGTTTAATACACAAATGATTATCATTGCATTGTAGTCGCTAACCCTTTTACAGTGGTGACGGATTGCGCGACTCTCGAGCACGTTTTGATATTCTGAGAAAATATATAAGACGGTGAACATAATTACCGGGGATCACACCGATCAAGCTGCTAATAAAAAATCAATCTTCCCCTTCAACCGTTTCACTACGTATTTTGACGAATTAAATGTTTTTAAATATTAAAAAAATTCTAAAATCTTATAAATTCATTAAAACAACGAAGTAGTGGGCAAACGAGAGGTCGAGGTCACGAAAAAAGCGAATCCTCGTCAGCGGTCAGCGAATAGAAGGAAAGGACGAAAATGGGGACCGAAGACGTCCAGCATCCAAGAGGAGCGAAGGGGAAGGGGGCTGCGAACCGTAGAACCGGCCGTCACTCAAACGTCAGGGCCGTAGACGTAGATCAATATTTATTCAGAAGGGGTCAGTAGGTGGGTCCTGCTCGAGGTACCGTGGCGTGAAGGGAGAGGAAGGTTTTACCATGGGCACTACTGACGCGAACTGACGGGACGGCCTGAACGAAGGAAAGTGGCTTATCCATAAAGGACGCGCGTGAGGCCCAGACGTCGGCGTCTACGAGTGATTCTAGTGGGAGAAAATTTTCGAGAAAGGGTGAGCCGAGGGGGTGAAAAATAAATTTGCAAAGTCTACTGGACCATGACTGCCTTCGAGGGTGTCGGATGGGAAAAGTAAAACGGCGATGGGGAAAACAAACCATGAACACCACGGACAATGCCAGGACCTCCGAAGGATAATCCGGGATTTGTCCAGACGAGATGTTCTGCCTGTTCACGTTGATGATCCTCAATTTATTCTTGGCACTGTATAGTCCAACCCCGCTAACTACTACAACAGGACTGGAACCAGTATCATACTAAGTGCACGTTACTATAGATATAGCTGTGCACTTTGTATAGTTTGCTTTTCATTTTTTTTAAATAAAAAAATATACTAATCCTTATAGAAATAACCTTTTGCGTTGCTACGACTTTCTCACTTTGTCTTCTGCTCTCTATTAATCTTCGTTTCTTGCCCCCCCCCCCCCCCTATACGTGCACCTTTGAGGCACCTATGGCGACTCCTAACCCACCTCGCGTTTTCACGTTGCCGTCCTCATTTTTCTGCTGGATTTTACAGCCCGAGATTACAAGAAATATGTACACGAGGAAGGATACAATACATATAGATCCGTATAATTTTCCCCGCTGTTTCTATTATTCATTTATCCGCGTACAGCGTAACGACTAGTGGCGCCACCCGTTAACGGCGGCGGCATTAACCAACTTTACCGATTCGTTACGATCGAACGGAGCGCGTAATTACGTGACTGCCAATGCCATCGCAGAAAACGGAGTTCCGGCTTTTGTTCAGCGTATATACCACCATGCATATGTAGTACCTATACATATTATATTTCTACATACAATAGAATACAGGGTTCGACAAAGTTGGATAATACCGCTGTAGAAACATGCAAAAAAAAAAGAAGTGAACGGTTATTTGAAATCGAACAAAGAAAAAAAAAAGAACGTCATCAGAGATACACTAGAAAATTGCTTCTCATCCCACCGTAACTTGATCCCACCGAAAATCGGTACTGAATAACCCAATGCGATATTGATAGAAAAAAAAGGTTCGCACACGGTTCAAGAAGATGACGCTTATTTTGAGCAAATCGTAGGGTGGGGGGGTTAATACATGGAATGTACATTCTCAATGAAGCGTAATGCCGAAACCAGGGTTGCGATGAAATTTCCATGAATAGCTCGATGTCAATGGGGGATGATTGCCTTGGGGGTGGTTAGCCGCGATAACGTATGCAATGCCATCTACGCGATGGACAGGAGGTGAGGGTAGTAGCACTAGTAGGTCGAGGGATGGACGATGCCTTGGGGTTGAATCTTGTGTCTAGATACATGTAAACACACCCAAATATATATATATGTATATTTTACATATATAAGGTACATAGGTACGCGTTCTACATGTCGAGGGTAGTTTGAGGTTAGGGTGTGACGGACGAGTCTACGTGTCCGCACTGCAAACCAGCCTCACTTAATTTGCCGAGAGTCACTCTAAATCACAGCCCCGGAAACTTGGCTACGCCAGTGGTACTTTGGCGTTTGAAACTTCCTTGAGCTTTCACGATATTCCAGCGACTAATTGATAGCTAAGAGAACGTCCGATAACGAACACCTTATCACTGATTCATACAGATCGACTCAAGAGACGCATCGTCCCACGCGGAGACTGCGAATGAATAAAGAGATTGAGCTTTTTTTTCTTCTCTACCTTGATCCGCCACAAATCCCACGACCGAAGACCCAAAATAACCCTTGCTTGTGCAAGTTTACCTGAATCGACAAAAAATCTTGTGGCGTAAAGCACTTAACCCGGATTATCCCAAAATTCTAGAAACTCGTGCACTCGACCCTCGCACTATGGCACGAAGAACGTTATTCGCCAATTTCTTTTTTTTCCTGTAAAATCAACAAATTTTATATTTTTGAAAAAATTTGGCAAGTCTCCTTTCCTTTTACAGGGATTTACCTATCCAAAAAATGTTGATAAAATAATATTTGAAAAAGGATAAAGAAAATTCATATTCTATCTCTGATGCAATGCTATCGATACTCTGTAAGATATTACATAGGTCTCTATATACAGCTAGTATATAATATATAATGTAAATACTATATCATATATGCGCTGTCTATATTATAACGAAGCAACTATACCTAAACTTTCTCCAAAAGCTTGGTAGGAATCATCCATATGCACAAATTGGACCATGAAGGTACAGATAGACGCAGAGCAGCATACAGAGATCTTACTTCTCGGTGAGGCAGTCTAATTAGATAAGAATGATTAAGTCCCATATAACGACTGCGTGTTATCAGACTCGACGCCATTATAATACGAAAAATTTCCCATATCAAAAAAGCAAGCAAGAAAATTTTAATAATTTATAAGCCTAGCGCGATCCCTAAAATGCTGTTATTAATAGTCATACATAGATATACTGGACCGCGTGAAAATCCTACATATATCTATAGCCATAACCTAGCCTAACCCTAACTACCAGAGTCTAAGGACTTTTAGCAGGCTAATTCGCAGTCGGAGGGTTTTCCACTTTATGCAGGCTGTGACTCTAGTCTGGATGCATCCCCCAACTGCATCCTGATGCACCAACCAGCCCTGACCTGGTGCAACGACGAGTATGCAATTATGCATGTATAACTAGAGGAACACGAATCGCGACTCCGTCAGGATATTCAGTGAAATTTCACGAATAGTATATATATATGCATGCCTAGTGTAAGTAGAGCAAAGTAGCCATAGAAACGTGAAAAAATTTTTTTATTACGATCCAAAAAATTTTGTTACCCTCTCTAATTAGCATCGCCCCAAAAACGTTTTGACAATGAGAGCTAATTAAATTACATATACGGAGTGTACAATTTTGAAATGCACGAAGAAACAACCCTCTCAAAAATATTTGTATCGACAACGGGGATGCAACTTGAAAAATATAATATGTATGCATTTGGTGGATTCTTTTTACATAGGGGTAATTTTTACCAGGGGGATGATACAGTTCAGGGCTAAACAGGGCTGTTTGACTTTCAAACTCGAAACTAGTAACTACCGCTTCAACCCTTGCCACTCCGGTCTACTTTGCTCTACTCTTCCCAGCCAGCATCCCCCTTTCGACTACCCTTGCTGAATTCCGCTATACTCCACCCCCCTCATCCCCCCTCTGCTCTTCTGTCCCATAAAGCGTATCCGCCACCCTTAAGCCTCCCCCCTACTACCCCACGTACAACCTGCCAACTGTAAATGCAACGGCAACTGCCTGCGGATGCAGCTGCGGCCCTGCCCGGCCTTCCACCGCGGCAGAAGATCGACGCTACGAAATTCGAATAATTTCGCAACGGGAAATAAAAACTTTTCTGGATAAAAATTGTCCAAAAATTTTATTTACTTTCAAAACTATTTTTATTCCCCCACGAAACACAAAATTACGTCGCCGTCCTTCAATTATTGACGATTAAAATATTTCCGCGCTCCTTAATTATCATTTAATCCCCGCGCAAAATTTATCCAGTTGTGTATATTCGAATGACGCAACGAGACAGCGTGTATTATCACCGTGGTAAAATAATTAATCATTACCTCACAGCATAACCACACACGGCTGTAATTACGTATGTGGGTTAAAACAAGAGAAACAAACCCGCGCCGAACAGGTGGTACATAAATCAGATGAATAACACCCGGAGTCCCAGTGGCTCGCTCAAAACTAATCCCGAACAAATTAGTAATACCGTCCAAAACACTATGGCAAATAATTATGAGAAAAGTACAAAATTTCACGCACGTGCTCGGCTCGTTATCATAATCCCCATAATATATTCAAAACCACCATTATTCGGTTACCCAACTGTATATAAACTACGTACAGTCACAATTCACAAGAGACGAAAGTGTTTTCGAGCATTTGCTAAGCAAACTATAGTCAATTGTAAACAGCATCACTATATACATATCCTTTTTCTATAACCAAAAACCCAGAACACACAGGCCACCATACACAACCTGTACACATATCCAGCATACTATAGTCAAAGCCTTCTCGCGTAGGGTTCCGATTCAAAGCGAGAGTTCAAACACACTGACGTACGTAATCGCGTAGAATCCAGCAGGTTAACAATGCGGTAACTTGCGCGATTGACATTAACCAAAGTACAGGTAGTGCCAAGATGTTCGAAACAAAAATTGTCGCTTGCACGAAGGATACTGCCAGTGACGAGTACACCTAAGTCCTTTGTATCCGGTTTAATAGTTTCCACGAGGGTAAAAGCAGCCACTCGAGTAAGCCAAAGAACGTCGTGCGACAAGGATGAAGATTTAGTAAGAAACCGAGTATAGGAGATTAGAGCGACAAAAAAATTCAATTTAATCGCGATACTTGAAAACTGTTTGAGCGTGGGAAGAAAAAAGAAAAAAAAATGTCCAGTCCGCAGAACGTGAAAATTCGCGATATAGATGGACACGACTGATAACAGGTAATCACTGGGTTCCCGAGAGCGATCGATAAGATTCTCGTTAGGGTCGTAAAGGCGAATACGTAATGTATGCTTGGGAATATTTTTGCGAATTATGACTTTTTTTTTCAGGTTGCGACAGTCACTCGTGCCATTTTTTTTTACTTGAAAATAATTTTACCTCTTTTCGCGTGAAATATTATTATTATCGATGGTACAGGTCGGACCCAGTTTTCATGTGACTGTAATGGCTCGTTCTCGCGACAGTCGCGTGTAAGCCCTGTTTAGTGAAGGTTATGTATGATAAATATATATATATACAGATTTTATGTGTATACATATATATATATTCATATGGCAACAATGAAGCAACAGGTTGCCCGGACTGCCGTCCGGGCCGTTTACAAAGACCGAACTTCTATGACGGATTGTGCAACCTTGGGTGGTCGTTGCCAACCCTCCCTGGTAACGATCCCACCCTCGTAACAGACACACACGAGCAAACCCAAGCCTAAGCTAACCCTATAACGTTGGTAACGCTGCGCCCTTTCTCTGACACTTAAACGTCGTAACGTGAACAAGTGTATTTCTCGTAAAGTTTGAGCCAACAAGAGCGGGACATTGTTTAAACGCCTTGGGGCGCCAGGAAGGTTTTCCCAGGTCAAATAATAGGACCTTCGCGTACAGCTTGTTCCATGGACAACGGTCACGACAATCCGCAACGGATGGAAAAAAAGTATCGTCATCTAAAGTTACAAAAAAGCTATTTAAAGTGGTGAAAATAAATTTTTGAAAAAAATTATAAATTTTGCATTTTTATAAAAAAAAAATCAGTTTGACAATCCACTTACAATCATGGTAGTGGGGAGAGATTTTTTTATAAAAAAAATTTATTTAATAAATCGTTTCCATGAATATTCGGCATGACGAATCGATCTGGATGTAACCGGATATGCCGGGACATTGTGATCCATGCCGATGATGACCTTCGAAGCGAAACGTACCTCCGGTTAGGCTAGGTAGCATATGCAAGCTAAATAATATAAACTATGCAAGGAGGAGGCACCAGGTACCACCAAGCGTATACACAACCCTCCCCATTGGCCATTGAGGTGTCCGGCTGTGAGTAATGCCGCAATAAATTATCGCCGAGCCGCGAACCGGCGGCGCTACCGCGCTTGCGTGTTATCCCTCTTGGTTCTTTTATCAGCTCTTTATTATTTCACTTTTACACGTCTTTTTCTGACTCTCCCTCTCTTATCCGCGACCATCCACTTTCGACTTAACCAAACTCGAAGCTGGTCGTTTAGTAAACTTTTTTTCTTTCTTCTCATTCATCCGCCCTCTCGTTGTACACTTTTTTAATAATTAATTGTCAATTATAATTTTTTTTTGCGAATTACGTCAAATTACGACGGCTTTGTTGCCGCTTCGCGTACAGGAGGCGGAGAAATTCAATTTTTTATTTTCTTTCTCGTGACGTCATCGTCACCAGCAATCCGATCATTTAAAATACCTGAATTATCTGACGATGTAAACAATGGCTATCGAAAGTCTCTTATCACGTGTTATCGAGCGTCTGGGGTTGGCCTATCCGTCGTGCGAACGAAGCATAACAAGTCTGATACAAGGAAGCAGAATACAAGCGCAGCATGAAATTCAATGCATCCGCGATTTGCACATAGAGCAGCCGAGTGCTGAACGACGGATATCGCGCGACAGGATTGTTGTTATACAAAGAGAAAACGATTACCGGGAATTTTTCGTAAAGAGCCGTAGTGCGCCCAGTGATTTGCATGGTATGCAAAATTCAGTGGGCCCAGTCGGGTTCCCAGTAGCTTAGGTACGGCCCTGCTGGATACTTTGAGTCAAAGTAATGCGGAGAACTTTGTGGGAAAATAAAAAAAAATAAATAGGGCTAAAAATATCACGATTAAGTAACAGCATAAAATTCGGGGTGGTCGGACTGATGCGACGATAAAAAAAAAGTTTTAATTCCGCGATTAACGAATTCCGAGAAAAAAAAACTGGTCCGATATCTCGTTTACGCGTGTCACGTGAAAAATGATATAAAACTCCAAAAATATTTTTTAACTTCCCGCTGTACGCTGTACGACCTGGCAATTAATTGCTTTTAATACCGCGGTTAACGCGTTTATCTAAATTATTTATCGCTACTCGTTTCTTCTTCTCTTCTTTATTTGTCATCGACCGTTCCCTACGTATACCTGAATCGCGTGGGTATTTCCACGTACGAACCGCTCTGCTCTCCTGGGACCATATGAAAACGCGACTCCTTTCTTTTCACTTAATTTGCAACTGATTTGTACGCGCGGACGCGTACAAATGAGTCAGACACGCCGCGTGATTAACGTGCGATTCCGTCCTGTATAATTCGACCGTTAACGTCCGCGCTCTTTACGTCTTGCGCAAACTGACGAGACGGAAAGGTAAAGATGTTCCCTGTTTCTTGTGACGTTGATATTCTTGTTAAAGTACCAACCGAAGGAGCGTCTTATGCGATAAAGTTTTTCGAAAAAAAATCTATAACTATTTAACAACAGCAACAACGACAAAATAGTTGTACGAAAAGTGATAGAACAAAAATTTTTGTTCGTATTGTACAGCTTGTTTGTTCGTACGGCTAGCGTACAACGATCGTTGGAGGTAAAACAAAAATTGTACGCAGACATTGTACGCTGTTGTTCTTGTTGATGAAGAGATTGAATGACGTAATTAAATTTCTACCGTTGCCAGATATATTTAACGGTGTGTAAAGTTGGTAGAACTGAGCTTAATTCTAGGCCAGTATATATATATATATATATATATATATATATATATATACACACACGTAGCGGAAGAAGAATGGCGCGGCTGGACGGTACGGAGTACTTTAAAGAAATAAACAGTATCGAATTACTAGCTTGTGGGCTGTATAAATGATACTGCCGTGGGGCGAGGGGGGACCAATGGGACGTTTACTTTGATGGTATTACTTCGTGGATCTAACGGAATGGAAGAATTACAGGGTGGTACCGCCCGTTGTGATACAAATGGCGTACCATTAATAAAAACGTACCTGGGTATATCTGTACCTCTTGAGGTTCGTACGTAACGTGTATGTACGTACTGAACGTAATCGTAGGCCATCTTGGAGGACCTAGACACCCGCGGGATTTTCTACGGGCGAAACGGACGGTAATGTTAAGCACAATGGGCACTCGAGTTAAAAGTTAAATTAGTCGTATACAGTGTGATTTTTTTTCAAGTAGACAGTATTTAGAAGAATTATCGTACCTTTTTTTTGGCGATACAACCCCTTTTTAATGGTTGTATTAAAATTTGGATAGGAGGTAAAAAAAGTTTTGGGATCTTAATAAATTATGAGTATCGCATAAAGCGGGATGGGGATGCCTTGGGAGAATCCGTGTGAATAGAATTTCATATCCATTGTGATACACTGCTTTATTACGAGCAGTCTTTGCAGTTGGCAAACATGCCAGCGTATAATTAGTAAAGCTCCTCGATAATGATCTGTCCAGGAAGCAGGATTGACTCGACGGAATTTAACGTCCTCGTGAATGAGTAACTCGTCCCCAGGGTGAGAAATTTTGGGGCTACGTGCCTAGATTGTTGCGGAGCAAACGCGAGCCTGATTCTAGCGCTTCGGGGCCCTTCGTGCCCATTCGTAAACACTCGGGAACCCACGGGGCACAGCCGAAGTAAACTTTTAAGCCCCGAACTCTCCGCGACCTACCAAGTTAATCAAGTCTCCTGCACCGAGTGTGCTTGGGAAATTATTGGTTCGCTTCTAAAACGCCAGGGGCGTTCGCGTCGTATCTCTCTCGCGAATGAAACTAACCCGTCCAGAGATTTAATACAGCCGATGCGGATTGTACGATAGAGATCGTTATGTGATTTCTCTTTTTTTTTTTTATCAATTATCAAGTAATCGACAATCACAATCGCAGGGGTGGACAATACATTGACTGGGTCTGGTGCTCCGAATCGGGGATGCAGGAGTTAATATTTCACTATGGCCGGATGGGGCTCCCTTCCTCGATGGTCTCTGCACGTGTGGTGCCTTGGAGGGATCGTTGCGCGCAGCGAAATTTTGGGTGGATTTACAAAAGGGCGTAAGTCATATGGTTCCATACCCCTGTGATACTGTTAGTTTTGTCAAAATTGTGTTTTGCCAGGCTAATATTTAATTTTCATTAATTAAAGCTCCCTCTATACGGTTTTCCGTTCTGCCGTACTGTACATAGTACGGCGATAAGTATGAATTGCGAATAGAAAGCTGAAAATTTTTGAAAATCTTTCAATTTTTATTACGGCGAGTCCGAGCGCCGACTTCAGACTTTTTCATTCTAACCGATTTAGTCTGTATCTTATGGGAGGGACCGAGTCGAAAAATTACTGAAAGCAGAGCAATTTATCAACGGTCAAGGGCTGGTTTAATAGGGAATATAACCTGAATTAATAAAAAAAAACGTTATCAATATATAATCAGAAATGTGCGTACGGTGTGACTTTAGGATATACCATAAATGTTATAGTATCTATGGGGTCAATTCCGATATACCAATCGATCAGTTCTAAAACCGTCATGAACTCAAAGTACTAAAAAAAATGTTACCACCCCTATAAATATATATACATGTATACATATTGCGACTACTACTTCCGATAGCAATAAAACATTATCGTATACCAATATTAAATATTGAAATATCAACCAACATTTTTGTCATACCATTAAATAAGTTTTTCACCCGTTACATGGATTTTCCAATAATGTCAAAACTAAGTACCGATAAAACTTTTTTTTATATAAAACAATGTAAACATTTATACGTATTAATCAACAAGTCGACTAGTTTCGATAACAGCATGATCGAAAGAACTCAATTCTCCATTTTCCCAACAAAAATCCCGACATTCATTGACACAATCCGAGCTGCAATTGGCTTTGACCGATAAACGTGCCCTGAGGAAATACAGAACCCCAAACAACCAGCAACACTGCAACTGGCCAATCAACTTTCGACAATTGGCCTCAGTCAGCGAATGTACCGGTTTGCCTCCTAGGGGCCAACTGGTTTTATCATCGAATGGGTCCACCCTACGTAAACGCGTCGCTGCATTATTAAAATCTAATCTCCCTTTGGTTGCGCGTCGATTTCCTATTGGATACTTTGAACCTGTACGAATCACTGATTAACTTGATCGTAGTAAGACAGTTATCCAATAGCCTACAAGCCCAATTGACTATCGAAATATTAATATAGGATAATAATAATAAAAAGCAATGAAAACCTCATTGGGGTTCTAATCAGTGCAGTAGATCGAGCTCGTGCCCTCGTAAAATTTTGGGGCTACTACAGATATGGAATGTTTAAAAAAAAATTATAAAAAATTTTTTTAAGGAAAACACTCGTTATCCTATATCATTAACGGGAAGACTTTTGACCTTGTTTTAGGTAACAAAGCAGCAGGCTGTGCGGCAATGATTATAATTTAGGTTGAAAAGTTTTTACCGACGAAAAAAAAAAACAAAGAAAAAGCCCTAGGAAACGTACCTGAGCATTTAAGCGCCAACTCCGCCTACGAGAACGCAGTGGATCCTACGTCTAAATCATCCGAGGGTAATATGACTGCGAGTTAAGTAGACCCGGTAACGATTTCGAAGCTCGGCCCATTTTTCCTTCTATAATTAGAGAGTCCAAGGATCGGAATTCGTAGCTGTACAGAATTGAAGTGGCATTGTTTGTGAGCTGTAAAAAAAAATATTTGTTCACTTTGATATACAAAGATCTGTCTGTTTTGAATATACAACTGATAACTTACGCGTTCGCGCTCGTAGCCATCTAGCGGTACAAATTCGTAGCTGCGCGCAAACACAGGATCGACGCTTTCTTCTCTCCACTTTATAGGCTCGTTTTATTTTACGAACTTCTAAGAGCCCAACGCCGACAGTCCCGTTTCGAGGACGAAACGACGAAAGCGTTAACGTAGATACTGAGAGACTCAACCGTCGTCCCCGACGGATTTTATGGCTTTACAAGGGCGGAATTTTTTCGGAATTATCGAAGACGATAAAACCGACGTCTCGCGGGAATCCTGTGTAAATACACGTGGAAGGATTTTTCATATTTTTTTCTTTCTTTTTCACGGGTGTCGCCGACAATTATTGTTTACCCACGGGTCCTCTATACGCACTCTGCCCTTCTAAGTAACATTTTTCATTCCTGTTCTTAAAGGACCTTCAAGAGAGCGATAAAACGGTAATGAAATTCTCATTGCTCATTCTTGCTTTAAATTGGGAATATCCTTTACGTTGAGTATTATACAAAATTTAATTATAAAAAAATACAAAAATAAAATAACGCTTTTTTTTCTTAACCACCATTGGTACAATTTCGTTTGCCAAACAGAGCAGGCAACCATAAGGTCCAGAAAAACCAACGGAATGTAAATCGCGGGCGAAAACGGTCATCCACTTTGTTTTACATTTGCGGTCACTCGAAAGGTAGGAATGGTTACGTTATGGTTCACCATGACCACTCTACGGGGGTTTGGACGGCTAAATCGCGCCCTGCCCGAATAGGGCGGGGATCCAATATTTCGACGTCATCGTCGGGCTCACTTTTTAATTTCCCCATAAATATTCCCTGAAAAGGCTCCTATGGCGCCACGAGAAAGGTTCCGTATACGAGGGCACCGACGTAATTATCACAAATTGCTTGTTTACATGGCTGTTACGTTGCACAAGGCTGCGCATCAAATACGCCGATATTCGCACGTGAGATATCGACGAGCATTTACAAAATTATAAACAATTGCAAATTTAGAAACAAAATTAACAAAACCGTGCACACCACCTTACAGCACCTACTGCCTGGATTATGATGAATTTTTCGATATTCGCACGTGAGATAGCGACGGGCATTTATAAAATTATAAACAATTGCAAATTTAGAAACAAAATTAACAAAACCGTGCACACCACCTTACAGCACCTACTGCCTGGATTATGATGAATTTTTCGATATTCGCACGTGAGATAGCGACGGGCATTTATAAAATTATAAACAATTGC
The DNA here is from genome assembly GCA_030142635.1 of Trachelus troglodyta. NCBI lineage: Eukaryota > Metazoa > Arthropoda > Insecta > Hymenoptera > Cephidae > Trachelus > Trachelus troglodyta. The sequence continues at coordinate 3,264,832 of JARQTJ010000356.1, forward strand.
AAATTTAGAAACAAAATTAACAAAACCGTGCACACCACCTTACAGCATCTAGTGTCTGGATTATGCTGAATTTTCCAAAATGGACGTAAAAAATAAACATTTTTTTAATTCAATGACTATTTAAATTATTTCAAAACGTGGACATTGCGTGCTCGGCTTCTGTGGAACATGCAAAAATTTTAATTACCTGGCAGATTCGGCACTGTGGTGCAAATGAGAGGGTGGGTAGGGATATTTCAACTAATGAAATCAGAGTCGTGAAAATAATATGAAATAAATCGAAGCAGAAGCCGATAGTATCGTTAAGACCGTAGAAAAAAAGTTTCTCCCAAGAGGCGAAGGGGATGCTGGGATAAAAAAAAATAAAGGCAAACGTCATTTCAAGAGAAATCGGAAGCTCGCAAAAGCCAAGCCAAGCAGTCGCGAATAAAAGAACGTCTGCTTAATGGGGATAAAACGAAAATTAATTAAGCAAACTTTTCCCAAGCAGACGATGCCGTCCGTTTAAATATTCATTCGATTCAATATCGCCAGCCTTTCGGCCATAGGACCCCGTGACGTCGGAGTATCGAATAATACATTTTTTAATTCCCCATATTTCTCACTCCCCAATATTATTCGCGAATCGATCCCACATTGATAAGACGATCGTATATTATCGCGAGATAAGATCAGACCCGACATACCTGAATATACGAATTTTAGCATTAATTAGGCAAAAAAGCAAAAAATTTCTTCCAACAATCACCGTCTTATCTAATACAAATTCTCGGTTGTCGTAAGCGATATGAATTTTTCGGAAAGAAGGAAAAGATAAAGATAAAAGAATAACACGTAAGAGGCCATTACGGCTATTGTTTTTTCAATTTTTAATAGACGCAGCCATCCGGCCTGAGAAACGAGCGTGATAAAATCTTCAGTTACGAGAGAAACGTCTCCACGTAAAGTATCATTTCTTGCATAAAATACATTTCCTTAATATTTCCCCAGTGCAAAAGGTACCTTTTCCCTACGTACCATTATGACCAACTGTGTCATTGAGTCTACTCGGCTCTGAATGATTCGCATGTAGCGACAGACCAAGTAGGAATACAATATGAAAGCTCCAGGTACAGATACCAAAAAGTATATATATATATATACATATATATACATACAATAGCCTTTGAAATTCATGGATACAGAAATGCGTGTCGAGATGTTGCATTAGTTTCAGTATTTACAAAAAATTTTCTAAACGATTGTACCAACCTTACCGAATGAAGATTAAGGTACGTACCAGCCATTGGATACCATTTGAATTAGGTGCTTAACGTAAACTATCCTCAATGAAATTTCAAGAGACGTTTCTCTTTCAGGTATCAAGATACAAAGATACAGCGACCCATTTCCGGATGACGTAACACGAAAGGTCATTCGACGATGATGAAAACTGCCAGACGAATGATGCGTCCTAAAGACGTTCAAGATATCAAGAAGCTGTCTATTAGTTGAAAATGCAATGTAGTTAGTAGTAATTAATGAAACTTCAGAAGAAGCCGGCAAAGGACATCTGGCTACCACCTTATAGGAAGGTCCTTGAAAACTGATATTCCGACTCTAGACGTGGAACAAAGGAAAAAAAAAAGAAGGACGATACCTACTCGAAGCGGTCTGTTATTAGAAAGACTTTTTGAGTAGAGAATTATGGGAGTGACTCCAAAAAAAAAGGACCAAGGCGGGACATTAAAATTTTTTTTTCAGTCTTTAAACCCATATCAAATTGTATCTAAAATTCAAATTTATCACGTTAAATCGTACGAAATTCATTGGAACCCCAAATCTACGCTACTGTTCTCATTCAAAGAATCTTCGCCGAATGTCGTTTCACTCCGAAAAAATTGTAACTCGACCTTACGTAACTAATTGAATTCCACGTTATTAACAGTCCGATTGGAGTTTGTCAATGAAGCCGCATTTATTCGCCATTACCGTATCGTTTACACGTCCGCTCGTTTATATCGTACGTGATCGTACCTTTCATCGGATCGGTAAGAACAAACAGCCTGGAACGTGCTACCCCATACTGGTTTTCTGGTCAGTCACGCCTACGGCCCTGTGGGGTGTCCTTTTCGTTGACGTGTTGTAAGCGTGGTGGTACACCCTATACGTATAACTGCATTAAGTTCTACCAACCCAAACGAAAATTCCCTAGGAGGGCAAAGATTTATGCGAGCGGCGTCTCTCTGTCGTCGTAGGAAATGAACGGGAACAAAGAAAGTTACCGCGAGTTATCAAGAACCGAGTATACGCTGTATGACTGTCCTACCTTTTATTCGAGGAGCGATGAAAAATTTCTTCGTACAGTCTATACGCCATTATGAATACAAACACGGCCGAGAGTGAGATAAACGAGACTGACAGTTATCTAATGAGATAATATAATCTAATTGAAAAGATTAAAATTACCTGTACCGTGTGCGAATCAGATAATAATAACATTCGCATAAGTATACAAGATATACGAAAATTCCAATTGAGCTGATATAATTTTTTTTTCAATTTTTCAAAATCTAATATTTCGTGCGTTTTGGAGATATTTTTGAAATATTATTTCGAACAGTCTTGAGAGCTGATTTTTTTATTGTCAGGGCTGGTATCACGTGTCCTGGTGGTTTTAACGTATTCCGAACTATCTTAGAATGCAACGTACCATAGCCCAGGATTATAATATCTTATTGTGGTTTATAGGAGTGGTTTATGGAGGTACAGTGGTATATAGTTGTAGCAGGGATGAATTTGCATACATGTGAATAAGCCTTATGATGCCTGCTGCCTTCGTGGTTTCGGTCTGGCACGTCACACGCGCAGCATCGTGCATATTAATTGGCTCGTTATACCGGCGCACGAAAGGAAACAAATATTTATCTTGTATCGTAGCCGTCAGAGGTAAAAACGGCGCTGGTGTCGTTAGCCATCGTGATGCGGTAGGTACGGAAGCGACGATGTGATTTAAAAAAATTAGACCCCTTTGACCCACGAGAATATCAAGTCGCATATCTCACGGTGGCCAATTTTGGGAATTTAAATACGACTCCGGAGAATGGACGATTGTCGCTGACCCTGCTGCGCATGCGCAGGTGATCACTGAGCCTGAAAGGAAAGATTGGAAGATCGTTTTTCCTTATTTTTCATATATCTGGATACTTTTTGAAAATCATTTTGACAATTTATGCGAAGTTTATTATACATGGTAATTTTACGACGCTTCGTTTTTTTGATTTACGCAGGGTTGCCAATTTTACATTTAACATTTTGCCTCGTATCTTACGCGCGTTAAGAGGCTCCCGGTGTATTGTTACTTTGGGTTTTGTTATCTTTTGACTTTTTTTTCCTCTGTAGTCTGATCTTTTTTGAAAAATGTTTCCGCCGCTTTTGAAGCCGCTCTAAAAGTGACGTAGGGGCGACGCAAAGGTGGCGTTAATATTTTTTAAATTGTTATTTGTCAAATCTATCCTCTGTATCCTGGCGTTTATGTGCTTTTGAATATTTTTTTTGGGTTTACCGCGTCACTCGCCGATACGTGTCCTGACTCTATACGACTTATTTAAAATGAGTCGGTTTTGATGCAAGATGGACTTCCTTTTTTTTTCTTCGATTTTCTAAAAGAAAACCGCACCTCGAGAAATCTTCGAATTCCTATATAAAATTTATCTCAGACATTTTTTACTTTTTAATCAATATTTCCTGTTTACCTCCACACGGAAATAACTCGCAGCCTCCCGGCTGCAAGACGAGAGCAAGATAGAAAAAATCCGTTTTCGTAAATTCCAAGAAACCAAGTCACAGTCTCCCAGCCGTTTTTAAGCGAAAAGTAAAAATACGTCAAAATTATCTCTTTCCACCTCGGCTTCAAACCCACAGTTGCGGTAAAGCATAAACATGTCAGCTAAGCAGCTCCGATATAAAAAAACCCCGCGAAATTCAAATTCTCTGTTCCCACCATCAACGAAATCCGCCAAATGAACAAGAAGACCCAGTATGGGAATTCGGCATACAATAATACCAGGCTGTCCCATAAATTTGATAACCTATTAAGCAAGATCTTAATTTTCGAAAGTTCTTCCAGGAACAGGAAGGGACGAAAAATTCCATAGTGAAACTCATAAACATTACGCCAAACGTACGAGCCCACATATGACTGTGCTCTCCCAAATCACTATACACCCATATATATATATATACATACACATATATGTTATGACTCCAGATTACACACGCCTTCTCATGTTCTACACCACAATTTCCAAACTCTGGTACCCGCAACGTTAACAGACACCATAGACGTCCCAAACCCCATAGATACTCCAGCCGCGACGAGGATCGAACCCAAATATTTCTTCAACATGGACCATTCAAAATTTCCAACATTTTTACAACACCAACCCAAACACCACAGATAATCTCAATACCGTTGACAGCGCGCTGTCAAGCAGCGTTAAATCATGTCAATGAAATTTCAAAATTCCTTCAACACCAACCAATCTCGAGTGGCCCTTACGAAGTCAAAGTATTGACAACCCAATGAAGACAATGAATAGCACAATTTAAAAAAAAATCATCCTCGCTATCAAAAAAATTTTCAAAATATAAATTTACCATTCAACCTCATGGCTGAACAGAAATCGACCCATATACGGCAATCTTTTTGATTAGATGCGGAGCTTCGCGTAAAAGCTTCGATTCTTTATAGGTCGAGATGAATATGTCAATACGACCTTCCTCTGCAAACGTTGAAGCAGAATGAATGAATGAATGGGAATCGGCAGCATCAAAGCAAAAATACGTATCATACGAGTGAATAGCTATGACGTGTCTTTCGTGCTATAAACGTTACCCGGTATATACTGTATATGGATTGATATATGTATATTAAAAGTATACGCCTATGTGAAACCTATAGTATACATTATATAGTAAAGTGTTCATGTTAAATATTATATACATCGTAAATGGTACAAACCAGTATATATATATATATATATATATATATATATATATATATATATATATACACACACACACACACACACACACATATATACTCAGTATCACGAGTGGGTCATTGATCACGTGAGTGTAGTTCAATCAGCAGCTGGTATACATATATGTGCATGTGTGTAATCGTTACCCATGCTTATTAGCCTAATTAACCATGATCTGGCCGAGGTACTTCGAGAGACAATTTTCGTCATCAAACGTACGTTTGGGTCATTTGCTTGCAAGATTGTAGATAATTGTTATCGATGCCGACAATTCCATCATGAATATGAATAATATCGAGCGATTAGGGATGATTGAATTATAGGTGTATGATAAATCAATTTTTTACTTTGATTGATATAATTTTGATTTTTTATAGATTTATACATTTTTACGAAAAAAAATACGATATTACGTAACGCGGGAGAAAATTTTATTTCTACGATTTCGTTGGGGTTGACAAAAAAAATTTACGAACTTAATGATAATGACGTGCTATACTTAAGATGATAATTATATTTTTTTCGAACGGCCATTAAACGAAATCTCATTGGAAAGGTATGAGTAGGTTTTTTTTAAGTTCAAAAATCATTACGAGAATTTTAGAAGGCAGTAGATATCACGAAGATTCTGTATATTATCTTATTCTCCTTTTTTTCTCATCTAAATGGCTCCTGACCCTTTTTACGTTTTTCGATACGTGGAATTTCTCAATATAATTTTAAATGTCTCTCACTCACTCCGGTAGTCACGTTTGTTGACTCGACTAGTTTCTTTGGAGATTCCGTGAGGCCCAATGGGATCGAAACGACCTACTGGCAAGAAAGAGAGTATAGTAATGTTAGACAGGGGCCATTTTTGTTATCGAGGGGTAAATCTGTATTACGTGTGGCAATTAGCAACCACGTGCCACCTGTCCATCCCTTGGAGAAACGTGCTGCCCGACGAGTGTCTAAAGAAAAAAGAAGAAAAGCTGCTCTCGCTGGGACGTTGAAAATAAATTAGAATCCTGATACCCGATAAAAAAAAATGAGAAAACGTAATATATTCTGTTTACTTATGTACTTGCCTGTATTTGTCCAAAAAATTAAAGCGAAAAATTAAAAAATATCTTTTATACCCATAAAAATCTTTCGTTCAGAAAAGATTTTCGTCATTTTATTCCCAATTTTAAAATATGTGAAAGGCGTTCGTGACGACGGAGATTAGGATTTTCTTTTGCAAATCTTTATTTACTTCGAGTTTCTACGTCTGTCTGGTACGATCCTAAGTGTAAAAAAAATTCTTACGCAAATGAAAAAGACGTTTCAGGATTAGGATCTGTGTTTTATCTGTTAGTACATGAATTCTCAGTGGTAGGTATAAATTGCTAAGATAAGGGAAACTCCGCACCTACCCTTAATGGAGCGGCGCCTTTATTGTTGCACCGGCCCTCTGCGAAAACTGTAAATTTTACGACTTTGAGGGTAAATAGCGTTAGAAAAAAAGAAAGAAAAAAAAACCAAAAGGAAGAGTAGCAACACCAATAAATATCCATTCGGAATGGGGAGGGGTGGGGAGGGGGGCTGCTTCGCTAATATTTGCCCAAATAATTCCTTACAGATACCTACGATTTGTGGCAAATCTTTCCGCACATGGGGAATATACGCATGGCTGACTGCCGGAAACAGGGAATGAATTATTGATACGTAAGAAAAATCATGAGTTTTTGAAAAAAAACTTTATACGAAGACTATGAAACTTTTTTCCATTTTATAAAATATCTAAGAAATTTATTGCCCTTCAAAATTCGAATTATATTTTTTAATAAGCATATATCATCCACCTCCGATAACATACTGGAACACTAACGCATATCAGAATGAGTTCAATAGAATCGAAATTCAATGGTACTCTTATTTCCAAAATATTTTCATAAAATTCAAGCCAAAGGTAATCTGCGCAAAAAACCTACATCGTTCTTCCTTAACGAGATCCAAAAAATCGCCCGAACCTCCTATCCGGCGCTTTTCTCGCAAAAATAAAAAAGCCACCCCCCCCTTAAAAAAAATAAAGAACGTCATCGTTTATTCAGCAGCTTCCGCCAAGAAGGCTCACCGGAAGTCAGGATTCCTTCAGGATATTCCCGCTAGCTCATCCGCGACGAATTACGAGAACCGTCCGCGTTTCTTACTGGACCGACCAGCATCCCTTGAATTCATCCCCTTGGTTACCAACGCACGAGACGAAAGCCAGCTGCATTGGACGTATACAAAAGTTATAACAATTGCATCTGCATGCCAAACAACCTCCCCCCCCCCAAGGTAGTTCCTCATTCTCTCACAACCCCCAAAAAAAGAAACCACCCCAAATTTTCTTCATTCCAAAATTCCACTCCACTCCCAAAAGGGATAACGATTCTCCAAACCAACCCCCATAGACAAGGGTGGAAACAGAAAAACGTCAGGTTCAAGATCGGCAAATTGCAAGTCTGTCGAAATTATCAGGAGGTTAGATCAGTACAAGGGTAGCAAATACATAGAATCGTGAGCCTCCCCCTACCCTAAACTCCCTAGTAACCTTCAATTGCTCTCGATCTTCCCTCTCTCTCTCTCTCTCCGTCCCATTGGTAGCGAACCAAGAGCACAGATTAAAATCTGGGAACATTGAAGCCATTCGGTGTCCCACAATGCCGGATACGTACGCCATTCGAAATAAATTGTTATTCGATACCCTGTGAGAATTCCACTAGACCGAGATACTTCTGCCAGTGCCGAAGCCATTTACGTATACGTTACTATAGATATATATACGACAGTGCCAACCTAACTAGCCAACTGCTTCCTAGTCCTACCAACCTACGTGGCTGTTTCTTATTTTTTTTTTCTTTCTAAGCCCAAAGGATATTTCCGTTCGAACGAATAGAATCTGGTCCCTGCCGAACAGTCAGCCATCGTTTATCTCAGGTCAGTTTTCGAGAAAATCCAAAGATTTTCCTCGAGGCCCGCAAACGCCAGTTTGTAATTGATATCTTTTTCTTGGGTCTTTTGTCCTCGGATGTCGCGATTAGATAAGAATTTCTTTCCGACGTATACGCCTGTAACGCGATAGCACTTGGATCTCGAGTTGATTTTGACTGATAAGACTTATTCCCTTAAAATCCGCGCTCCGAAGAAAATTTCAAAAATATTCGATGTTACCTACGATTCCGGTATTTACCCGTCGCTCTGTAAATGCGAGAAAACAAATTTTTGCAGTTTCCAAAAAAATAGTAACTTTCGCGTTAAAAAAAAAACCCCGTGCTACAAGGAAATAAAAACTTTCCTCTTTACTTCAGCGAAAAATACGTAGGGTTCCCCATTTAAAACGAATGATAGAAACTTTAGAGTCTCGCTCGCGCCGAGCATACGTAACCCCCGGCTATAACGTAGCCAACCAGGAAGGGTCGGGTTTTCCTAAAGGACCCGTCCACGCCGCTCCTGGAACTTTTCTAATTCTTTCGCGCGAACGATACTTCGGGGATCCTCGGACGCGACGGTCCTGCGCGCCTTTTACGAGAAAATGCACTAACGTACAAGGACCGCGATGTATAAGCGAATCCCATGTAAAGATATTATAGTAGAGTAACCGTAAAAAAAAATTAGGGCGAGTCTGCAATAACATTCATTTTCCCCTCATAGTCCCAAGTAAATTCAAAACATTTTTAAGCTTAGCCTCGTAATGACGTAACGACGAAACATTCTTCCTCCAAGTCCATAAAAAAAAAAAAAAACTATCGATACGACAACCCCGAGCCGAAGTGGGATTTGAATATTTGAAAAACACAAAGACCATAAGAAAAAGTAAAAAAAGGCGAACAAAGGAAAAGATATAAAAATTTGAATATCCCACAAAAGTTCCAATGACATGCAAACAGCCCGAATCACTTCATAGGTGTTCTAAGCGAAATATAATGATATTCAAATGTGGCGCGCATGCGCGACGTGCCTCGCATATAAATATCACGATTAATCCCCGTAGCCGCCTCTTACGACGATTTCTATTAAAAAGAGGTAAACCACAACAAAAAAAGAAAAAAGGGGTTCTCCCTGTAAGCTAACAAAAATTTTCGAGTTTCCCGTTAAGCGCCTGCTCGCTCGAACAGTGGTAAACAATCAGCTTCGCGTGCAGATAAAAAAACACATCGTGCACCTATACCTACATGGCACACATGATGCTGCCACCGGAAATTGTATTGTACTGTCATCTAAGCCCCTTTGCTTTATGGAGCAACGTTAGGTTAGGTATCAACCCTCTCGCGAATTCGCAATTTAATCCTCGTCTGGAAAGTTTGTCCTTTGGAAATGTATGTTATTTTTTTTCTATTCCCCTCCCCCTCTTCCCCTTTCCTACCCCCCCATACACATACGTGTATTTAATACCCCCACCCCAAAGACCACCCAACCACCTGCACTCACATAGGCTGGTACGTCGATTTGAATTTGTCGACGCCGTTCTCTAAACGTCACGACGCCCGCGGACGGATGCGCCACTGGGAAGCCATAAGGTATTCCGCCGAGTAAAATGAACGTTTGAACTCGGCTTGCTAATTGAAGCCCCACTTCAAACGACCAAAATTAGCATCGAGCTGCGTGGCTGTAAAATTTTGTTTCTACGTTTTCCTGAGCTGCCCGCGAACTCCGTCAGCTTTTGCAATTCGAATGCACGTCTGCGTTGCGTCATGCCGTACAAAAATATACCTGTGTCTGACCACTTCACAGTGGGATTACGGGAATTCAAATTCAGCCACGACGGCCGTTTCCCTTTTTTTCTTTAATTTTTATGGGTGACCCCGTGCACCGTAAACAGTACCAAAATATCACTATATAAAAGAACCTACCCCAAAAACGTATCGGACGAGAATTCAGAGCCGTGACTTCCGGGGGAAAAAAAGGTAAACGGAAATAATCCACAAATAATCCCTATATAAAGTAACCAGAAAGAAACTAGGACGTATTGCCATGTTAAGCAAGGAGGAATATATACGTATAATATACGTATAAAAATGTTAATCGGTATTATTGTCCAAACGATCTTTAGAGACCGTTTGGATTTCAGTACGTAAACCGTCCACAACTAGAGTCAAGACGTTCGTCTCAATGAAATGATGATAACGAAACCGATTTAACGTCCTGATAACCCACAAGGCCCGTTAGAGATTTCACCAAGCAGGCTGGCGGCGTACAGGAAGATTCCACGGGAATAAAAAAAAAAGATTCAAATATGCATCCGGATGACGTATCCCGTGTGGGAGTAGGATTGAGCTAGGTCAGGTTAATAACGTATCGAAATACCAAAAGCGTAAGTGTCAAGAACTGAACGATCAATCGAAAAATACTCAAACTCATAATTTAAATCTTGATAACAGCACGTATCACTCGAACCGATGCACTATCCGAGCGATGAAAAAATCTCGTGTAAAATTGTAAAATCGCCACCCGGTATTATCGCGCGATGTATCAAGCAAAAGGGATAACGATTACCGCACGTATGATAAGCCGGCTAATCACGGCAAATTAGCCAGCTCATTTAGGCGTGCAACTGCACCGAATACACAGAACGAACACGAGTGCATCCGTTAAGCCATGCAGATTGCACTCGAATGCACGTGGTATACAGGGAAACCAATGCAATTTTGTAACGCACGTACGATAAGCCCACTCTGCACTCAGGGCATTACGATCGGTGCACAATTTGTACCTGAGACACGAACGGGGTGGTGGATATGTAGTAATTACGTGATATGAATAAATTTTCATATTTTTTGTTTTTTTTTATTCAACGCCTTATCAGAACCAGACATACTTTTAAATGACAATGAAATTCAAATGTACTATTGACAATTGGTAAACCCGAAGAGTGACGGGTCTCGGATCGTAAAACGATGAGAGCGACTGTCGTTGCATAATAAATCTTGTATTATTTATAGCGCATAAAATCCTCGTGTTTGCAAACAGAAACTCACTAATCCGTTCAGGAAATTCGGTAAAACGTTCCAACTGAATCTCGGTTAATGTCAGTCAAAATCCTAAGCCCAGCCATCTGCTCGTATGTGTGCGTATATGTTATTTATTAACCATTGGCAAAGACCCTGACTATCCCCATGGACTCCGTTACATCCCTTATGACACTCGATTCATCCCTTACTATACGTGCTCGACAAGTCAAAATCCCATGGGATATCGTATAGCGGGTGAGTATGAATATTAATGCCAAAAGCGGTACCGATTTCTTCTAGGGCTCTTGTTGGTGGGTAGGGGTTGGTTGGAGAGGAGGGCGAGGGGGGATTGATCGGATAACAGGATAAAATGACGATAACAATATGTATATATGTCAACATTCAATTACCTTTGGAAATTTAAGATAATTTATTGCGTATAGATACGGATGTATAAAGCGATAAGATTGAAAAATAATTTTTTTTTGATAACCAATTCGTGAAGGGGGTCTACCCTGTGATTTGGTACGTTGTACGCGTGTCTCTCTCTTACGTGCGTAAAAGCGCATAAGTATGTCTCACTCGCACTCACGGTAGGTATAGAAAATTCGAAAAATCTTTCAATATTTTTCCTCGTCGTTCCGTCGGACGGTGTAATTTTGTGATTTTTTTTCGAAACAAAGAAAATTTGAAAATTTACTTATCCCGAGCTTACCGAGTATTTGGATCTATCGCTACTTATTTCGGGTCTCTGCCTCCGGCAGGACTCGCACCAAGAAAAATGGCGCGTCTTGCTCGAGAATAACGAGTAAACGGATACCCCGACGATAATTATCGTGCGGGTCGTTTTAATTAAAGATACTTATCGATACGCGAAAGATCGCTTCGTGCGTCCTCGGCCTTTCCCGGATAATTAGTCATTTGCTGTTCGTCGTTCCGGTTGATCCTGTTTCTCTTTTTTATTTTCAAAATTATTTCGAAAGACGCTCTCTATATCGCCGTACGAGATAAATTGAAAAGTATTTTAAAAAAAAAAGACAGCATTCAAATCAAACAAGCGAAACTAGGGAAATATCCTTTTTTTTTCGAATTTTAAATCACACGATTCCCTCTCGTCCTCAAAGACTTCGGAACACGACGAAACTGTGTCAAAGCTAATTATACAATTTAGACTCAATTAAAAGAACTACACAGCCACTGCCTAATTAAGCAGAGACTCTCGAGGATCGACGTGAAACGCGGTTCCGTTACAAAGTTAGTAACGCCTCTTTAACCCCCCCCCCCCTACACATTAAACTGTAAAACTGCAGAAACACAATGATTTAATTTTATGACAGCTTCGTTTGCTTCACATTTCCACAGACTTTTATAACAATATTTAACAAATATATATATATATTATATCAGATTTTACCTGTATAACAAAAAAAGCTCATATGCTCCAGGCAATGTTTTTATTTAAATTTCACATTTTTTAAAATCCTAACGTCAACATCACGTGTGCTAGCGCAGCAAGCTCGACGTGACGTAATAATCACATATACACAGTTACACGAATAAGTTAAAACCCCCAGAAAAGTGCGATCTTTTTAAACCTAAAAATTATTGCAATTTCGACAAAATAAACGTAATGCCCTGAAATAAGATTGTTGGACTGTAAGATATTTTGAAAATTTCTCGAACGATCCCTTGATTCCGCCCGGGCATGATAGACGTCGGGTTAGGTTGGACCGTGCGAAGTAAACTTTTGCACTAGCTATATGCATACGGCTATACCGGGTGGGGCATAAATGTCGCAGAAGACACAGTAGAACCGAGGCGCGGTTGACTTCGCGTAAGGGCAGCAGTTCCGCCGTTAAGGTGGTAGTTCATGAACTTGGCTAATTATCAACAAGTTGCTCCTAGCGAAATTAGGATACATGTATAAGGACCCTGAAACGAGGATGAACGAGGTTACATAAGACTTATGTACATGCGAGGAGAAGGTAGATGCTAAATAATGTACGACTTACATATGTATACATATACATGCACAGAATATAATATCAAGATATCGGACCATTTCCCCAGGATACAATAGATATCTATATTCGATAGTATTATTACACAGAGCCATTTAAGGTGGCAGCCATTATTATTATACGTAAGAGAGCCGCGAGGCTTGCCAACTTGTTAGACCAAAATATCATGCAGTATCGATACCCTTTACGATAACAATTTTATTGACTAGTTCCTTCATCGGATCTGACTGATGCCGATCAAACTTAAACAAACTGGACTTGCGTTGTCGCGCCTTGATATTGATGATGGGGATGTCAATGGGATTGGCAATGTCGAGGTATGATGTATTAAGTAGGATCCCAGGAGTCTGATGTAAACTTGGACGTATTAATCGGGGCTTGATTAATTGGTTGCATGTGAGCCAGGAGGATGCTCTTTATATATATAGAGACTAGGTCTCTTCCCCGTTATAAAGTACCTTCGAGATCAAGAAGCCATAAATCACAGTGGTCGTCCTCCCCGCTATCGAGCTGGTACGCATAGCGACAACATGCAATTAGTTTACCTAGTCATCGTTTTCTTTGTATTAAATTCGAGCCAAAACGGATGTGGCTAATGATGGGTCTTGTAAGTTTTGTTCCTCCGGTAGACCAGGACCGGGGTACATGCGAGTTCATTTACCATCAGTAGCGACGCTCAAAGTTGACCCGTGGTTAGGTAAGTTTTTGGGTAGATTAAAAAAATTAGAAAAAAGAATTTTATCCTAAAAAAAATTGCAATGACTGGACGAGAGTAACGGATTAAAAAAAAATATTGATCGAATCCTCGTGGCGATGCAGCACAACGAATAATCGATAAGTAACACGCGGATGAGCTTGATGGTACCAAAATGGTCGCCAGACCGGAAGTGGCCTGCAGAACGTTAAACCGAGGCAGGTAAGGCCGCTCCCTTACTGCAGGACTGGCTCTTTGGTTGGCGGATCGTGACGCTTATCGTGATCTACGGAGAAAAGAGCCGAGTTCCGGTAATTAAGGGAGAAAAATGGCCGCCGTCGGTCACGTTTTAATTTTCGTCGCGCCTCCCGATTGGGAATATTACGTGAGCGTTACGATGCTCTTAAAAATATAATTAATAAAAAAAAAGCTGCATTGCCGTTTCGAAAATAAAATCCGCCCAAACCATTCCCACGTTATCTCACCTATCCGTTTCCCAACGCGTAAACGATATTCCCAGAACGTCTCGAGTTCGGAATGGCGAATATTTTTTTTGTCCCTAGTCCAAGCTAGCTCGAACCTCGCTCTATCGCGCGTTCGTGGTCCATACGTTGATATATTGCAGTCCTCCGAAGGCGCTGCAGATACTGTCCACCGGGTAAAGGCTTACACCGAAGAAACTAAGGGTGATAATTAAGACGGACGCTGATTCGCCGATAGCGGCTCAGACTCACGAAGTCGACCGCGACCCACCCGGCGTCGGCGCGTACTAACCTAACCTAACAAAACCGCCCAACACGTGAACACACCCAGAAAGCCAGTTAACGAAGCTAAGTACTTGCATGACACCGAAGGACTCTGCCGTAGCTTTCTAACCTGGCTAAAGGACCATCCACAGTGAACTGGATACTTGGGAATGATAAAAAAAACTTTTCAATAGTTACCTATGCACAATCGGGTTACATATGTGTGTATACACTTATGGCATATATATATATTCGTCGTATGTTACACTGTCGCGGCAGGAGCCAACAACGGCAAACGGGACGACGGTTTCTCCGGCCTTACAACGTTTCACCGTCTGGTCGGGTCTGGGCCAAGATTTATCGGCCTCTTATGATACCGAACTGCGCTCAAAATGCTGAAAAACACGGGGTCTATACTGTATACAAGGAGTCCCAGGATAACGAGGTAGCTACCGAGGATAGAAGACCGCGAGGCCTTAACTGAGTTCGGAGTCATTTATTAAAGGCGGCCTTTTATCGTGAATAGACTCCGGCGAAGCAGGAAAGAACGGCATGGAAGGGCATTTGATTTTTCACCAGTTTCCACGGTCACCGACGCTATTGCCTTTTGTTGCTGCTTTTACTAGTTTCTCTTTGTCACGGATCTTTCTGTGCCGCAGCACGCGAGGAACTTTGCCGGGATCCCCTTTGGCTATGTCCGTATAGGAAGCCTTGGCCGGAGCGATATTCCGCAGGTGCTGGTCGTTGCCGTTGCCGGACTGTAACGAGGGACCGTATAGCGGATGGGTTGGATGCTGATATTTTTTTTTTCTTGCGTTGGTATCTCTATCGTCGGCATTAATTTTTCTTTTTTCTCAACCATAGCCCCGTCACGAGAATTCGGATTATGGCGGCTCGTGACGACTCGGTTCATGTCACTAATTGCCGCAGGACTATCCCAGCCCGGCACGAGTTATCACTTTATGGCACCTTCCACCCAGACTCCAACTCCGCGAAGCCTCGACGGGGTCGAAGGTCAGGATAAACGGACTCGGGCGAGTTGTCGCGATTCGCCCTTGAGGTTAAGTGGCGATTCGTGAAGTTTTATAATTGTTAGCAAGGCGGTGGGGATCGCGGAGTGTCCATTGGTCGATTCCCGATAACTTTTCATCATAGGCAAGTCCCTCGCTTCTTAAGTGCAAAGTGTTAAAGGTCTCAGTGAGAAGAAAAAATGTATGTGAATTTTTATCAGTTTCAATCGTAGCATCGTTATCGCTGTATTACGATTGTGATTGGCTGTCGGTGACGTCAGCCGACTAGTGTGAAGATGCAGTTTGAGAAACAGACTGCTACAGGGAAATTTTCATTGGGGTTTCTCGATTATGAATGCTGAATTGAGATTAATGGATACGATGCTGGATGAACGACTTAAAAAAAGTGCTGTATCGGTGCAAAAGTGGGTTTTTGCTATCGGAATCGAAGTTGGAAAAATTTTGTGAATTCGCGTGTGACACCGGCTTTAGATTCTGCCGTATTTTCTACGAGATTTTGCCACACCGACTCTACTGTATCGCGTCTCGGCGGGTGGCGTGTAGCGATTCGTGACGACGCTATTACGGACTGGATGGATGGATGCATTATCTTAGCTGCGCATAATTGGTCCGCGTCCGAGGGTTGTAATAGAGGACCAATTATTCGGGCAATAATTCTGTCCCGGGTCGACCGTGAAAGCTGTCATCGTTAAATTCCTACCGATATTTAACATTGAATTCCACATCCCATTTTCTTAGATTCACACATCCGTCAATCGTACGAGTCAAGCTTTCTCTGAATACCAATATACAGCCGGTACCCACAGTAATCCTCCTCGTCACTCGCTACAACCTCAAATTGATTGATGGACGTATACATTATCGTAACGATGCATAATTGCCACCGGGACCTTAGAACCTGTATGCAATTACCAAGTCGATACGGAATTTGTACTTTTTAAATATTTATCTCGATACCGATAAATGCATCGGTATACCTTTAATAACCGTCCCTGCGTACAAAGTACACGAGTACACAGCAAGTAGGAACAACAAATATAAGACTGAAATATAATTAACCGATAGATAAGCCGTTTGAATTTGCACGTAATTACAGATTTATTATATGGAATTTAGTCAGATGAAAATAAAGGAATTTTAGAGTTTATTTGAAAAAAAATTGAAATACAAAATTTTTCTAATTTTTTTTCATAATTTATACACTTTCTAACAGGGCATTAATATAATATATACATACATATTATGTAGGTATGCGTGATTTGATCGGTCGAGTGTGCACTTGGATGTATAATAAATATAAGATGGACGTTATGCTTTCCGATCATCTCCTATCAGGCCTTGAGACAACCCGAGTGATAACTGGCCCCCAAGATGTAGTCAGAGGCACATTATGAGACATTAGCTCTTTGCGCGGCCAGGCTGGACCACACCATAATGCTCCGAGGTTTCCGTGAAGCATGGGGCCTTAGGGCCCATAAACACACCGAGCCGACGGCTGCCGTGCTCTCTCACGAGAATGCCACTTACGATTTGTTCCAAGGCATTGCTGACAATAAGCCAACCGACAGCTTCATTGCTCTGCGATTTTCCTTCGCGGCTTCCTCCACTTTGTGTCCTGAGAGCTGAGCCCGATTGTCGGCCGCTCGCCGTGACAATAACTTACACAGCGGTGCAGAAGTTATTTTATCGTTCCCGATCAGCACGCGATCTATCATGATCGTTAATCGACGTAGATCGTTATTTATGAAATTGAGTTGACAGACCTTTTTTTTCGTATCATATTGATTTACACTCAGCGATATATAATTTTCTATATTAGTTATTAGGTTATTACACATCCCGCGTGTGAGGCTTAAATCGGTAACAGTAAAAATCCATTTTTCCTCTATACGACGCTTTTACCCGTTTTAAGAGGATTCACGTATTTTCGACTAGCCAGATTAAACGGGCCGAGTTTGGGTTAACGTAACTTGCCTTTTAGTTCGATATTTGTACGCGTCAGGGATGTGTGTGCTGTCGGGGTTTAATTGAATTTCCGTGAAAAGTTTCCTGGCGCGACTGTAGCTCACTGGATGAAAGCTTGGAAGTCTCGAGAGACGATAAGCTCGGTGCCTTATTATTTTAAGAGAAGAACGAAAGTGATAAGTTTTCCTGCCACTTCATAGAATCCAACGCGATGAATGTCGATGATAAATATATGATATTTTCAAGAATACTTCTACTTTCGCGCGCGAGGTGGTAACACCGAGCACTGTTATACGCCATCTTGGAAATTGTAATTGCTAATCGAAGCGTAGAAATTAAATCGTGTTTATCCACTCGTGAGAGACTATTCGAATTTCTATATTCGTATACGATTACTGCAAAATTTACCGGTCACAAAACTAAAATAGCCAACTATTCTAGACGCTGTAAAATACGGAAAACGGCTAGACCTAAATTTTTATATTTTTTTTTCGTACTCAAATATCCCGCCAGACTGCACTGTTATCACCGCAAAGTAGTTCATGATCAATGCAACCAAAAAGACTACACACGTGACGAGCTACCTACATAGCTGTCGTAGATCTAGTTAGGAGTGCACTGGCCTAACCACAGTGTAGGAATAATGATACGAGCTCACCCCTTACCGGCCGCACTATATACAATACAGTACATATACTATAGTATACAGATAGTAACGGCAGTAAAACTCGCCCTGGCATGAAAGGAGCCCAAGGTAGGCAGCAGCCAGACCGCGCCTCCATTATGTCATAATTAAGGCTCTGCAAGTCCTCGTTAGCAAGGGATGCTGAAGACGCCACGACAACCGGCTTAAGGTGAAACAAATTGCTTGAAACTAGGTTATATAGGTTAGGGATGACACATTTATTACATACTCCCAGTGGACAGTGACGGGACCCATCAGTCACTCGCTATCACATAATTTAGAATTGAGAAAAAGAAGAAGGAAAAAAGACACCCAAGTGATTCGAGACGTTTATACGATTGAATTGCGTGAGAAAGCGTTCCTCGCTACTCTACAAACCACCTAGAGATAAATAATGTTAATTTTTTCATATCATCCATACTCACCCACCCCATCTCCTTGTTCTCTCCATAAAAGACACTTTGCGAATCGGCAGATCCCTCTCATACCGGCACAGCTGCATCCCGGGTCCAGCGTAGAGAATCTAAAACACAGAACAGCAGAGGATCGGCATATCGGCACTAGATCATCCTTAAGTAGGGTACTTCGCGTAGGTCGAGGACGGTTCCCCGAGTGACGTAAAGGGCCCATCCCTAAAGTCCCTCGGTATCCTTTTTCATAATCTTCCATAGGCGGACAACCGATCATCAAATCACTATAATTTTAATAAATCTGGACGTCGGACCCTCGTAAATACGTCCAAAGACCAGGAACGACCTCAGAGTCTAAACTCAGAGTCGTCGCGTCCGGATAAAAAAGATACCATAATTCATACCATAAGAGCGAACACGCACGAAACTGAAAGATGCCACCGGATGACACGTGACAGACCTCTCCAAGGACCTGCCACAATGATCTCCCAAAAACACACCCCTCGCCAACATCCTTCGTCACCGATGATCAACTTTTCGAACCCCCGATCGACAGTCCCAAAACAGAAAGAAGAACCAGGAATTGCCAATCGCTCGTTTGGGTCGGTGGTAGTTGGCAAATTGCGTATAAAAAATATCTACACATATATAGGGGGTTGATTACGCAGTTAATCACGCCGATGTTTGATCGGGGATATATTAGCGGAGAGGGCCGAAGGCACGCACGGTGGTCTCGCGGTGTGGTCTCTTCAGGTCGAGAAGAGTCCGCCGATAGCACTCTCACACACTCCTGCCCCCTCCTGTTCCCACTCTTCAGCAACTCTCAACTTGGCCCTCTTAGCTCGCGCGATGATACGTCCGAGTCCGTTGCTGATCTTAGCCCACAGTGTACCAGTCTTATACAGTTTGCGCTACAGCATACGGGTTATCCCTTAACAACCGTACAGTGACCGGCTGGATAGCAGCCGCCACCAGTTATCCAAGTTATGGGTGCGCAAAGGCATTGGAAATTTTTCGCCAATTCTCTCGACTAGCCACGGACGAACCGACGGTTGGCTAACCTACAATTACGTAAAGACGGTATCACGCGTTCCGGAGTATCGAAGGGTGAAAGGGAGACGTCGGTTTAGTTCCGCTCAAGGCATCTGGAGAGACGGACGTACACAGGGAAAATAATGAATATTTTTCCAGGGGTCGAGATCGGATGCAAAGTTGCTCGAGACCGTTGCAATAAAATTTTGCAATATTTCGCGACCCCTAAAAATATATCAAAGACGTGCATTGTCTGTTTTCGATGGTCTCGAAGTTATTCGCAAGAACTTTGCCAATCCGCCTATGCGCATGGTTCGTTTATCGATGCCACGATGGCGCAGGTGTCGCAGAACAAAGTTACGTTTGTTCGTACGGCGGACAATATTCCCTCGCATTTGACATTCCCGGAATGGCCACCACCAGGCCGGATATCGATATGGGAAATATTGCTTACCGCGAGCTCATTCGCCGAGAGTCTCGACCGATAAGGTTCACGATAAAGGTTATGTTTGAACGCCAATGTACACGCACTATGCAAACGTTTTGCGCAAGGGACTGTGGTATACGATGTGATACGAGTGGATGAGTTTTATTTTTTTTGTAAATGACACGTTTGATTTTATAATAATAATATAATAGCAAAATAATTAATAAATTATTTTCACGAACTTATTCCTGGGTATTTTAGTACTTTGGGACAGTGCGCTTTTATTTTTACACCTGATACGTATTATTGGCGTTTTCACATTCTTTTGGGACTTTTCTTAACTATCCGTATGAACGACGCGTATACTACGTTCTCGTTAACTCCTGCTATCCTAACTATAACGAATACGGTATAACTAAGGAATTAGCGCGGATCGGGGCTCGATGGCATGATCGATGCTAGTTATAAAGTCATCGCGTCAAGGATCAGGAATTAAGACGGAGTCCTGAGGGAACCAGGACGGCGGTGGGCACGTTTAACCGAAGGCCGACAATGGGAAGCATCTGCCTGTCTCGGAGATAGCCCCTCGTTTGTAAAACTAACATACAATCAAGTCCGCGGCTCGTGGAATAGAGCCGAGGCTACGGTAGAAGAGCCCACTTGGCGACGAAGGAAAGGAGAAGCTGAAAGAAAAAAAAAAATTAAGAGACATAAGAGGGAGTGAAAAATGAAAAAGAAACGTGGAAAGAAGAAAGGAGAGAGAGAGAGGAGATTTTGAAATCGTAGTACCAGGTTATTACCAGCTTGTTAGGAAAGAGGATGGCAGGTGCTCCACTTTATTTCGGACAATTCAATTGGACCCTGTTAGGCCCCACCCTGTTGTTCACCCTCTCGCCCCCTTTCGACCGAGTACTTATCGCTCTCGTCCTTTCAGGGCCACCCCATCAAAATCCTCCAGAAAGGATCCACAGTGATATAGCTAATACCGGAAAGCGACTGTTACTTTTGAAAATTCAAAGAATTTATCGTATAAATTTTTATTCAAATTTTTCTTTTTTATCACAAATCAATCATATCGAATCTCAAGGTCACGAATTTCCCTTGTGACAAATATTGTTCTAGAAAAAGGATTTGGCAATATCCTACCCATTAACGTAGCAATCCGCTCGAGTATCCTGGGGAATTCCTAGGGGATTTTTTGAGAGTCTCCAAGAGGGCACCAGACCAGCTCGGACACTCAGGACACTTCCAGAGAGCAAGCTAGTGCTCTTCGAAGACGTCGTGACTCGACACTGTTTACTCGTAGACGTAAAAGGCAACGCCATAGACGCTTCGGAGGGTGAGTATATGCTCTCCCTGTAAACGGGAGGAGGAGGCGGGGGGGGGGGTTGTCAAGCTAAGAGAGACAGAGACTATAGAGAAAGGGAAGCATTATGATTTATTTTGAGACAAGAGCGCGGTAGACGGTGGCCCGAAACACGACGCCGGCTGGAGACGCCACGTTGACGTCCATTATGCACTTCCGGCGTCACGATGAAGGGTTGCCGATGGCGTCGGCATCGGATGACACGACTGGGTGTCGTGTCGGCGCCGTTTCGCAGTGCCATCGTCACTCTTGCTGCGGTAGAACTGGGCTGGCGAAGGGTGGGGAGGAAGCTTGGAAATGGAAAGAGAACAAGATGAAACCTCAAAGAAACGTGAAACAGAGCGAGAAAGAAATGGTGGAGAGATACGATAAGGAAGAGGAGGATGCAGAAATGAAACAAAGGGAGGATGAGGGATTTAAGCTGCGTGCAACGGGCCACGTAACAAGCCTCCATAATGATAGATCTCTGCGGCATTAATTCCTTGTTTAACCAACAAACAACCTCCTCGGCATGCCGTTTAAGTAATAAAATATGGCGGCCGTGCCTCGGGCTGCTAACAACTGCCTCCTCTCTTCTTTAACCCTTTCTCGGTAGTTCTGTTTTCCCTTCTCGTTGGTAGGTTGCTACTTTTATCTACCTATCACTAGTCGTACCTACCTTATCTATACCACTTTGATATCTTGTATTTCCAATTCCTCCATTCTACCTTGTACTAGTTTATTATTCTTATGGAATTCATATGCGGGATGTATATATATATACGTATATTTATTTCAGTCTACATCTCTAACTGCCAATCCGTGCACTCTTGTATGTATAAATCGTACGAGTATTTCGTAGGCACGTATTTACGTTGGCATACCTGCCAATAATACAGCAATGATTTCCCGTCGTATCTTGAAGAACGTTTTTACTGAATTCTCATAAATTATTTTCAAGCATCTGACATTCCTTAGAGTTTATGGCTTTAAGGAAAATGCGTGGCTGTCGATCTCGATCGAAAATGCAAATGACTCGTTACATGCTAATGGTTAAAGTGCGCTGTCTTTGGAGCATATTTTTTTAATAAACTTCAGGTTCTCCATCAAGCTTTAATGACGCTGATCAATTTAACGAGGTATCGAGTGCTGGTCGATTTCTTTAAAATTGCCCATCTAATGGCCCGCCGAATGGCCTAGCAAGTCGCCGATCACGGTTCGCTTTAGAGATTGGAAATGACAATGGAAAATACCTAAATAGGTAGACTGATTGTCTCACTGTCATTTTGAATTATTCGGTTATCGTCGTGGACGCCGTTTTAATCGATGTCCACTCGTGCTTAGATACGGTAGGGAATCGTGACGTGACAAATTAGACACGTAGACCGTAACACTTACTTGTTTCTTCACGCGCTGAGGTTAAGGTTAGAGGCTCACCAGCACGAGTCCGATCGGCTGATTTTTCCACTTCGTGTAAACTCGATCGATTATCCATGGTTTCTGCTTCGTTCACACTTCACCATCAAGTCCCTCTATTAATTCTACGATAACAGTCATATTCGAAAGCGTACTTGAGCAAGCAAACGTCAACAGGCCGTGTGACTCAACGACAGACTGCCAAATCGCGAAAATAAAAAATAATAAATCATATAAGAATCCTTTCAATTAACAAGATCTTATCACTGTACTTTCTTCTTATCACATTCACTTGTACACTAACTGGTGGAAAAGTTGACAAAAACACGTTATAAGTTCACGCGTTTTCGGAGTTCCCAACTAGCCCGCTACCTGTAAACGGCGACACTGTCGCCCGTTCTGATTGGCCAATGACGAAGCTCAGCTGCGCGCGCATCTCAATTCAATATAATCCACAAGATTGGCAATCTCCTAGCGGTCAGGCAATTAACAGGCCCACCCTGTATTCACGTATATACACTGAAACAGGGACTGTTAACCAGTTCGCCAGGAATCCTAACTCTCGGTAACCAATGGTAAAGCAGCATACTTTATTGGGGCCATTTGTAGTAAGTTTGTTAAATATCCCATAAGCATAAATTCGTAGGGTTCACGGTATGGCTCGCGTACCCTGACCCCTACCCATGTTATTAAGTATTACCAAGTGATAACCCGCAGGTTTGCGAGGTAATGTAACTCCCATTACCGGCGCCATAATCATTCCAGTTGTAAGTTAGGTTGGGACACTCGGGCTAATTGTCACACTGCTGCCGTTATTACGGGAACGCCGATGCGCCGACACCATTTCGATTAATCTTCGATATTTATATGATAATACCGAGTGGGTCTTAACCGACAGACCTATATTCAAATAACTTCGCTATTGCCGATAAGATCTGATAACGCAGCATTACGGACACCATTAACAATATACAGGGTGTTCCGAAATTTACTCGTACGTCCACACACTGTATATAATAATTAAATATTGATTTTAGTTACTTTTTTATTTCACAATTCAAACCATAATAATTCCATACTCCGCCCCTTATATATATGAATCCTTAGCGTACTTGGGATTTTAATTTTTCATCGATACAAAATTTCAACCAGTAATACCACCCTAAGCTAATTCCTATTCCAAGCCCTTATCCGAATCCGCAACAATCACGAGTCATTTCCTATTGGTACCCTCGAGATTAATTAATTCCGGCTCTTGGGCTATTCGGTAATTAACGTTGGGTCAACCAGGTGGCCTGTCCGGCATTGACGGGTCCCTTATTAAGCGTCACACCTCATTTATGATCCCCATGCTACCGGCCAATGGCATTCACCCGCGTATAAATCTCTTAAAATCCACCCCCCCTGGAACCTAATCTAATTCCATCCAAATTTAATAATCAATTTCACACCGTACACACATCAGTACCGTACCACACTGGTAAAATCAAAAGCTGAGGTTTATAGATACGTGACAGGAATATCATGGGGAATTGCACATAATTTTCTTTTGGCAAATTGAGACATTTTGCTACTCGACGGAATCGGTTTCCCCCAAAATTACATGGGGAACGAAAACTGCTCCTGATCGCGATCCTGATCTTGCTCAGATTGCCGCGCAATCATCTGCCTGAAGTTGCAATATGCGATGCTGAGACTACAGCGCCATAAATATCAATATCGATCCTTACAAGAACATATTACGTGGTACGTTTGTTATTCGAAAAAAAAATCAAAAAATTATTTAATAACTCTGAAATTAATGCTTCTAATCATTTTATTCTGGGTATTTGTTATACTTGGTACGTGGGATAAATCAGGGGTTGAAAACTTTCAAGATTTCGTTTGCGTGTGTAGCGTGCGACTTGTGTACAGTTTCTGTATAACTTTCTGGATAATAACAACACGTACTGTATACTGATTTGGTTTGCGAACTATGCGTTTCAGGATTTCCATGTTCTAGGAATGACACGAAGCACGAACTGAAAGCTTCGAGTCACAAGACTTTCAGCCATTATACTCACCTGTCACGTACAACAACTCCATCATAATTTCTAGCTGGAATTCGATGGCCCCGTTTGAAACTGTAACAACCATATCTAAAGTTACGGTCACCGTGTTCTTAGAAATTGGCTAATAAATATCTGTTACTTAGAGTTGGTACAAAAAATTTATTTTGAATTTCAAACAAAATTTTTATTCCAAAAATATGTCCATATTTTTTTTCTGTGCTCGCATTTATAAAAGCATTTGTAAAATTAGGTACGAGTCATTGAATCGAACGGGTCGAACATTTTCAACCAATCCTTTCACGTGCAATGGGACCTTAAGGGGGGTGTCACACCGGAAAAATAAGACCTTTGTGGCAAGTGCCGAATTTCTTTCACCCGGCCACTCGACCTCCTGTACGTCTTTGGTTCAGACCGCAATATTGGATTTACAAAGAGAGGAATGATTTTTCGTTCGTTTTCAATTTCTATGGGGATGAATGAAATGGTTCAAAAAATAGTTACCCCCTTTTTTTTCCTTACAAGAGCCTGTATTATCCTTTGGATTTGGCTGATTTAACAGCACGATCCTATTTTTGAAAATGCTACATTTTCAAGTGCCCCTCCTGCTTCCTTTGCGAATAATTAAAGTGGCCAGCGCAAAATCCGGTTTTAAATCCTCCATTATCAATAGCATTTGCTCTTCATTTTTCTCCGAAATTGAATACTCCCATTACTAAAGTAAACCAGTTAAGTCCAGATTTGTAGAAATACCTACAAAAGGAAATAGTCCAACCGTACGATAAATTATTTGCCATTCAATTATTTCCATTAGCTCATTTAGCCACACTCAAAAATTATCCCTACTTGTGAAATACAAAAAAAAATTTTTCTAATTCCCAAAATAAAAACAAAAATAAAATGCAAAAATATCCTAATATTTTTTCTAAATTTTACAAACCCACCCTTCGTATACTCGCCCTAGAAATAAAAGATCCCATACGTAAAGTCCAGCCAAGTCGTAAATCCGCGCCCGAGAGATTCTATCTGCTGCCTGCGCAAGAGAAGGAAGAAGAACAAGTATAGTGGTCGAGGTAGGTAGTGGTACCGGACAGAATAAAGACAAAACATACACATACACACCATAGAGAGATTAAGTAGAGAACGTCAGATAAGAAAAGCAGTAAGAGCGAAAAGGACAACCGAGTAACTACAACTCCATCCAAAAACCATAGGAGCAACGGAGAAGCAAATCACTATCAGTGGCAGTGGTAGCCGATGGTAGCGACACTGCCAATGGTGGCGAAGGACTGTAGTAGGATAAGGAAAAATAACCAAGAGAGAAAGAAGCTGCGCGTGGGTGGTCGCCCGCGGCGCAGCCAGATCCCCGAGACGTCACACGTCTTTACTTCGTTCTATCCATTTACTTTATTTCTATAACTCACATCCAGGCTTGCCAACGTTTATACACATCATTTACACCGTAATCGCTCACTCAGCATCCATGGATCTCGCATGAATTTATCCCCCGATAAAAATTTCATCTCCCCTCCATCCATTCAAATGTCCCTATACCCTGTTAATTATAACAGTAAAAAAATGGAGTAAGCCTTCACCAGATTTTTTGATATAAAAAAAAATAAAAAATTTTCGACTATCTATCAGCAGACTTCAAAAAGAAGTGTTAAAGAATTTCAAAAAAGTCTCTATAGCGCGTGATTAAAAAAACCTCAACTTCCTCTATATCCCCATAGTACTTCATCATCCCAATAGCATCGAACCTTGGCGAAGCGTTTCGTCCGGTTAAAGCAGCGCCATCGACGGACCCATTATAGATCATGATTCAAGGCTGCTCCATTACCAGCCCTTCTTTTCAGAGACGAACGTGACTGGAACATCGCCATATGGACACGATCGGAAGAGATTCCAAGATGGATTCGGTAGCGCACGTCAGGTGGCTACCCTGGGCTACGGGGGATTAGGTACGATTAATGATTCGCCATGGAGCCCTTTTCCATCCTTGAGTCAAAGTCGAGCATCGAAAATTCAAGCGAGGAGCATAAAGAAAGCCTGTTGGATGGACGCTTTAAAATGGTACGGGTAAGCCTAACCCCAAACCTAACCTTAAAATTTTTATACACCCAACATTCTTCGGTACTACGTACATCGGTATTCCGTACTTCGCCTCTTTATAACGAACGTGAAATTTTACCCTTTCAAATTTTCAAACCAATTCGAATCATCCTCAACGTACGTACGAACCGGACCTGAAAAGCTCATACGTCATAATTAACAAATATCCTGAGACAGGGCCGTACAGTTGTCAGGGACCACCCCGGAGGCTCTGGCACCCCTATCCATTAGCTGGAATTAAATCAAAGCCATATCCAAAGGGTTGTATTAGACGCGATTATGAAATTCCTAGATTACGACCTTTACGACCTCAATGGGATACGTACGTGTGACTGGATCTGGGATACTTGACTCGACTAACCACTCTATCTATAATTACTTTACCTTAGCCTGGCACATGACTGGATGGCATATAGTGCGAGGCACAGTGACGCTTGGAAATTCAAACACTCCAGTGTCGCCCGACACTTTCTCATGGCTCGAGTACTTTTGGACTATGGTTATTTCTCGAGAGGGTGTATGTATATCTTTTTAAATATGGCCCAGGGATCCGTCACAATGTCCCGGAAATATCACGTGACCTCAATTATGATTATTATACCTTTCACGAACAATGCTACGCGACCGAAGATAATGACCATGTGTGAGAATGCTGGTTAGAAATTGTTTTCTTGCTCAAAAATTGATTATTACGTAATTTCGGTGAATTAAAAAAAAATTTTTAAAAGATTCGAGGTAAATTTTATTTCTTCGGACAACTGATAACGATAATTTGTCACCAGGTGGATGTATTATCTCTTGGGTATCCAAAGGTACGAGGACGTGAGTACTTAATGGATTTTTTTCTCTCGATATGTCACAACCACTAATTTCTACTCTTAAGTATACCGGAGCTTTTACGAGCTCTTACGAATATACCCGAAGTGTCCTTCGCCATTGTTCGGCTACTGTTCTCGAATAAAAGGGTGTAATGATTATCATTTCCAAGCAGACGAGGGATTGTAAGCTTAATTTGATTCTTCGACCCTTGTGAATATAAAAAAAAGGACTAAAATCCCTTTTGTCAATGAGAAAAATTGAACTATTTCTTTTAGTCTTACAAAAAAAAAACTCATTTACAAAATAAACTACGTGTCTTATGCATTCCTTATTTATTTAAAAAAATTGAATCTGTCGTGGTAATATTGCGGGAAATACTTGTTGTAAATATTTCATGTGGAATATATATATATATATATGTTTTGAAAGATATTTTATAAAATTTCACACACGGGACGTTTCAATTTCTCATTTTCCCAGTGAACGATTTTCTACAGGACCTTTCATTCCGCTTTAAAGATACGTAGACGAAAACCATTTCCGTTCTTTCTGGTGTTTCTCGATACCGACAATGAGGAAACCGATACGTCGTTCTAAGGGCGTTGGACGCTAGAAAAAGGGATCTCATCCCGGGAAAAAGAGTTCACAGGATAGAGTAGTATCTATAGTATGGTTGTACTGCCTTAAGAGAGGGGTTGGCTCTGGGCCCGAAGTATCCGGTGAAATTGGTCACGGCAATGCACACGTGTTCGGGGTAATCCCTGACGAATCAACTCCACCTCTTTTACCTCCACCGATTCCCAGAGTCCATAGCCGGTAGCAGTTAGTAAGTCGGTAGCTGCTATAGATAGCGTAACGTAGGTACCAGGCAAGGACCTTCGGCGTTCCTCTTCGCTTGAGATTTATACCTATGTACTTTTCAAAAATCCTCAGCATGACTGAGAACGATGGTCCATGGGTAAAAAAAAAATTCTGAAATTCCATAAGATATTTTACTGGTACTGTTAGGAGGGAAAAATAAAATAAAACATAGCGTGACATTTTATTTATCATTATTGAATCAAATGGGTAAAATTTGAAAAAATTAGTAATTGGAATTAAATTGAAATTGCATACAGATACTTTTGCTTTTTTGAGAGAGTTTTGTATTTCGTTATGGCAATGAAAAAAATTTGGGAATTGGTGGTATGTAAATAAACAATATTACGTGGGATTTTATTTATAGATAGTGTAACTGTTATTTACTTTTTTATGTGTATGGATATGTATGACTGTGTTGTGCGTGAAATTGGAAAATTTCTTGCTGTCAGAAAATAGCAAAAGGGCCTGACTGGCCCCTTTTTTCTGTCTACAGGTCTTGCAATTGCACGGCTGACCCAGCTTATTTCTGGAGTTTCCTTTCCTTTTCAAACGAAGACGCCTCAAAGACGTTTCTTCGGTATGGAAAATTCTGCTTGATGTTTTAGTAAAGTTTGCCAATTTCGTAAAACACGTGTCGCTAACGCACGTGGCTGCTCGCATAGCAGTAAAATAAACAGGTAAATTATTCTTGTTAATTTTGTCAGGGAAGTACAAACAAATAAGAAATATCTCGAAAAACATTTCATCTCTCATGGGTCTAAAATAATTTTTAAAACTCACCCCCACTCGCTCATCGTCCCAGTGACCTTTGACACGTCCAACCTACATTCTCCCGGGAAACTTTGACAGCGCAAAAAGAGAAAGACGAAATTTTACCAGGAAGCGTAAAAATAATAAGAAACGTTAAGAGAAATCATTACCCGCAAAGATCAAGAGAGACAAAATAGAAAGACAATTTCAAAGAAAAAACCGCCTTCGATCCATTAAATCTCGTTAAAGATTTGACCCTTGGATTTTTCAATGTCAATCCGTATTTTCATATTTCATACGATTCCTCAACTTTGATCTCACGGTACCTACTACTACCTAACCCAACCTATCTGACGCTCGTGTATCTATCGGTCCACGGCAGAAACCCGTGAAATCCCAATCATTTCACTTTCGTCAAAAGCGGAAAAGAAGCTGGGCACGTGTCCGCGCGTTGACCCACCAGGGCCGTGGGATTGATTCGAATGATTGTCCTAGGGGCCCCCACGTGACACTCCTCGTCCTAGTGGACTATCGAACCCTCTCATTGCGGATCACTGAACTCTACCGATACTTCCACTTCGTGGAAGTGGAAAAACGAAGCGTAACTCCGTCGAAGCGGATTTGTGTAACGATGGGCAATATGTGTGCCTATGAGCAATATCCCTTACCTTTTTGGGTTTCCAAATTCGCAGAAACCGGAAGTACAAGATGAGTTTTTCATTGGGTTCGCTGAATCCATCGACAAAAAAATAAATAGCGTATGGATAATTGGGATAAGACTTTAAAATATAAATCAGGTGAAAAATTGTATGAAATCATTTTTTTTAATATTTATCAAAAATACTATATTTTTATAAAATTACGTCATTCTAAATTGTACCAATCTGTATCGTATCTATTATCCACGTACGTATACCGTGTGTATATAGTGTTAAGGTTCAATAGAACTTTCCCGGAAGTGTTGCATGGCGTGACAGTATATATATATAGCGAACAACTACATTACGCACTACGGTTGTTAGTCTACCGATAAAAATTCAGGGTACACGATATTATCGTTCAATTGGAAAGCCAGTACACGTTACGTGTCAATTATTTCTTAGAACGTACATTCTTTCGGATAAAACACCCTGTATAGATTTCACTCGGTAAATTAACGTGGGATTCGATACACGTGTTTTGTGGTTAACAAAAATTGGATTCGAAATAAATTGCATTGAAGATATAAAGAATTTTTATCAGCACATTTGTCAATTTATTTGGATTTAAGGTAATAACGTACAAGTATCGAAGAATCTTTTCTCATGGTCCACAACGTGGACCATTCCAGCATCTTTGTCGAATGGAGTTTTGGTGGGGAGTGATGGGACCGAAGGGACTCGGGGGGACTCAAGGACTGAACTATCCGAGAGGTCTGAAGGGCCTGACGGATCTAAAGGGACCGAAGGTCGGCGATGTCTCGTGAGCGAGCGAAACGAACTCGGATTAGTCAAGGGCTGCGGGGGTTTGGCTGCCACCCGGCTTTTCAACTGGTATTCGTGTTAGAAAAAAAAAAGAAAGAAGAAAAACTATCTTGGTTTCCGTAGCAGTTACCCCGTTCCGTCAGAAACGAACCACGTGCCAAATAAATCCATCCAGCCCGAGAACAAGATGGCTATCAAATTCAAGACTGCCACTCGAATGGGATCACGAGAATGGTTTTCAGGGATTCCATGGAAGATCGCCAGGTTCGATTGAATTGAAAAAAAAAAAGAATAAGAAGATAAATTTTGAACAGCCACGAATTTTACTTCCTTTAGCCATTGTCAATTTCACTTGAATTTCCATTTTTCACTTTTTCTCAATACTCCGACCTTCGGCAGCTCGCATCTGCCGAGGAACTATCGAACTGTCTTTACGGTGATCCCGAATTTTTTTCATTCACCGAGGATTTTTATTTTGAGGTTATACCTAGAATTATACGAAAATCAATAATCTCCATTAGGTTCGTTATCGTTTTTGGTACCAGTTGAAATAGCATAATTGGCTCTTGGAATTTTTGTCGAGTCGTAGAAGGGCAGCACCGAATCGAATCGAGGCGTTCCTTTATATACGACAAGTCAGGGCCGTCGTGTGTTGTGACGCGTTGTGGCACGTCATCGTCATAATCGATTCCAGAGGGCCTGAACGCGTTCAATTGATCGAGATATTGTGGCTCGGGCAATTAGCGGCTCGCAGTCCGACAGCTGATTGACGCCCCGGCGCCTTCGCACTCGGGCCCTGAGGACGGAGACGAGAGAAATGAGAAAAATAAAAAAATCAAAAGTACCTTCGCGGAGAGCTAATAGAACGAGAGAGACAGAACCGTCATGATGATAGTGAAGGTTCGTGTCCAGGATAAAAATTACAGTCAAACATGAAACACCCAGTATATAGGATCAAAATGGTATATCTGCACTAAAATATATTACTATACGAAACTCATTCATTTTCATACTTACTTGTCGCTCTTGATATAAAAATACAGTAATCAAAATATAATAAACTTTTTAGGAAAATTTTCAAAAATATTAATATACTTATTACTCAAATTGTATCGATCATTTCGATCCGGGAATTTAAGCCTGAAGCACGGAATTCTAAATGCGGTCATGAATGCTTGGAATAGACTAAGGAAAGAAAAAAAAGATTCTAAAGAAACAGAAGACCAGAGACACGAGTGAGTCTACGTATTGTTTCGGTCTGAGGGTAAATAAAAAAATGTACAGTCTAACCTAGTGAAAAACACTGCTACCAACTTGAGCGAGGGATAAAGAATAGAATAAAAGATAAAGAAAAATTACCAATACGTTTTGTACCTAGTAAACAGAATTGCAAGCGTTCGTTTGTAAAATTGAAGAGAATTCGATTCCTCCCGAATGAATAAATACTATCTGTATTACTTACTTGTGTGTGTATATATATATACATCCAATACGATTCTACCATTATGAAATAATCCCATGAGCAATTCCCACAAGTTTTCATAGTCCTGTTGAACGAGTGACTTTATGCATCCTGTCTGAATATATTTTCTATATTCCCTGGGCTACTTGTGTATATCAGTTGAAAAAATCATTTTTCAAGTCAAGAACAGGAGTGGCACCAAGTCCCATACCGGGGTATAATATCCACCTGTGACGTATATACATATATATATCTTTTGGTATTGCTGATAAAAAAAAGTAATAGTCACTGTTATAGCTCTGAGTCCGGTATGTTGGGCTTCTGTAACTATTTTAAATATTACCAAAGCGAGGTTCCGGAGCTGCCGTCATTATCAGAAAATACAATTGTATCTAATCCGAAAATCTTTGATCTCTCGAGGCAGGTGAGAGTCTTTCTCGTTTCAATGACGATCGACGGTCCGAACGAGGATCGATAAATATTCATATTCGTGTCAAATGAATGTATTTCGAAATCCATTAGCCCTGTATCGATTGTTCAGGCTTTAGAGTCGTTCTGCTTTTTGTAATAATTTTTGAAATTCAATTATGAAATTCTTGATTACTCGGGAAATTTTTGTGAATATCCATTTTTTATAACAGTGGTTCAGCTTTTTTGTAACAAGAGAAGGATGAGGGAAAGACTATTGTCAAATTTGGATAAATCTTTGGCAGTGGGAAAATATTTAAAAAAATTGATTCGGTCTCTTTAAAAAAAATAATTTTAATTTATACATCAAAATCAATTAATACGTCGACCTAATACATCTTTTACTAACCTAATCCAAAATCTTATCATATAATCGTACTATGGACGTTACTCTTGAGCGAAGGATTATAATAAGCCAAGTCCATTATAATTCAGATCAAATATTTAATAATTAATATTCCATTCTCTTCCTCAAAATTGATAAGTTAATTGTTTATGCAGTATAAATAATTGTTATTGCAAAAAGGCATGTCTTATCCTGAATCAAGAAAATGTTGATGTATGGCTCAAAGTCTTTGATATCCTTATTTCCACTGCACGTTGTAAGTTTGAATATTCAAAGAAAAAATATTGGAAAAGATAAGAAATTCAAATATACTAAATCACTTAGAGTATTTTGTTGTGAAGGAATATCGAGAGATTTTAATGTTTAATTTATGCAAAGATGGAGAATCGTTATTTCACTCTTACAAGAAGATAAGGTAAATTTTGGTTTTTCATTTTATTTTTTTATCCCCTCCCACTTTCGTTCTTTCCTTTTCTTTTTCTCTTTTCTTTCCAACTCGCCTTCGACTGTTGGATACGGCATTTCGAAGAACGATCATTCGTGAAGCCCTGCCGTTACTTTGGACATAATTCAAGGTCCATTTTAACCTGGCCTGGAGTCTTATTCTTGGTCGGTTCCTCTTCAGGAATTTTACCTGGCTTGAACGAAAGACATAAACATGGACCAAGGGTGAAAAAAAAACGGATGCTCGTAGATTTCGAAAAGAATGAAAATTTACTGGTAATTGAATTAAGTGAAGTTATTCGTGTGCTATGCGAAAGAATGACGTCATGACGAATTGAGAGACACGCATTTAGTACCAACTTGAAAAATTATGTGAAATAAAATTTGTATAAATATTCAGCTACCTTTTCTCATGGCAAATATCAAAGAATTAAATGTCAGTGGACCCTGCTATGTATTTCCACTATTCCACTATTGACATTTTTTTGTATTGAAATAATTTAAAAGGACCTATATATACGTATATAATAATTAGGATGGAGATAGGTAATAACAATTGAAAATAGACGTATGATTATTTTATACAAAAGAAACGTATTTATTCTCGATTTTCGTCTTGGTACTTGTAATATTATTTAATTTAATATAATAGTCGGTGAATAAAATGCGTTAGGTGATTCGATGGGCGTATTTACAACAATATAATAATATAGTAATAATAAATTCCTAGTCGTAATTTTAAACACGTATCCAGTTTGCCATTAATACAATTAAATCGCTGCGCTCGATGAAGTCTGAGTGACACGTATTTACAAAAGTAGATACATTATGTACAGAGAATTTTCTTATAGCCTAATAAGCGTTAAGTGACAGTCGCGTTCGACAAGTCAGCAGTCTGTAGGAACGAGATATCCCGCGCGACAAGTCTTAATGCCGAATAACGAACGATCGAATCGACAAAGATGAAAAAATCGGCCAAATCAAAATCTATTAATGAGAGTCGCGTGTAGAGAGTCGTCTGCTTCGGTTGATTAAGTGAAATCATTAAATGAGCGAATTCGGGAAAAAAAAACCCTCGTCTTTCCTACACTATATAAATGCGAACTCTGTACCGAGCAAAGAATGCTAAACGAAGAATACAGTGACAATGGAAAAGAACAACAAAAAAATTACATTTTTACAGTCGCAACTAACCTTGCGCCTGCGCGACTCCGTCACGGCCGATTTCTGCATTTCGCGGCGAGGAACTAAACGAAGTAAGTACGCGGATTGGCCGGCAGAGGCGTACCGGACGGTGGCGCAGTTGGTACCGGTGGTTCCGGTATAGTGCTGTATAAATGACTACCCCTGGACGATAAACTGGCAGGACGCGCAGTGCTGGTATGAAGAGCACTATAGCCTCCGTGATGCTGATGTTGATGTTCAGCACCGCTGTCCTCGTCCTCGGTGCGACTGGATGCCGAACTAACATAGGTTGACTGTGTGGGAGTCGGTGTGGGTGCGTGGACAGGCGCGACCAGGACGCCGTTCGGTTTGGTCCAGGAGTCAGCCGCCGACGGTGCGGCCGTATACCTGGCAGGGAGCCTGTTCCTGTCAGTGGTGACTTTCTTGCTGTCGCGCCTCTTGTCCGCAGAGTCCGGCATGGCGAAACGGAGCTTCTCCCAGAAGCGCTTCTCACCCCAGACGATGACCGTGCAGGTCTGAAGAAGAAGCTGGAGTTCCGGGTCGCATGCCGGTGGCTCTGTGGCTAATAACAGGACGACCCTCCTTCTGCGAGAGCCAGGCCTGATACTTTCCAGGGCACTCCTGAGCGCGGCCCTGAACTCCGGATGCTGCCATTCCCCAGATAGGAACACCGGCGAGAAGACTATGAGGATGCGCCTTGCTGCTGCTGCTGCTGGAGGTACGGCTTCCTGGGGCCTGGCTGGCGGTAGATCACGCCAGTGGAGACAGAGAGCCAGTCCGGATTGCTCCAGCTCAGCAGCTAGACACCTGGAGACAAAGTCCTCGTCCCTGCTACTGTAGACGATGTACCCGTCGTAAAGACGGTCCCTTTCTTCGTCCGGTGGGGGGGTCACCTTGCCTAACCTGAGCCCGTAACGCGCATGGGCCCAGAGTCTGACATCCTGACGAAATGCGAATGCCAGGGCGACGAAGAGACACACGGCTATCACGGCCACCAGTGCGCCAGCTAGTAATGGTACGAAGTTACCTCCCAGAAGAGGACTGTCCTGGGCCCCGCGACTCACAGCTTCCGTTGCCGGATCCCCACAACGTTCCATGGCCTGGGCCAGGGTCTCGGCACCGTCCCGGCAGTACATCTTCTCAGGATCACCCCGGTGCTCTGCCAGCCACGTCCTGAGTCTAGCAGCATTGGCACATTCGCAGCTCCAGGCATTGCCCTCCAGAGCCACCCTGGCGCCGGCACCGGCGCCGGCCAGCGCCTCCCAAGGTCTAAAGTCCACAATTCGGTTACTGTCCAATCTGAGGACCTCCAGGTTCTTCATCTTGTTAAACGTTGTATTGCCAACTGTAGCTATTGCATTATGATCCAAATACAATTCGGACACCCTGTCCAACTGGTCGAACTCGAATCCTCTTAGTTCACGTAGTGCATTGCCTTCTAGATGGAGTATTCGCAATGCTCCAGCACCATTGAATGTCCTGTTATGAAGAGCAGCGATTCCACTGTTATTCAAGTACAGCACCTCCAGACGACGCTTCCCGATGAAGACATGACTGCCCAGGTCACCAAGTTCGTTCCCATCCAGATAGATTTCTGTGGCATCCATGGGAATGCGCTCAGGAACGTGCTTGTAACCGGCGTTCGAGCAATCCACCACATTGCTGGACCAGATGTGATCGTGATAACAAGAGCAATTGTCGGGACAGGTCATCTCGCAGTCACAGGCGTCGAAGTCGCAGCAATGACACAGGGCAAAGCAATGGGTCTCGTAGCGGCACAAAAAGTCTCTGGGCTTTAATGATAGCAATGGCCGCTTAGGCGCAGCCCGTGCGTGCGCCATTTCGCAGGTGACCGAGTCTAGGTCCATGACTTTTGGATGCTGACGCATTCGTGCCAGTTCATTGATACGCGGCAACCACTCCATTGTGCAGTCGCAAAATATTGGATTGTCCCCGATATAAAACATTGGCAGTTCACGTTCTGCGGGCACCGGCTGAAGGCCCAGCGCTGCAACTTCAAGATGTTTTATTTCGTTCCCATAAAGAACAACCTTCTCGAGATTGGTCTTCTGCAAGAACGTACCCGCGGCTACGTTACGTATCTTATTATTGTTCAGATAAAGCGTCTCGACGCTGTCCGGCACGTTGGCGTCGGATATATCCGTAATGAGATTGAAACTCGCGTCCAAATTTTTAATTCGCAAATTATTCCGCACCATATAATAATTCCCGAGTTCGTTCACTTGATTCGCGTGCATATCGAGCCACTCGAGGCTCGCCGGCAAGTGGCTATAATCGAACCACAATAACTTATTGTCCGAAACGTTTAGCCAAACTAGGGTGGACAGACTCGTAAAAGCGCCGCGAATGTCAGTCAATTGATTCCCGTCGAGTCTGATGGCACGTAGCATTGGATTGCTCGCGAAAGCACTCTGCTCCACGTGGCGAATTGAGTTACTCGCCAAATTCAGGACCTGTAGAGCCGGGAGAGAGGCAAAGGCCTCGCGGGACACGTTCTCAAGCTTGTTATCCACCAATCTCAATCCGTAGAGCTCATTCAGACCAGCAAATGACTCGTTATCAATCCTAGAGACCTGATTGTTCCCAAGATCGAGAGTCTTGAGCGATCTGAGCTCGCGCACTGCCTCGGGCACGTCCATAAGAGAGTTCCCGCTCAGTGAAAGATCTTGGAGATCGGTAAGATTGGTGAATGCACGTGGATGAACAACGCGAAGATTGTTGCTGTCCAGAAACAATTGTCCCAGAGCACCCAGACCCATTGTATGAGTCGGATCCAGCCTGGCAATCTTGTTGTGAGACAACGTGAGCGAATGAAGATTTCTCAGCGAGCCAAAACAACCGTCGCTCAACGTGTCAATCTCGTTGTGCTCGAGCTTGAGCACCTGAAGGCTGAACAATCCCTTGAAGACGTGAGAGTCGATACGCGTGAGCGCATTGAAGGACAGATCAAGCACGACCAGTCTGACCAATCTTGTAAAAGTGTCGCGGTTAACCCAGCGACTGCTGAGCTTGTTAGAGCTCAGATCGAGCACTTGAAGCTGTTCCAGACCCTCGAGCAATCCAGGAGCGAGGACGGAGAGCGAGTTGTTGCTGAGTGTCAATTCGCGTAGATCCCTGGTCTTGGCGAACAGCTCAGGCGGCAGTGCGACCAATCTGTTGCTGGAAACATTGAGCGATTGAAGGGCTCCCAGTCCTGCCAAAGCATGATCGCCCACGGCAGCTATAGCGTTGTCCTGTAACTTGAGCATGGTCAAACTGCGCAGACCGCTCAATCCACGATCAGGTAACGCTCCGAGATCGTTGCTGCTTAAATCGAGAGTCTCGAGATTCGGCGTACAGGGTGTGCTCCAATCAGCAAGACCAAGGGACACTACGTCCTGTAACTTGTTGCGCGTCAGATTCAGACTGGCTAGACTCTGAACGGGACACAGCAATTCCTGGGGCAGCGTCCAGAGGTTGTTATCAGCAAGATCGAGATATCGCAATTCGGACAGTCCACGTAGCGCATCCCTATGCAATTCCAAGGTCATGGCTGACCAATCGCTGTTGTGTGTCCTCAGCGACAGCTTCCTGAGACTGTTCACCGACGCGAAAATTCCACCAGGCAAATGACGTATCTTGCAGTAATCCACTCGGAGCTTCTGGAGCTTGGGCAAAGGCGCAAGGAATCCATTGGGTGCCAATTGACTCTCGAAGAAGAGCACGTCGCTGCATTCCAATCCAAGGGACGTTATGGAATCCGCTTGGATGCTGGATAGATTTCCAACCAGCGATGGTGCGTTCGCGATAGTTCTCAATCGGCAGACCAGCGACTTATCATCGCCCTCTTTCTTCCATTCGCATCCTCGCGGAGCCTCCAATGTCGTTATACTTCGGGAATGTACATTCCCGGCAACGAGCAGCATCGCCAGGACAACGGCAAAGGTACCACCGGAGGACTCCATCCCGACTTTCAAGATCTTCACCGTACCAGGTTATCGCACCAATTGACATTAACCGGTATACTCCTTGCGTCACGCACTCATAGTAAGTCGTCACACCACCGTCAGGCTCGACGCACTCTCGTCACGATCAAATAAACCCGCTTTCAATCGACCGCACTTACGACACCGTACGAAACGGAAGAACAACTAAACTCGACAGAGATCTATATCACAAAATAAAATATATATTCAATTCCAACCGAAAGATTCGGTTGTCAAATTTGTTATAATTATTCCTTAACTCTTCTTCACTGTCACTGTAACGTCGTATGTTGTATCTCTATAACGTATTTTAAGTTCAAGTGTTACTGACTCTCCAGGAGACGCGTGATACAACAACGACCTAAGGAGCGAACAACATTCTCCCGCAAAGCTCGGAGCGCGACTGACTGACCGATCGGTTCCGAATTCTGTCGACGGTCTCGCACCCGTTTGTGTCTGGCGGCGTGGCTGCGCTCCTCAAACTCTCCTCTCCACGAACTACCGTCCCCACTCCGACTCCTTAAGGTTCCCCTACCAATGAGGCATATTCACTTTCCCCCCGCCCTTTTAACAATGACCACGTGACTATACCGGCAACGCCAGACTGCAGACTGCACCGGACGCCAGACCGGAGATGCAACAACCCGCTTGACTGACAACGCTACTTTACTTATGCCTGGGACCAATGACAACCTGGTCTGAACTGGATTTGTAGGAGTCACACGGGTGCGTATTATACAAACGCACCGACTCTGACGATTAACTTTTTCTATCTAGGTAACCATTATACATTGCGGCTTTCTTTTGACTTTATCCTTTCATCCTGCTCGTTTCCAGGATTCTACGTATTATGCATGAATGAACTCGATAACACGCGTGCGCCGTTTTCAAATCGCTACGACCACCTTTACGGTGGGTAGGTACGTTAATGGTACGTTATTGAGAAAGGATGTTCTCTGTAGACGCTTTGACAGCCGCCGCTGTTAGAAAGAAAAAAGAAACAATATTTTGGCGATTTCATGAGAAAATTGTCAGTTGTCTGGCGTGGGGTTTATGGCGGATGTTTGTACTTAGCTTTTAGTTACTATCTTTCGGAGAATATCCATTTGAACGGGACATTGGAATTGAAGGATTATATATTTACTAAGAGGACTTACGTAATTTGGAGGTTAGCAAGAGCAAGTTTGATTATAGAGAAATTTGTAGCGTTTCGCTTGAATATATTAATTGGTTCGACTTATCACCTTTTCCTTGATTTGTGAAATTTACGTCGATTCAAATTCTTTGCTGGCACGAGCGTCTCTACAGCGAGAGCATAGAATGCCCAGTATGGTAAGACCCGATCTAGGCCCAGTAATATTCCGTTGAGACGCTAAGACGCCTGGCGCCATCTACAAACAGATGTCTATACTATTCATAGTTCTTTTGATAATCTTCAATTCCGTTACCAACGAACGACTTCACTTGAAGTTTAAAATCCCACAATAATTTACACTTTCACTAAAAAAATTGCATTTTCCCCACCTAAAAAAATCACCACTTCAATTACATTAAGCAATGAACACTCTATAAAAAATAAAACTCATTACAACAGCAGAAAAAAAGGTACATCCCGCAATCAAGGTACCTATACCCATAAATAAAGAACGTTTCAAAATCCAATAACCAATTTAAAAAATAAAAATTTCCAGCGCCACAGCTACGGTGGCTCCGCCGAATGAACAGACACCAGTAAACGTTAACGTTCGCGTGAATTACATTTTGACATACAGTCACTTTAACACGGGTGTCCATTCACTGAGGACATTCCGGTGTTCATTTGCGGGTTTACCCCAACGTAATAAGAGCGTATCTATTTACCGTCCATGCCCGACACTCTGATTTACATAAATCGCAAAAATAAGGTCGTTGGCACAGTATTCCCTTGGCTGGGGAATTACAGCGAAGAGTCCTTGCTCGCCCTCGACTTTCACCTCCTTACGGACCATACAGTCTTCCTCCCCTTTCTTCCCCTTTCCCCTGCTCCCTGCAGTTCCCTCCGATCCACACCCTCTCCGCGCGTCTTGAAGGGATGAAGGAATAAAAATGTAAAGGCGGCGCTGTCGTTCACACAGACATCGCACACGTACACGTGGTCGCGCACCTTAATCGATGGGATCTAAAACTGAGGAGGTTAACGAAGGTTAAATGTTAATCGTCGGTCCATCTCCTTATTTTTGGTCTTCTAACCACGTTCCCTCGATCCGCCGTAATACTTTTTCTCTCTCGTATCTATACCTTCAGCCGATCACTCTCTCTCTCTCGATTTCTCACGATTGCTCGAGGAACGGGGGATTCGATTATACATGAATTATTAATAAAGCAACCGGTAAGTACGCCGACATAACCTCACTTCTATACTGTTGCGCCATGGCACACGAGCACGGCGCATACTGGAATATATATTTAAGCTTCTATTTACTTGCCCTCTCTCTCTCAATCTACCTCCCTCCCGACTTACGTCTTCGAAACCTTTTTTTTTCTACGTCTCCATAGACTCCCGTACTTAATTACATGTTTACGAGTTGTCGACATAAATTCACTTTTTGATCGTCTCGTACCGCTGAATAA
Source organism: Trachelus troglodyta (assembly GCA_030142635.1). Taxonomy (NCBI): domain Eukaryota; kingdom Metazoa; phylum Arthropoda; class Insecta; order Hymenoptera; family Cephidae; genus Trachelus; species Trachelus troglodyta. The sequence goes on from JARQTJ010000356.1 coordinate 3,306,136, forward strand.
CCATCGCCTGGATTCTTTGCTCCGTTGCCCCGTTATCCATCTTTGTCTGATTATCTACAATATTATACGTACATATTTCTCTCTCTTTCCCTCGCGTTTTACCCCGTACGCGCTTCGCGACAAAAAATGATTTGTCAGCGTAGATTTTTAATCGACAGTATTTTCCACGCAAATAATAGACTGAAAATAAAAATCATTGTTCACCCCGCAAAAAGAAATGACGATACTGTATTATCACTTATATTTATTTATATTTATAATATTCATATGTATTATCACGTGCGAACCACAATAGTCACATAAAGCCCACGAAAATTGTTAACCTACAATTTTTTGCATAACCCACACGCGATATCTAGGCCTATAAAGGAATCGGTATTGTAAGCCGAGTACCTGGTTTCGCGGTCATCGGGAACGCAGCGTTGGCAACCGGAGAGCATAAGATTGTACGAGGAAGCGTAGAAGGCGCCGTCGTAGGTTATAACACGTATAGATATACATATGGCTGGGAGGAACGTGCGAGAGTGGTGACGTCATACAGAGCGGTAAAAGTGGTAAGAGGTATAAGAGCGTGGAACAGCAGCTTACGAGGAGGAAGGCGGTCTACAGGCGGAGCTTTCGCGTTTTAAGAACCTCCCTGAGAAATTCACCTTTACCTTTTACCACGTGGTACGCGTATGCATATACATGTATAAATCATCGCACACAGGTATCTCGCGTGCATAACCGCACGAGTATAACGCACACCCGTCACGGAATACAGCACCAAAACCACCGGCAGAAGAGACCAGCTGTACGCATTTAAATTACCGGTCTGTTTACGAGTGCCTGAACCGTCATGGCGGCCTACGGCTATTGCACCTTTTACGTCATTACCGCGAGTTTATTAGTAGCTGCGTCGGTAAGTTACCGACAGAGCGATCTAGCCCGCACGTTGCAGTAAAAACGCATAGAGAAACAGTCGTGAGAAAAGCACTTTGTTTTGTGGATTAAAGAAATGCTGGTTTATTATAAAAGTCGAGTGTGCCTAGAAGAAAGGATTTCGTGCGACAGCTACGTTCTTGTCTGTCTGGCATGTATTAATGTTGTTGTTTTGTCAGGATTATTTCTTCCCGATCCGCTTAATCTCATTCGGTCGGTATATACTTTGATTCCTTTAGAGACTTCTTCATCGACTTTATTAGGTTAGGTTGCCATACCGAGCTGCGTCGATAGTCTTCCGATCGTACGTGAAGGCTCGTAAACGATCTTGTTCCATGCAGCTGTTTTGGTATCTATTTATGTCACGTGCGATTAGCAATCTCCACACGGAAGATTGCCGTCACCAACTGTTGAACGGATTGCGGATCCGTTTCAACGGATCTTGGTGGATAAAGCCTTTTTCTTTTATTTTATTTGTAATATTTGCCTGCTTATGGGTTATGGAATACCTTTCTTCACCTTCTCTGGAGGGAAACTTGGATCGACGTATCCCTTGTATAGTTTGTTATGTGTAGATGTAGCTTATATAAAATGGCGGATTATGCAGAATAGTTGTAACAAGGCTGTGCCTTTTCGTGTCACGTTATATCGCGTTTCTTTTACATTGTTTTTTTAATTTTTTTTTACGATAACTAAGTAAATTTTCACGTTCGTGGCATGCGCATGCGTGCGTACGTGATTAACCGAGGCTTTATTTTTACATTAATGCATTGTTACGTGGAGAATTTTTTTTAAATTGTGTTTTTCATTCCAGACGATGGGTGGTGAGGTGATTCATTCTTGATTAACTATTTTTGAAAATAGTACAGTGCCGACTGATGATTCATCTTGACCGTCGGTTAGGAACTATTTTAATGTAAATTTATAATGACAGAAAATAGGGAACAAAACTAACGTGGGAGTGTTTTATGGTCCAAGTTAAACAATGAATGCGAAACGAGCGTTAATAAGATCTATTCTTATTTAAATGCACACAGAAAATCTATTGGTTTAGGGATAGCTTTCTGGCATGTCCTTTTTCTATCTTTTAAATAGAAAATAATGTCTAATCAGAACGGTTCGTTCCAAATGGTCCGAATGGTCCGCCATCTTGCTTCTATCGTCCTCCGGCAAATCTCTTCTGAAAAATAAAATATATCAAGCAAATCCCGTACCTTATAACCAAGGCCTACGAGCCCGCTGAGAAGGTACAAGGTATCCCGCGGTTCCTCAGGGTGAAACGCACCGCGAGCAGCACGCCGAACGTGTCAAAATAGTCATAAAACAAGCGCTTTCTTTCGCACCCCTGTGGTGCAACCCTGAGTGACGTTTTAAAAACCGCCCGAGGAAGCCTCAGCGCGCGCGCGTACACGAGAGCGATTTCAAAAGTTCTACCTGGCGGCGCGCCAGGTTTCGACATAACCTCAAACCTGAACTGAACGAAGTACCCATTAAAACCGGTCGCTTCTTTTTAGGCAAAGAGAACGAGCATGGTACGAACTGATCAGCGTCTTCATTGGTGCCGACTTTAATGAGAGTTCATACGCTGCCGTACTAAGGGATTGAAAAGTGCTAAAGGAAAATTTGCAAGAGAAAAGAGTCTCGTTAAAATCATCAGAGAATCCCCTAACCAGTCTCGATGGGTTAACCAACAAAATTGTAAATACAATTCTTTTGTTTATGTCGTATATTTTTATTGATGCAAAGTACATGAATTTTTCTATACTTTCACATACTTTGACTTAGGTAGCCAGATGTTACGTGGCACTGTTTTGTGTACCTACGCACTCTACGCAATGTCTTTCCTCCCACTGGATAATCTCTTTGCTACGATCGGGGCTCTTCGCTCGTGGAAGACTATTAACTGCGCAAGACGGGACTATCTGCCGGACGGTTGACGACGTGAATGTGCCTGATATGCCACCCGATAGAATGGAAGGACTATGGATAATAGATGGACACGGGACCCAGGCTCTCCGATGGGAATGCTACGATACAAAAGGTAGGTGCGCCAAGGTCCCTCGACCTTAACATTACCAATTTCGATCTTTATAATACCGGCAGTACATTCTCGTGATTTGATACTTAACATTTTTTCCCTTTAAATATCCATTTTTATATGTGAAATTGCTGCTGTATACATATCCTTGTATGTATCATCCGAATCATTTGAACCATCAGAATTATGACCGAACGGATTTCTATGTATAATCTAGCTTTACTATGGTTTAAGTTTTAATTTTATTTCTTTGTGAATATGATTAAAGGTAAGTGTGCTGAATTTAAAAGTACCTGACGCGTACTTGACACGTCGCTGGTTTTCGTCCCCATCTCTACCACCAAGCATTGTTTATTAATGTTTCCTGATTATGCAAGATAAAAAAATGAAGGAACTTGAGAAAGTAATCGGCTGTTTTATCATCAGACAATTATCATTGTCCAAACAGTTCAAGGATGCTTCAACTGCTATTTTAATATTAAGCGTGACATCTGTAGTAGGAAATTATTACCACAAGGCCTAGCATCGTAGCCACAATGTCCCTGAAGACGACAATGGCCGCCATGTGGCAGGTTGTTTCGCGGTGGTTTGAATGAGGCTGATTAGATCGAAGGGTACTTCAGAGAAAAAGGGAACAGGGGCTGCGTTTTACACTGAAGGGTTGTTACGTGGCCTGTACCATACGAGTGAACGCTGCACGACACTCGCCAAAATGGGGGTTGCTCGGCAGTTCAAGGGGGCGTAAACTCTTCCGTTCTTCCCCACCTTGATGAAAGGGGTGAAAAGAGGGACCTGACTGGGGGAGGCAGATGCACCGATATTGTCCCAGACCACCGTATGTCAGAGGCTCATGCAGATCAGACCGTCCGTAATACCCTTAATGCGACAAGCAAACACCCTACTGTAAGGGCTGTGGGCCATCTAGAGAAGCCGCTTAAGCAAGAAAATCTCTGGGGACTTTTGCCTACCCCCTTTTAGATTTTAATACTAATCGTGCATTACGTTCTTCGAAGGAAGCACCGCGTGCTCGCGACATGATCTGGAAATTTTGAAGAAAAAAAATTGATCGACCCAAGGCGAACGTGACTCGTGTGAATTTTCCAAGGTATTTCGAAATTCAAATAAATCCAACGATCGAAAGAGACGGACAATCTCTTGGGTAAATCTTGGAAAACCACAAAAATCTATTATGCCTTGCATCCTGAATGAAACCACCACTTGGAAATTTACCAGGAGTCAGCCCCAGGCGAATATAATACGTTCACCGCAATATTTTGACAATATCCCTCACGCTGCCAGGACTAACCTAGGGTAAATTCGTGGTCAGGATCCTTTGAGGACGCTGAATCCTTCGATACAGTCAGATATGTGTATGGATACACGCGTGCGCATGCGCCACACTCGTTCTTCCACCTGGACCTAAGAGAAGTGGCTAGTCCTTTTGGTATTGTCCAAGATCCTTACAACATTAGGTATCATGAGTATTGGTATCGGCATCACAATGCATCCTGACCAAATGTCTCCTCACTGTGAGATTCCTTCCTTCCACTGCCAACCTACCTAACCAAACTTACCTTCCTCTACCTGTCTCTGCCACAATGGCTTGTTGCCGTTGTTTATGTAATCCTATTATTCTGTATTGTCCCGCCTAAGAAACACTTTCAGCGACGCTCATTCGCCTTGTTTTTGATCCAAGATCAGGACTTTTTTCCTTATTGTTTTTTATCACCTCATACAACACCACTTTCATCTACTTATTGTTTAAAGTGCAGTTTAGTGGTACATAGGACAACCTTAGAACAAAATTCATGGCACAGTATCACTTCGTACCACTATTTGCTGTTGTTTTGCTATTTACAAGGAATAGTACAGAAAACAATTGTATACTGTAAAATAGTAATGGTACAGTGTTTTATGAAAGTTATCAAATGAGAAATGCATCGGTTCAGTTGTCAGATTATTTTTGAAATTGTAACTTGGAAAAATGTATGAGAGTCACTGAAAGCGTGGAGTCAGGTATACCCGGAAAAATACATAAATGGTTTCCCACAGAAATTCAGAAGTCTGACGGTTGACATCAGTGGGGTGCACGCTTCTCCATTGTTGACTCATTGTTGGCAATTTCTTCTTTTCCCTTTACATTCGTCTATCTGGTACTATCTTCTAGATCCACCATGAGTCCTCAGGTCCTTGGACCCTTGGATCCCTACGAGCTCCCATTCACTGGGTTCTATCCAAGGAATAATGGCTGTGCAAAAAAAGGTAAAGCGTTTTGCTAGTTCAAGTCAATATTTGAAGTTTGTGTTTTGTCGCCTTGCGGTTTGCATCCCTGTGTCTATAACGAATCCTTGCATATTTTTAGCTCAGCCTTACAGCATGCTTCTCTGGTATGAGTATATCTATTCGACATTGAGAACACCTTTCATTGCGGTAGGACAAGGTCGGAGCAGGATGTTAAGAAGAACATGACTTCCAGACGGGCAAAAACGCATCGATCGTGTTCCCCGAAGATCCTCCTGCAGTGATCATGGATTCACGAGGTGTATCCTGCTGATCGTATAGATCCTATAGATCCTATACATTATACGTATGCAGTATAGACACTGTTCACGATCCACGATGAAGACCACACGGGCTACGTTATTTCAGGGAGACAATAATGATGACAGAGAATTTATCTTCTTTGAAAATCTATACAGATAAATTATAGGTTATCGGCGGACTTGCTTGTATAACGCGTTATCTGGTTGTACAGGGTTATCCAACTTGAGAGGATAGTCTAGTTTCAAGAGATGTCGTACAAGCGTTTTGTTTGTACAAAAAGTTGACAGTACAGTTTTGTATGTTGCACTTGTACGATAGATACAATATTTTGTTATTGTCTCGCTGCTGCGTTCAGATTGTTTTCATTCAGTTAATAACTTTCTCAAGTTTATCATGCTGTCGGTACAAGATTTTTTGTGAACAACCCTTTATGGGAGCTTTTTATAAGCGTAATGCGTTTGTTACAGTCACGCTTGGAAGTGACAGACCCTTATCTGACATCAGGACTAAGGGCGGGTTTTCCAAGCACGACATAAGTCGCTTGCGATCAGTTTCATTCACTGTCATGACATTATTGATCATCCTGTGCCTCTTCGAAACGGACGATGAGTCACTTAGCGAATCGTTGAAGGAAAATTGAAATACGAAGCTGTTGTCATGTGCATTTTCTGTCACGAAATTTAAAGCCGTGGATTTAATTAATTTATATACAAAACTTACGTTTTAGTCGTCGCCGGTTTGACTGTTGAATTTTCAAAAAGTCTGCTAAAAACTGGAGGATTCCAGTGTCACGTTAATAGGCTTAACTCGAAACAATTACGTTTATCTGTTATCAAAATGGGGCTTGGAAATCCATTATGTGTCTGGCTCAGTGTCAGCCCTTCTGGTTGGTATTGATCACGTGCCTTTAGGTATCGTGAAATTCGCAATTGCCAATTTGCAATAGATAGGAATTCTAATGATTGTTATATACTAAGTATTTAACACTTGAGACGAAGAACAAGCGAATTCTAATGAACAGACAATTTTGAATACGTCAAATGTAAGTAGCATATAAATTATAAGAATTATCGTTTTCATATAAAATATTGGATTTTGGACTTGTAATCTTATCAGGATGCAATACAAGTTTTCTGGCTTTGCAGATCTAATGTGCAGTATAACAAATGCTACATAAATTTCGAATTCCATCAAGATACATATCCTACCACCCTGATACTGGCGGTGGCTTGCTTATCGCGCGTTTCCATTCCCGCCTCACCCCTAGTTGAACATTTTTTATCAAAGATTATACCAAAAATACTTTTACGAACATTTCGCATCCCGTCAGTAACACAAAAAAAATGTACACGTCGAATAAGCATTCTTGTATCTATGACTCTATTAGAAATTACAAATGCAACCCTATAGAAAATACTCCCTAATAGTGTTTAAGCGGCGTGACGTAAAGTGCATCAGATAAAAAGAAATGCGTATCCACAGAACAAATTGTCAGAGAAATGATTTTAAATTTAAAATTATCAAGGGATGATCGCCCAAAGGGTAGCAACTTCAGAATCTCGATCGACGAGTCAATCGAACCACGTAATTAATCCCTTAAAAAGGGGGATGGATAGCTCGCCCGAAAATTTTCAGAGAGATAGCGAATATAACCTAAGTGCGTGCACAAAGTAGCCATTGGGGGTTGTAACTGCGGACGGGGTAGGAATCGTAAATAAATCGGCAAATAGTAACCAAGTAAATATACCGGATTGAAAATCGGCAAGGGTAGTTTGCCAAAGGGGTGAGGTCAATTTAATGACCAATGGCTGTTTATTCTTCATGGGAAATAACAGCTGACTCGCAATCCGAGAACTCGGAATCATAGGAGTCTGTACACTTGCGATTGAACCCTTTGGTATGTGGACCGTAGTTAAGGTATATCTATATGGTTAGCGGCAAAATCCTACATTTCGACCATCCACTACCCCTAAAGGCCATCAGGTGCAGGGGTGGTTCCTCCCTTAACGAGAAAGCAGCGTATCTACGGGGTTAAAGTAAATGCTGACAATAAATATTCAGATTTAAGAGATTTAGCGATTTTTCGAAAAAAAAAAGATTTTCTACAGGATTCAAGTAAAGGCGATTTAACGCTTAACTTCTGACGTTGTATTTCTTAATCTTTTTTTCTGCCACTACAAAAATGACTTTTCACGGATACAGAAACTCACTGCGAAATCCTTTCTTCGTTGTCAATGGTTGAGTCCTTGAAGGAGACAGGATTTAATACCATTCCCGTTAACTCCTTTCTCCGAAGAAATTTTCCTGGCGCTTTGGCGGATTTCCTGATTTTCGACTTTTCACCGACTTAGTCGGTACTCCTTTTCAAAATTCTTATTCTAGCGGAACTGCCGGATTACTTGAATTTCAACATTCACCTGCACTCTTCCCCTTCACTCCCATAAGACTTGGACTGCATTTTGAGAAATCAGCTGAGTAATACATCTGGAACGTCGACAATTAACACCCCTCCTATGAAACATGATCGAGTAATCAGATTATAGGCCGGACACAATTAAGCAATTAGTTGAGGTCTAGACGTTACATCATGACGATTCGTGTGAACGTTGCTTTAAGCGATTTTTCTGTTCGCGTATGAGATACTCGAAACACAATAGGATATTACATACGGCATGGACGTTATTAAAAAATTATTTTTTCTTTTGAATGAGCAGTAGGTACTTTTTACAAGTAAATATTGTTGGGAATTTAATGAGCCACTATGGGAGCTTAAAAAATTAAAATAATAACAGTTGTTTGCTTGGAGAAAAAAACCTATAATTTTCAGCAACAAAAATCGTGAATGATACCATTTTTTTTTTATTCAGAAACATCCATCAACATTTTCTAATTGAACCGAATTGAACGTATCCATGAACCTGTTAGACATTTTCACTGTAATTAAGACTCAAATGGACTACCAATTTCCTACTGACTATTACTTCCCATTTGTGCAATGAACGAGCACTTAACCCTAATTAGAAAGTGGTAATGGCTACAAGCACGTCGCTTTAAAAGTAACGTTACAAGGGGTAGAACGTAGTGAAGAAAGTAATTTAATTTTCTACAATAATAAATACGAGGAAAACCTTACTGAATGGTGGTCATTAGCAATAATTAAGTACAGATCCAGGATGACTGAATTCATAGATATTCATGCAGAGCCTCGAAAAAAATTTCAAAATCAAAATTCATAGTGGTAGAAAAGTAGATCCTGTGCGATGTAAGATTAAGGAGCGAGATAAAGAAAGAAAAAAAAATTAAAAAAATAACATTGGCACAGACTGCATAAGGCAACGTTAATCCCCGTCATGAATTATCCGACGTGTTCGGCATTAGATTTGCCCCATGCGTGACGAATTCGCCTTTATAAAATGGTCCCCAAATTTTTTTTTTCTTTCTTTTCGTTTCATCCCTCCCACTACGTCAGACTGTCCCATTGAGAATTATGGGACATGACAGTACGACCATTTGATTTTCGTGTGTGGCTCCGTGACACGTTTTCATAGGAATAATTTTTTATTTCAAAGTCTTCACAAAAGCTATGCAAACTGCCGTACGCCCTAATCCATCGTGTCTGTTGATTCAAAAATTGAATTTCAAAAAAAAAAGTCACCACTAACGCGACAGCAACATACTGGATTGATCGATCGCCATAGCCAATACCAATTGATCGATCACCGATCGCACTGTAATTTGTATAAAATGAGAATTTTTATCGCAGATAAGTCTATTAGTGAGAAATTGCATTTTATATGCAATTTCCTCAAATTCATTATGTGCATTCGTCATGGGTATAAATGCAGTATAGAGTGCAGCTGTATAACTAACGATTACCGTAATTGCCATTCCGCGTATATAAATAAGGAGGGTGCATCATTTTTCTGCAAGTGCATGTCATCCCGATGCATCGTAGCTGCAAGTGCATTCACGTGATCGCAAATGCATCGAAATAAGCTTGGCCACCGTGAAAATTAATTTTTTAAAAAACACTCAAAGAAACTCGTGCTTACTTTATTATTATTCCGAAGTTCACGTCATGCACCTCGGGTATTGCCTAAACTACTATCAACCCCCTGTATGTCGTACAGTTCATATTTCATGCCTCGCAGGCTCGTTCACCATAACATAAATCTTGACACCCTTAGTATATAGTAAGTACTTGCTGTTATTTTTTCCCCATTTTTATTCTCTGCTTTTTTCTTCCTTTTTTTTTAATACCCTTGTTGTGGACAGACACTAGATATTTCTAGCGACCCCGTGTTACTACGTGGTTTACTTGTAGAGCTGCTTTTCATTTTTTTTTACACGTCTTTGCAATGTCTGGGATGCTGCGTGGCACCGATTAATTTTGCATGCTTTTTCCAATGAATCGCAGGATTTTGACACTCCATATATAAGGATTTTTTAAAAAATTCAAAAATAAGCTCTTTTCTCTGTAGGCCAATTAAGATATAGATGAATTCGCCATATATTTTGCCAGTAACGTGGAAAATAAGTATTAATGGCAGTTCACACCCCCCCCCTTGGGCAGTTTCGGGCAGTCATTTTCCAGTTACACGTTTTTCGTATTTGCCAGTGAGTAGCGGCTGTGCGACAGAGCCTATGGGATTTTGTCGTTAACGAAAGATTTTCTATGGGGATTTTACAGGAGGGGAATGAATATTGCAGAGTAGCAAAGAGAGACGAGATAAAAATGATGTACAGGGACGACAGTAGAAACGGTATGAAGTAACTGCCCTTATGGAATACAGTAGTGTCCTACGTGCAGGGGGTAGAAAATTTTATTAGGAGAAATCATAAACCGGTGATATTTCCAAATTAACTGTTGTCCCGCGGGAGGGGTGGTTACCCTCAAAATGAGCCCAAAGTCCAAACCACGGATAGGACTGAACCCCCCTAAGTAGGTAGCGAGAGTCATTCGTCCGCAAAATGCCTACGCAGCCAAATGCGTATCGGTTGGCTGACATAAAAAAATAATATTTTCAGAACCCCCCGTGGGGGGTGCAGTGGCTCAAATAATATAGTAAGCAACCCCTGAACGACAAGGGGGGGTAGAGTAAGGGCGAATTCTGGACTACGGGAAATATTACGACAAAGTGCAATATGTTGCGTTTATATTTGATGCTACTTTTTTTTTGCAATATATAAATATGCAACATCCCTTACTCAATAACTATTTTAATACGCATCCAGTGAACCAGAGGTTATCCAGAGGAGGGAGGATGCACGCAGAGCATTAATGGCCACTCTATCTCTCTCTTTTTTTTTTGGTCTTTGCCATAAATATTCACGACGACTTCATAACTCGTATCGATTTTAGTTGGCGAGCGACGAAGTGGCGAATATTCGTAGTGAAAGCCTTTCTTTTTTTCGCATTATCAAAGAAATCCTGGAAAATTACACAGTCTTCGTCGAACTCCACGAATTTAAGCGCGACTGAAATTATTTCAAAAATTAATTTTAATGCTATTTTAAGACATTTTACTTTTTTAATCTTCGTTCTTACAATGTATTCCTGATAACACTTGACGCGAATTCATTATCAATAGTTTTAATATTACCGTGGTTTTTAGTACTGCTGATAATTATTCATCGAATACCTTATCACGGAATCGAATTCGCGAAAAAAATTCGATAATTTTCGCAATTGTTTCACTTTTTTATTGCATACGAATATCTTAGCATATGTGATAACTTAATGCATTCGCAATGTCTATTCATGCAATTTAACATATTGGCGATCTTCGTGTGGTTTTTTGCAACATTTATGCGATTTTTTATAATAATAACGACAGGTACAACCACAGTGTCACGTGCAATATAATCATATATATATATATATATATATATATATGTATTAACAAGAACGAAAATCTTATCGCTAACAAGGATCGTATATTAAATTTCATATATAGATAATAGTAGCTACGTATGTCGATTACCCATCATTTAATCATAAGATTCCTCTGATTATATCTTCGATCAGAAATTAACGACCATAAATAATAACGGTTACTATTAGATACCCTCTAACGTATTATTCGATCCTAAATTGGAGTTGTAATTAAAAAAGTGGATCATTCGCTAATAATACCCCATTGTAAAATCTAAGATTATTAACCACCGTTATATCGTACTGTCAGCCATGTTACGACGTTATCCTAAGATTAGGTTGGTTATAATAATAATAATCTTCGCATTATCAGTTTGACTTACATTGTCGATGATAACCGTTGCCGCGCTCCATTTTTTTTTTCAAAATTCCCGGATGACGAATGCCCGAAAGCTTTCATTCTGTTATGTGAGAGTTAATAAGCAGTGTAGTTCAGGTGGGTAACAGGGCCGTAACAAGGTCGTGGGAAAAGGACGTTACGAGGGGGCAACATGCTTGACGTGACAAATTACTCTGCAATTTTGCGCGAGCGTAAAAACCGACGAGCACTGAGTTACGTTACGAAAAGTGGAGTAAAGCGAGAGTAAAAGTATAAAAAAAGAAAGAGTGAGAGGCGGAGAAAGAGAAAAAAATAAAAATGTACAATTTACACAGTAACATATATTAACAGCGTCGAATAACATGTGTGTGGGGTAAGGCCGGGTGAATAATGGTTGTGATTTTGAGAAACATAAATTTCCTTCATCCCTTTTCGTAAATGCGCACCTATATGTCTCTCGGTGCATTTTGAGGTAAATTTGAAAAAAGTGCACTTTTTTTTTGGACTCTTATTTTACACGTTTGCAAAGCGACGTCCTATTTTATTATCCTATTTTATCGTCCTACTGTATTATTCTGTCGTACAGTACTTGGCAGTGTTTAAGAAAAATTGCTGTAAACTCATCCGACCGAAAATGAAATGCTCATTGAGAATTCATGACATGTTTAAAATCCACAAATAGGGGTGGCGAAAAAAAACAGACAGGTTGATATCGCTGTAATACAAGTCGACTCCCACCCCTGAATAATGCACATTCGTTTAGTCTTCGAAGTATCATGGTCGTAGTCATCAGTAGATATCTATACGATTTGTATAATTCGGTCTTGATAGTGAACCCTAAAAAATGCACCCTTGCGAATCGGCACGGCTGTGACTTAGAAATAAGTGCCGTTCTCAGCGAAGTAGGACGGGCGTGATTCGAAATGCCGTTTAAGGGTGAGTCACATTCGGCGGGCGCACCCCTTACCCCATCGAGCTAGGGGTAGCCCATCGACGATACGCCCCAGGGGCGTAGATAGAAGATATCGGAGAATCATCCCTTAGCGCGGAGCGTGCCGTGTGTCAGAAATGCCCTCAGAAAGCATCCCCTCTACCTTTTGAATGCGTATGCTTCTCCCGCTGCACGCGCACTTCTACCCTTAACGCTAATCCTTCCATCTGCCGGGCTAATTGCTACGATTACGAATTAGACCTTACTAAAATTATAGAAAGTGCGACTAGCCCCCTAAACTCCTGAGGGTAGGTGGCTCTTTCGCCCCTGGGCTAATACAAGTCTATTTAAGAGGGAACAATATTTATTATACAATAGGGTTACACCTACGGTTTAACTAAGGGTATATATAGAATCATACACGAGGGGTATATTTCGTTAATAATAAAATTGTTTAATTTCACACGTGTAAACTTTGAAGATTTATTTTTATGGAATTGGTACTGTTTACCCTTACACTCATAGAGAAGCTTCTAGGAGTGAGGGTCGATCTCAAATTCTCTCACGGGGTATAAATGCTAATCCAAGAAATCCTGGATACGATAAACTAGTCAGGAAAAGGGGGCGCCCCGTTAATCCAAATAATTCGGTGGTTCATGGATGAGAACGTCACTGGCGAAGAGATAACTGTATACAGTGAGCGTCTTATCGGTTTGAAACAGAACGATCCGCGCATGCGCACCGCCCACGCCGGATATTCCGCTTGGCGGACTGAGACTCGATTTTAGATTTGCTTATCAAATGAGCTTGCTCTTCGCTCCCCGCGACCAACTCATTAACTTTACTGCCAGTAATGGCTAGTTAATGTCGGCCGTCAAGAAGGTACCGAGACTTCAGTCAAATCTTACTATTTATCAGCACTGTAATCGAACGCTGAAAACCTCCGTCACTTTGCTAGGAGCGCCACCGGCGCGTAATGCATTACTGTTAACCTCGAGACTTTCGAAAAGGCTTACGTACCGTATACAAGGTGTAACGGTATAAAATACGGATATGGACGTTCACTGGAAGTGAACATAAAATATTACCTAATTCATAACTTCAAACGGATCAGTGTTATATATAATTTTTAAAATATGTATCCCAACGTACTCACGTACGTAACTCACGAGTCAATGGGTACAGGCAAATATCTCAACCTAACCTAACTCTCAGTTATGAGTAACAAAAAATACTCCGCATAACCAAAAAAGGTCTCATTACGATATTCACAAAAAAAATGTCCAAGGATAAAGTACCCGGTACACAAACGATTCGAATTTATTTATCGTGCCATTCAGCAGGTGCTCAGAGAAAGTGCATACCTACCGGGACCGTAATAAACGGAGATCAGAGAGTTTTGTTAGCGCAACGGAATGATGAATGTGGCGAGTGTCAAACGTTATACGCCATAAAACAAAGGCATACCAAGATAAAAGGACAGTAGGTCCCCAGACTGTCACGGAGTAAAAGGAGATGGAGGTAAAACGAGTAGAAAAGAAAATTAAAGAGCAAATATCACCGCGGAACGACGGGTACGTAAATCAGTGGCAAAGGATGTTTAACGCTTGAGTAAATTCATTGAACTTATACAGAAGGCGTGTGCACTAGGTCCTCTCACATTTACAACCCATGTATTTATAAATGTCAAAAGATCCGGCGATCGGTCAAGTTGGCAACTAGTTAAATAACCAGGTACACCAATGCCTTTTTTAGCCTTCAGCCGAGAGGCGGCAAGATCGTGAACTAGTTCCAGGGAAGCTTCACTAAACAACCGTTAGGTTAGCTCGTGGACTCGCTTACGCCCTCTGCGTCATATCGGTCGGTAAAATCGCAGCTCGTTAATCAAAACTGAATGCAGAGCGACAAGAGGAGAGATAATTAAAGCCGTTGGATACGTAGTAGAAACGGGCTGCATCCTGCCACCGTGTCCTTTTCGCCATTTGATGTATGACCTTCATCAAGTTCAGCTTGACCTTCTCACCAACGATGATATTGGAGTCACGTGACGAAACAGTCACATGGTAACCTGTTAGTCTAATTTTGTTATGTCACTGATAAATCTGTTTAATTAATTGAGATTGATCTTGCGACTGGACCATTTCTTTTTTCTATATTCGTTAACGTCTTCATAATTGTTTTGTTTATTTCTTCGTACGGGAGAACGACAGGTACTCTGGTCCATCTGCAAGATTTCTCGTGTTTCGCAAAGTGGGATGCTGCTCGTTCAAAGATGTATAAATAATTGACTCTGTATCGCTTGTGGATTCTTTCAATTTTTCTGTAGCTGTCGTATGTAGCTACGTGTATCTACGCCACGACTGGACCGCTGTAATAACCGTGGCCGCAGCAGCCATGGCCTCTGCTCTGTTTAGTGTCGCTGAAAGAATTTTAATTGCGCATTAATCACGCGAAGCACCGGATAAATCAAAGGAGAAACGTGTTATTAAACATTTTAGCGGCTCGCACGCTCTCTGGCCTATACACACGTGCCTTTTGGCTGTGTATGCACGAGTATCGAGTAACAGCAGTAATTTTATGCGATCGCTACACCCAACCCTTCTGTCAACATTTAGATATATACAGTAGAGAATCTGCTTGAATCTTCATCGATAACATATTTTTACGTATCAACAGTCTCGAGTATCGCGCCATTGATATATGCCGTAGGTATGGGTATATTTATAGGTACAGAATCACGAGGCACGATTTGTTTCGCTTTAAATTGTCGGCCATTGCCTATAGATAATTTTGACGAGATTAATGGAATAGAGATTGTGGGAATTATTTTTCTTCTTGCAGATCGATGAGGAAAAATGGATTAAATAAGATTCGGCTCATATTGGATTTTACGTAATTTGACGTTGCTGGATCTGCCCTGAGATTTGACCAGGGGCGGAGTGGGACGGGGGATCGGGGTGGCTGACTGAAAGAAACCGTGGAAAAGTCTCATTTCTCGCCTCGGCGTATCCTTGGCATTTGCTCGGCATTTGACTTTGTAACGACGTTCGATCGGGTCTCATTTGCAAATTCAATGAAACTCTCGTATTTCAAACCCTGGCCAAACTACCGCGACCATTCTCGTGATATTTCCTAGGTCATTTGTGCACAAGTGGTATTAGTTACCAAGCAGCCATTTTACGCAAGTTTTAACACATTTACATATTTCAATTGAGCTCTCTAGTATTTCTTTTATGTATATTTCAAACGTGGACTACGCCAGTCGGACGTATGTTAATGGACACTCGGTGGAAATTTGATAGCGAATTATTCGAAACTGGTATCGCCATCTGTGAATCACAACATGAAATGCGATGCTTTGGGTCCTTTAGTAAATATATTACGTATATTCACATATAATAATATTTGATATTTTCTAAGTATTCTTTTTGTTGCCTCAGAAAAAGTTGTACTCCAATTTTTAGGTTAATTTTTGAAACGTACTCTCGCAGTTACCGACAGTCGGTATTTCAATTTAAATATCATGGACGGATAATTTATACCATAGACATACGTAACTCGAGAATGTTACGACAGAAGTCGCTGCTATCGATCGAAATTTTATCAAATTAATCCGTTAACACTAGATTTACGGAACCCGTCATTTTGACGGATTTCAAATTTCATGTTAAACATTCATTTCATGAATTGCAAACTCGCACCGGCTAGTGTGGAATTTAAAGGTGTGTGACAAAGGCGTGAAATTCAAAAATTAAAGTCACAAAAATTATAAGTATTATTTTTTAGCTATTTCTGTTGACGCTGATAATTAACCTCCGTAAATCTAGTGTTAAAGAACGTACTGTGGCCTTTACATTACTCGTTCTTTCTCTCTCACGCTCTCTGCGGTCTGATTAATTAACTTCAAACAATCACGCACGCATAACGAACGTATTTGCTGGCTATAACGTAAATACGGGTAGCGCATCGGCAAATCAGTCCAAGCCACGAAAACCGATCTGCTGAATATTCACTCGGTTAAATTGAATGCTTGAGCGTTCGGTACAGTCTGTATAAACAAAAAAGCTCATCCTACAAAATGCAGAAACGATCCCATTGGCAAATCCATATTATTCAAAGTTCCCTGTACGAGCGATCAAGTTTCCATGAAAGCGACAATGGTGCAACCGTTGATTACCGACAGTATAAACAGCGTGAAAATAATAAAATAATAAATCCCCTCATCGCCGAGTACATTTATTCGGACTGAATTTAAAAAAATGTTGAATTCCAAAAGTTTCATTCAACATCCACACTCACAAAATATACGAACGTTTTAACGGTTTTTTTACGGAAGTGGTGACCCAAAAAATGTCGAACCTTTAATAATTCATTTGCGATACACATCCGCGACTCGTGTGTCAACTAAGAGAATATATGTAAAAACCTATGAAAACCGCATCCTGTTATCACGTTACCCTCTCTCTGATATAAACAACATTCTACGTCTGATAAAAAAAAAACGTTCAATGCGTACGAGCTCCGGCGGTCATAGAATTCTTTGAAGAACGAAACAACGCGCCTCGGAAAACCCTGGCTTTGCCGGGGAAAACCAAGATGATAACAGATGACAGTATTATTCGCGAATATAAAGACGCGAATAGGGCGTTGGTCGAATCGCAAAGCTGTTTAGTCGCCACAAGACGTTGCGACCGGTTTTCCCAGGCCACCATTGAATTTGTTTCTCAGGATCGTAAACAGTACTTAGGACGATATAAGAAAACGTATGAAAATTTTAGAAAAAAGTAAACCATCTTAAAAATTCTCGAAAGAATTCGATTTTTGGTAAAATACAAAAGAATAAATTTATTTCTATTATTACTTTGTATTATTTTTTCTCTTTTATCTACCTATACAAATACATGTGTATGTCGCACTTTTGATAAAGGAAAATACTCAGTGAAATATCTTACATATTCGTAACACGTAATATCAGTTTATACGTGTTTCATTGCGTTAGTTTATATTCCTTCGGTCCTTGTTACCCAGGAATTTGTACGGCCCTGAAATCATCGGACGTGCTTCAATATTTTAGCAGTATCCGTATTACTATATGCGTGTGGACGCTCGAATAAAACGAACGTGATTCACACGCGTTGCTGCTGAATTTTACGACAGTTCACGGCAGATCGCGTCGCGCCATTCACAGTTGGTGTCGAGAGGCAACGATGAATGGTCCTTTATTTTGCGTGCGCTGATAATTACGTATAATAATAGGTGCCTTTGAATATTATTTCTCAATACCGGTTTTAAAGGCCCGTCGAACGACCAGCTGATAGTTTACGCAGTTTCGACAAACAACTATCCGTCAGATTTGACACTCGAAAAGTTTGTGCGTCTTTTTTATTCAAATACGACTAACATATCGAAAGCATGGAGATGCGTTTAATCGTGCTGTCCTTGTGCTTCGCGTTAATTTGTGCAAGTTCGGTGATATTTGACAGACCGAAAGCGTTTGCGTTTTTACCATCTATTCGTAATATTAGTTTCCAATCGAGACTCGGTGAATCTGAATTGGAACGTTATCCTCTTGGTAATTATATTTTGTGATATTATTTGCTGTGTTAATTATCTTTTGTGTATATTTTTGGGTCTTTTATCATGCCTTCCTATTGCAGGCGTAGAAGCTGTTTTAAGCGTTGCTTTGAAATTGCATCAAGCCTTTGAAGATGGCGCCACTGTCCCGACAAATTTTTTAGTTTCACCCTTAGCCGTCGCTGGCGCTCTTGGTCAACTGATGCTCGGCGCTAGGGGTGAGTTCCGGAAACAGCTCGGGACACTTCTCACATTGCAGGACACTGTTCGAAATAGGTAAAAATTTTATTTTTTTATTTCACCTTTTTTATATATTATTATATATATTTTTATATTGTATAGCTATTCAGAAATTTATATCGTCCCAACGCTCTTGATCATTCTCATATTCTCTATTTATTCCCGTTACGTTGCTGACTCACATGGCTCTTCAACGAAAACATAACGTACATCCAGTATCACTTTTTATGAAAATTTTTTACTTACGACACTGTATATTTTACCGCGAATGCCAAAGTAATCATGAAGATTGCACGCATAGCAATGACGCAATCGTTTTAGTGAATATATTTTAAACGTCATACCTCACCATACTCTATACAGTTCAGCTATACAGTTTAGCTCCTTATCTCCTTCCGCCCAAGATACACTGTGCTAAGAATAATTCTTTAAAACAAAAAATCAGATTCTCGTCTACCCCTAACACGGACTTTTCAAAAATACACAATGAATCGAGGGCGAATTCGACGCTAGAGAAAAGTACACGTGTGAGTACATTTTTTTTATTATTTAAAAAATATTTTAATTCTTCAAAGTTATCGCTATCTCATTTTTGTCTTCTATTCGTTTTTCTCACAGCCGATAATCGGTAATAGAATACGTGTTAAGAATATCGAGAATCATCAGGGTCCAAAAGTACCGTCCTTGAGTGCCATGCGAAGAGACGGACTTCCGGGATTGGAATTACATCGACAACTGGGTGGATTGATTCGAGCACTTTCCAGTCCCCTTCAAAGACCTGGCAACGAGACGAACGTGCTCGCAAAATCGTACTTGCACGCGTCCAGCGTATTTTTTGCCGATAAAGATCTCGACGTCAATGAGCAGTTCGTTCGCGCTCTTACGGATTTCTATGGTTCGAATCTGGTTCCAGTAAATTTCAGGTAAATATATATAGATAATAGAGAGACACTCGACGCGCCTCGTCGAATACCGTGAGATTTGATTGAAACGGGTTTTTCACATTGAACGAGCAAATACGAACTGTCAATCACGATGATTGGTAGATAAAAAAAGTTTGCAGCTTCAGAAGTATATATTCTTCACGGTTGTTCTTTTGGTTACTTTTTGTTTGAGGAAGAAACTTTTATTGTGCCATGTTTTTCTTATTTTTATTGTCCGAGGTGTACATTTTTTTTATCAACTCAGCCTACTTCGTTTCCAGGGAAGATCCATTGGGGTGCCAGGAACTAATCAATCAATGGGGATCGAAGGAAACCGGTGGATTGATATCAAATTTTTTGGAACGTCCACCACCACGCGATGCAGCTGTAATGCAGCTTACAGCTGTGCATTTTCGAAGTGCATGGGAAACACCATTCATGCCTGCCTTAACTGTGCCTGGATTGTTTACAGTGAGTGTTTGGGTTTAAGTTTGTATGTGAAATTGGAAACGTTAAATATTTGTTTTTGCAGACCTCGAATACAACTAAAGTTCCTGCGCAATTTATGCAAGGCACTTTGGAGGACGTTCCTTATGCTGAAAGTGAACGATTGGGTATCCGTATCATGGCGATGCCTTATTCGGGATCGGAATGTTCAATGTACATTTTATTACCAAAAAGTAATAACGAATTGAAGTATAACGTTGGAAAAATAATAGCGGACATCACTGCCGAGGATATTACGGAATTACTTGCCTCTGTAAGTAAACTTTTGTTTGTGTAAAAAAATGTTCAGAAACGTAAAAATGAATTGGGAACAATTGCTTTTCAGACAAGACAAAGAAATGTGAACGTGAAGTTTCCAAAGCTGTCGTTATCCAATTCCTTGAGCTTGGCATCGGCGTTACGGAAGCACGCTCAACATATGGAGAATAACAGGCGTGAAAGAAAAATGCAATCAGCGAACAGTAATTCGGAAAAACTGCCAATTCCAACCACAATATCAAAAAACAATGACAATTCGTCAAGCCAAGTCTATACGGTGAACTCTGGTGAAAGTCTTCAGCACGTTTCTCATACTCGCGAGATGCCATCTTTGTTTCACAAAATTCGTCCGATCAGCAACGAGGTGCAAAACACACAAAGCACAAAAAGTACTAATCAGCACAACGACATATTGATATTCAAATCACGTATGGCTGAAAAGAATCCAAGTTTTGAAAATGAATCTCGCTCTGGCGAACCAGAAATAATACTGAGCGCAGCCTCGCACAATGATCAGTTTCGGGTTTCAGAAATGATCCAACAGATAGCACTGGAAGTCAATGAAGCTGGTACAGAAGCCGCAGCCATAGCTGGTTCCACGATAAATTACAGTGGAATCGTGAAGAACTTCAAAGTAGACAGACCATTTGGATTTTTCATACAACAAGAACAAACGAAAGCTATACTTTTCTGGGGAACAATTGTAGACCCTTCGTCCTAACGCGTAACTATTTATTGGTTACTTTGTGTTTCTTACTTTTCAAATTCATATTTATAGTTTTATGACTAATAGCTTTATACTGTACCGAAGAAGTTTTATAGATTCCTTTCTTGTTTTCTATTATTAACATAATATTCTACTCTACGCGTACTAGGACATATAATTCACGGACTACGGTTAAGAAGGTTAAGGAATCGGCCAAAGATCATGGAATACTTGAGTCACGACGTTGATGCGAGAGAAGCGTTAGGCAACGAAGCCAAAATTACACAACTTCCGTGGTAAATGCACTCCACCGAAACCACTTTAATTTGATCCTTTCCTTGAGGCCATCATCCTCATCACGTCCACCTTTTGCATCCCTGCTGCCAAGATTAGATATTCGGACAGAAACACTGGCAAAATGATCCTATCTTATGGTAAATAGTAAGACAATTTAAATACGGCAACCATCGTGGCTACACCGTTATTAAGAAGTTTGCATTGCCAAAAAGAAACGATTAGCAGGTCATCATTATTTTATTATAAAATTTATTTACACTTCCAGTTCCTTATCAACATACCACATTGAACCACCAATCACAAACTTGTAGAGGCTCGCTGAACAAAGTTCCATTTGGACACATCATCGGGACTCCAGTTTGTTCTCCATAACACACATAGAATATCTGGAAGCAGTATTAGATAAGAAATTAATAAATAATTCATCTGCTTGTCTAACGACAATTGTCGTTTGACAAAAATATTCATATTCAAATTTATAATAATAATTAAACCCCACGCATTAAGTCAAGGCTAACAATTAAGTTAATTTTTTAAGATCGTACGAGATATTGATTATATGATAAAATCACGATCGTCGACTTGTAAATTGTTTGTAACAGCACGTCGACGTGCGAATTTTTTTGATAATAAGTGAAGAACGATATTTTTGAAAAGCACTGTAATTTTATAAAACGTAGCCAGACACGCCGAACGCTGCAAAAGTTTCTTTCGCGTCAAAAGCGTGACGGGCGTGACGGCTGTAAGACATTTGACCTCACATTATATGTTCCTTCCTATTGTATCCTGAGTAAGAAATTGTCCAGGGACGTTTAAGTAAATTCGATAAATTCAAATGAGCCAAAAGTCTCAATGACTTTTATAGGAGAGACTTCACGTGCATCTTTTAATTATAGAACGGCCTTCCGGAAATACTTGGGACCTAGTCCATTCTCCGTAGATCACTTCTTCGATCAAGTGGGCCATTTCCTTTGAGGCGAGTCCATCGAGCGAGACGTTAAGTTGTTTCTTTGGATGGTGGTTATGCGCCATAACGTAAACGCGTTCTCGTTGCGAAAGGCTTCCTAAAGATTTTACGTTACGCTTTGAGAATTCAGTTGGTCATTTTTTTGTCAATGATACATCCAACTCTTTAAATACGTTCGTCATGTAACACGTCCAGTTTGCTATCTTATGGTTATTTTATAACGTGGGTGACATAAGGAAGTCAGTGTTTGTAATCGGAATTGGGAATTTTGTTTAGAATTATTTTTACCTGACATCTCGATGCTCGGTCGGCCAAGTAGATATGTGTACCAGGACTCACGGGACAAACAAATCTACTCGAAGGATAACGTAGATGATGGTGAGTGTATTGTTGATGAACAGGATAATCACGTCCTGGAACTCCTGGAATAGATCCAATTTTTTTTCTGGATTCGTCTGTAAAAGAAAAGTAAAATTGGGAGGTGATACTTGAAACGTTTTTATAGACGGATATTGGAGATTTTTTTGTTAACAATTTCCTTAAGGAATGTAACGACTCCGTATAAGCAATGTAGATATAGTTTTATGCAATTTCACAGGGAAAGTCTGGTATGCAATTTTTACATAGTTTCATCCATTTATGGATTCAATGCTAAAATAACTTTTACTCTTGGCAATTCTTCAAGACGGATATATGGAATGCATTATGTAAAATTTTGTGAAAATTCTTGAATGTTCATACAATACACGTACCGTTCAGCTTGAAATGATTGGATTGTTGAGATAAACGTCTCTTCAAATTGTATCCACTCTCTGCTGACGAGATCGAATCCTTCCTCTTGGATATTTCATTGGAATCCAAATTTTGCTGGTACTTGACACTTCCTCTCGACCTTCCAGTTCCGCCACTTGCGTTTATCTTGATTCTAAGAGGTTCCAAGGAACTCAAATCCTCATAATTGTACGAATTATAATTCTCTTGTTTACCGTTACTCAACGTATAGTCGAGATTGGAGTTGGAAAAATTTTCAAAAATATTTTTATTCCCACTCGAATTTTTATTCGCGTTGCTCATCGGAATTGCTGTTGTTAGGTCGTAGATTTTTATTCGACCAATCGTCGTGTTGTTCGGCAAGTCTGTCGTTGTCGTCGACGTGACTTCGCGAAATTCCGGTTTGTCTATTTCAAAATCGTACTCGGGCGAATATGACTTGTACGGCGGTTGAAGAATTGGCGATGGCACCGAATATCTGCCGCTGCTTTTTATTCGCGATTTCGAACGCTGTTTACCACGCGGCGCTTCCGTCGCTGTTCTTTCGCTCATCGATGACCGCACTTCCGGCGTCGTTACAGGCGATGCGAATATCCGCGGTTTCTTCGATTGTTCATTCTTCCGTGATCTTTTGCTGTTCAACACACGATCCGCGTCACGCAGCGCCAACGCCAATGCTTTTATTCGCTCCTCGTTTGTCGCCTGCGATGTGGACGTTCGATTTGGCCACATTCGCGACAACGACGGATCCCTGTAACGACTGCTGGCTTTGGTATTGGTGGACTTTGAAAATTCTGTCGTGATGTTCTCGACTACGTTCTCGGTGTATAAAACATTTATGAATCCTAAAAACGCGAAAAAAAACCATTTGTTAAATTTATGCGACAATAACCTCAATAATTAGAATATTTTACACAACAAATGTATTGATTTTAATTACAGATACTGTATCAAAGTTTGAATTGGAATAAAAAAAATTTTTGGGGAAATTATGCACTTCACGAAAAACTGTAAAATCACTACGATCCCGATGTGACTCCGCCTTTTTTTTTCTTCTTACACTGTTCCATTTATCTTCACTACTTTCAATTGTTGCAGCTGATCCTAATTTATCCTTTGATCCTTACTTGGATGCTGGTCGCATCGGTACTTTCTTCACTTACCCAAAAACAGGATAGGCCTGATTACGCTCCGCATGGTGGCCCCTGCTTTGTCCTGATAGGACTAGTTTAACTTGCTGTTTCGCTAGTTCAGATTTAACTGAACCTTCCAGGACTTCACTTGGGTAGGTAACTTCTGGTGAAGTATCCTCGCTAGGTGGTGGGGCAGGTGGAGTGAAATAAATAGTAAAAGTGGAGGAGTAACAACAACCGTTCACTTTACGATTAAATTAAACGGACGTTTGTTATAAATTAAAAAATTTTATTTTCAAGTCTATGAAAATAAGAAGAAAAGATTATAAAGAAAAAATCAACATTTTATTTAAATTCACAATTATTATACATGCAATTAGTGCAATGAACTTTTGTGGTTTTATCCCTTTTTCTTCATTGATCGGACTTCGGATCAATATTGACCTTATTCAGGAAGTTCAATCGGAGCAATCATTTTTCAACGTGATCTCAGTCATCACGGACTTCCGGTATTTTTATCTCGCGTAAAGCACGACCTTTTTTTGCACATTACCCTTTTTGCCTTAAATTTCTTTAAGTAAGGTCATACCTGATGATTACGAAGTTAATTTTTTTTATGTTGCATGACCTTACCCCCTTATATCCGACTGGACCTACTGTCTCACGGCGCATATACAGGTCGTAGATCACGAGTAACGATTTCCTTTCTCTGGAGAAATTTAACGAATCAGACAGCCATTAGTACTTTCGGTAGGACCAGAAAAGAAATTTTACAAAATTTCTCACGTTCATTAATTGCACGTATATACGTAACAACGTACATATACAATAAACATTAAATTTGCCAAAGTCATATGTGCGAATAAAAATTTTTTAATTAATTTTTATCGTTCAAAAAAATTAGCAAATTATCTCTACAAGGTTCAACTGCAAAGAAACATACATATAACCAAGAAAATAGGTCTCTGTATTTTTAGTGTCCGATTGACTCGTGGGATTTAATAAAGATTGCGAAATTTGTGGGAGAAATACTATACGCGATCCATACGCACTCTTGATACACGAACCACTGTAAACAGGCTTATTAAACCCGCAAGTTGCGAAAATAGGTCTCCGAGCATTCGTACCAACGATTCTGAAATTAATATACCATGAAAGTGGATCTTGTTTATAATATTTAAAAAAAATATTATTAACGAACAATGTCAAAGTTTGTACAGTAATCACGACTTAATGAACTATTGGATGCTTAAATAAAAAAAATGGTGCAATTGAAACAAATTTAAATTTTTCCATGTAAGACAAAGAAACGACCTCTGACTCGGCCTTGCAATAGCGGACGATCGTATCGTCCGATTTCACGTATCTAGATAGTTAGTTTCCCTTGAAAAGAAGATGCGCAACCCCGGTTTGTATGAAGAAACTGTAGATACAAAGCTAGTGTTACGTTCGTAATAGCATCCGGTAATTTTGCACGTGGCATTTAAATTCCCCAGTCTATTCAGCAGTCCATCAAAGTCTCTTTAGTGTGGTACAATCGTACTTTTCGTACGATTCATTGTTCCGATATTTTCTAAATACGTCATTAGCCGGACAACAAGTATTTTCACTTGGCCAATCATTTCGGTTCTTTTCAGTATATCGTAAACAGGCGATAATAATTATTCACGAATTATTTTTCACTGTGGGTCGAATTTTGCATACAATCGAGTCATTTTCACTTGAATTAATTAATCAGGCCCTTCGTAGCAGCATACAATGAAGAAAAAAGTTCAAGTATCGATACCACTCATGTTATTCAATTATGAAAAACTGTAGAACAAATTTGTATCATTGTATTTTGTATAATTTTTGTTTTCGCTCATTAAGCCTGATACACAGTTTGTTATTGTTGGTTGTACAAGATATTTGTTTACGGTAATACAAACATGGGTAATTGAACAGACCAAGAATTAATGCAAAAATCCCTTTTATTGACTATTATATTAATTAATCTTTCTTCTTATTGTATACAATTGCAGTAAACAAAATATATTTAATATTTTTAATATTACGTCAATTTTCTATAAGTATTACGGAAATTAATTACGTAACCGACCGTTCGTCCATAAGTTTTTCTAGTATGACAATGATGCACCTTAGTTTTGAGCAATAATCAATAATTATAAATACACCGAACTTATTTGCTTATAACGGGTCTACCGACAGTCATTGTTTAACCCCATGTAATATTGTAACGAAGTTAAACCATTCAGGTAGTAAGGCAAAAATCGATACTCATTCATACATTGCATAATCAGAATTACAATAATGGTATTAAAAAAGAATCATACACAACAACAAGCACAATTTTTTGTTTCAGACTCATAGATCACAATTTCTGTCAAACTTTGTCACGAGCGGTGCTACCGTTCATTTTCCGCATTTCAACTTCCTTCTCACCGACATCAGGCGTCCGATGCACCAATGGAATTTCAACGTCACCCTTTTCGGTCCCAGCTGTTTGGGCCTTGTTCGTGGAAGCCTCTGCGAATGTCGGTGGGACTAATCTCTTGTCAACAATCTGCATCCAAATCATAGCCAGGACCAGCATCACACCAGTGATGCCAAAAGTATGGTAAGTCCCATATCTGGTATAAATAAGTCCCACGAAAACGGGACCCATCACCCTCGAAGCACATCCAGCACCTGTCATAAGGCCCATCCATACACCCTGTGGCCTGGGACCAAGCACTTTACTAAATATTGTCTGTATTAATGTGACACCCAGTGGATAGCCGATGGTCGTAAATCCATAACCGATCATAAATTGCGTGACCGTCATTCGCGGTGTGTATCGACACCATTCTTGAGTACTGGGACAACCAAGTATTTGTGTGCCGTTGCCATCACTGGTCCAATTTCCAAAAGCTGAAAAAATAGAAAAAAAGTAATATTTTTACATTTGACAAAAATCAATATATCTTGATCACGATTCGTAAAATAATTTTTCCCTCAAAAATTATAGTCGTTATTATTACAGCTTATAGATTTCACGAGTCTTATACAGGATAACAAATTTGAAATGACCTGACACGAATTCAAGCAAGATCCTAAAAATTAATATTCTGGTTTCATAATTTTTTTTTTTTCAATTTTCAGGTACAAACAATTTTTTCCGAAAGAAGAACTAACTCGTTCACAAAGGGCCCTTGGCAAGAAGGGAAATTGTAATCAGTCAGTCAACGTATGTCGTTTGGCAAAGGAGGTTTAAGTCCCGACTTAGTGTACGTGCTACAAAGAAGATTGGGACCGTTGCTCCTGACCGGAGGAAGCTGCGAACAATGGACCCGGATGGAGCTATCAGGGTGAGTACTTGTTGGGTACTATATATATATACAATATATACAATAGAGCCTTTAATTTTCCATCTCCGTGATGAAGATGGCGAATGATGTGATGAGATTATATTTTCTCAAATGTACAAAGTATAGATATAGTATTTATACGTGTCCATTTGAAGATTAAAAATCCAGTAATAATTATCACGCTTGCTGTTTATCCTGATAGTAGCGTAACGAAGGTTTTATAAAGATAACGATAAGATAGTACGAACATGAGATATTATTGAAAGCAAATTTATACGTACGTCCCAACTCGGCAATGACGGGTGGATCCGAACCCCATGGGATGCAGATGACACGGCCAATTATCATAAAGAAAAATCCACCCCATAGCATTATTTTTCTTTCGGAAAATCTGTAATCGGTAATGATAAAATTTTCGTAAATTTTACAAGTTAGCGTTTTTTATATTTATCTTCTAATACAAAAAAGAAACGCGCTATCTTCCTTCTATTTATCGTTACGCAATCTTGATAATTATACTCGATACTCTTTCATTAATCTAATCATCGAATCTACTGTATATTACTGACTTTTTGCAAAGCGGACCGATCATTACGAATGTGATGCAAGCAACAATGGCACCGACACTCATTAAAAGTCCCATGTAATACAGTGCTTCAGTTTTCGACCAAGCAAATTGATCCATGGTTAACGATGTACCCAGTCTGAAAACAAAAATATAATTTTTCTGAATTGAGAAAATATTGCAAAAAATATCTCATGCATAATTTTCAAAATCATTAATCAATGATTCTTTTAGTTTTAGTCATAGAGGGACTATCATAGGGTAATAATTGATTAGCAATATATATATTTATGTAACGCATGAATGAAAAGCGCTACTTTTCGTGCCTCCAAAGTGTGGCGTAAGCGGCGCTTTATAACTAAAGATGATATAAAATTATCGCACTAGTGCGATAAAGTAAACTTTGTTCTCGCGCGCTGTCATGGCACGCATTCGCTTTGAAGGCCTTCCTTGCTTTCCTTATGGCTGCTTCCTCCAATGGGGAAATGTGCCAGTCACTTTGGAAGCCCAAAAAGTAGCACTTTTCATGCATGCGTTACAGAAATTATTATGCGACACTGGTGGGATAAAGCGAACATTATACGCAGGTCGTGAAGTTTGTCACCGCCTGCCTATAAAGTTCGCTTTCTCGCACTCGTATCGCAAAGTACTAATATAACACGTTTTTGTATAATTACGAAACGCATCGATAGTCGATAAATGAACGAACCTAGAATTCCACTCACGTTTCAAGTAGCACAAAATTGAAGACTAGGACGAAAAAAGCACAAATTAAAGTCCAGGATGCTAAATAATCAGGTTTCATGGATTTCCAAGTCTCCTCCTCTGTGACAGTAGGGAAATATAAATCGATTATTAAAATCAATAGTATTTTTTTAGTCTAAAATATTCTTTTTATATAAAATAAAAATAATTTGAACATCAAAGACAATATTTGACTTTGTCTTACCCGTCGATTTTCCTTGATTGCGCATTGCCTCGCGGGCCGCTATTTTTCGCTCCTTGAAACTCCATGGTAGAAAAAGTATAAAGTTGAAAAATCCCATGACAACGTTTATCCAACCCGCCATGGTGTACATGTTAAATGGAAGTCCAAAAATTTTGTAACCTTCGTCGCCCAATGGTGTAACAGCAGCCTGTAATCCTGGACCAACAACGAAACCTAATACCTGGATTAAAAAAATCCAAAAAAATTCATAACCCCATTAAAATTAAATGATCAACAATTTTATCACATTTTTTTTTGTATACCTGTGCAAGGGACACCATAGAGACGGCTTGCGTTCTTTCTGAAAGTCGTGTCGCCGCCGAAAGGTACGATCGGGCTGCAGCGATGTTTGCTGAAAATGAAAAATCGAAAAAAGTTAT
This sequence comes from Trachelus troglodyta, assembly GCA_030142635.1. Lineage (NCBI taxonomy): Eukaryota > Metazoa > Arthropoda > Insecta > Hymenoptera > Cephidae > Trachelus > Trachelus troglodyta. Next base: position 3,335,480 of record JARQTJ010000356.1, read on the forward strand.
ATCTCTAGTCATTGTAAGCGCAGCATGGGGACAGTGGGTATTTTTTAATTATACAATGATTGACATTTGTATTAACCAGAACTGACTCCAACGAAGAATCTTGCAGCGACCATTACTGTCTTCCGGTCTCCGGGAATTATTTCTAATATACTATAAGCTGCAGATGCCACTGTGAAAAGTGCAAGTGTTATTAGAAGTGGCAGCCTGACTGATCCTCTTTTGTTTCCCCACCATCCGACCAGCGGTGAGAACAGCATTTGACCAAGTGGATTGGCGGCTACCACGTACCCCATAAATTCTTTTCCCGCTGTTGGATCGAGCTGAAGAAATTTGAGAAAAAAAATTAAAATTTTTGTTTCAAATTATTCAACGATTCAAATTACCTTGTCCAAGTATGGCCAGACACCAGTCAAAATTATACTGAATCCCAAGGACATTAGAAACATCGTGAAGTAAATTACGTATATGCTTCGCCATCTCTCTTGTTTCTCGGCAAAAGTTTCCAGATCGTCGTTAAGGAACATTGGGCTTCTGAAAAATTACAGAAACCGTCACTCTTGACTTATTTATCAATTGTGTATTACGAGGTTCATTTTTTTCTCAAAATTCATATTTTTCATTTCATCGATTTCTAACGATAACGAACTAAGTATCACACGTGTATGTTTATTATTCGTAATCGTATTTATTAGGTCGCTAATCAAATTCAAATATGTAGGTTGAAATATGAAACTCGAACAATTTCAAAGTGACGCATACCACGTTCTGACGCATAGGATATGAACAATATATATATATATTAGAGGCCTATTTCGCGCGTGCTTTGCCGGCTCCTCATGAGCCATTACACGGAGAGAAGGATCTGGTACAAAGTACAGACTATCGGGTAGAAAGTACCATAAAATTCTTGTACATGGAGACTAT
>JARQTJ010000356.1:3336503-3380870 GCA_030142635.1 Trachelus troglodyta
GCGCTGCTGTACCATGTTACCTTAGTAGCTTTTACTTTCATGGCTTAGCAACTTCTACCAGATTCTTCTCTCCGTGTACAGAATTATTTCATATCTTTACATTTCTAAAGTTATCGCAATCTGTGAAATAGACTGCACGTCACGAACGTGCACGCCATGCGACAAATTCAGACGCAGCAAATGTCAACAGCGACGATCAATCAGCATCGTGAAAAGCGTTACGAATTTTGAGATAGTTTCGATATGCGATAAAATAACTTGGAGATAAATCTTGTATAAAGAAAGAACAATTTTTGTACCCACGTAACAATTTTTTCGTAGATTTTAATTTCACTTGACTTATCGATCGAAAAATATATTTGTGCTCATCACGCATTTACGTTTCATTTCGGTCTTAGGCGGTTGTGTATATCCGGTTTACGGGGACCTTAACCCCAGATCGAATAAATTGGGTTATTATTATCATTGTTAATTAATGGGGTCACTTATTACACCACACTATTAATATACACGTACGTCAATGTATGATGGACAAATTTATTTTTGAAAATTCGATCAGGATTTTGTCTTTCAAGGATATAGAAACAATATTGATACAATTCGTTAATATTTTTGACAATTTTTTTTTAAATTTTTCTTTACCTTATCCGACGCATTTTTCTATACCAGTCCATGACGCGACTGCGGGTTGAGTTTGTTGTTCTCTTTTGCAAGTGAACCCGATACTTTATCCCGGTAAAAGGACCAGGAGTTTCTGTGACTTCTGTGATAATCAGCTTTGGTAATATTGCATATCGATCACAATGCACAGACACAAGCAAACACATGTACAAAAACAATAATACAATATTCCTTTGTTCTCAATACATTTTTTCGAGGTGTTTTACGTGAGGTGCACAAAAACTTTGTTTACCATCAGACGTTTGTGAATCAAGAATTTTTGTTCTAATTATCACAATCTTTATTTTTATACAATTTTGTGTTTTTTTTTTTCGAATCACTCACTTTATTTTTTTTACATCGTCACATTTATTATCTTCTTACCTAATTTCTATTGCATTTATTTTCAATTTTACAGTTCACAAGTTAACTTTCTCTTTCCATGACTCTAGAACGAATTAACGTGCCGGATCCCTCGAATTCTGTGTATACACTAATGAGACATTGAGTAGACTTTGTTATCAGTAAAAGTTACCCTACTCGGAGTCTATCTGTGATGCCTTCGTATGGCGATTATGGTCATTTGTATTATTAGAAAAAACAATTCATGATTATTATAAATCTTTTGTTTTTCATCGATATAGCATTCTAAAAATTCTTGTGATTCTTACAAAATATTGTTTTTCCTTTGTCCAGTACCAAATGGATACTGCTGTTGTTGTTAGTAAAAATTTTCTTGTACCGCTTAATGAGCTGTTTTCCAGAATTAAAGCAGATTGATGGTTTCTGAAAGGATCGTACATTATATCATTATCTTGTGAATGCTAATGAGAGGAAAATAATTTCAAAACGGGTAAAGCGGTTTTGCCTATGAAAAATTCTTAAGTTTGTAACGTGACGATAATTGCAGGCGAACCGTGGTCGGCTGTATAATAAGTAATTCATATTGAAATTGAGGTGGCGTAGGAAAATGAGATTTCATGTTTGTAAATGAAATTTGAAATTTCATTATATTTTCACGAATTTAATTATTGTTTTATCACTGGTTAATGATGGAAAAATAGTTATTAATTTTTTTAATTGTTCATTGCATGTGCGAAAGAAAATTTGATTTAGAACTGGAACAAATATAAGATTTACATAATAGTATTCCATCTTGTGATAATTCCTTGTTTGATAAGTGCGCTATGTCAATGATAACAGTCGACATGATATACCGATATTGCATCCACTCCTAAATGATCGTGATAAGAATTGATCGGTCTAAAGAGCCGCGCGTATAGAAATGGTGTGATATTTTAATAAATATTTAAAAAGGCCTGATTTATATAAATTTAACCGGATGCTTTAGTTTATGGACTATAGTCTTGGCTCGTACTATTAAACCGGAAGCGAATCATTCTTTAGCAAAATCTATTCTCATCGCAGATATACATTGTACGTTGTACTTCAGTATCCACTTTCGTTTGATTTGGACGCAAAAATTATTTCTGTCAATAAATCAAATTGTATCAGCAATTAATTATTTATTAAATGACGTTCAATGGCAGTGTCTTTGATTCGACCCAAGGTATAATATGTTCACAAATTTTCACAGTTATCAAAAAACTTTGTATTTGTCACTGTTTTATGTTTTTCATTCATTCTTGAATCGCACTGTACATGGCATACTATCGGTCCATACAAAACGTACCATACTATCTTACACTTGGTTAGAGCAAAGGCCCAAGGCAATTCCCTTTCACGAGTATCGCTATACTCGTTTTCTTTAAGTGTTGATAATCTTTCGTAAAAGGCGCCATTGACCGATTCCGATTTCGATGAATTTAAAGCAAAGAAATTCTTTCAAATCCGAACAGCATAAAATTAGATAGCAGCAATTACAAATAAATGTAACAGTGACTTACATTGATATATTCTTTAAAAAATTCTTAAGCATCTTTCCATAAAGCCATTTTACAATATCAAAGATTTTATCAGAAAACATTAAATGATAAACAACCGAAAGAAGGCAGGTTTGATGCGAAACATTATGTTGGTTATTGCGATTCCGGAGTTGCGAAAAAGTGACAGTTGCGAAAGTGTTAAAATCACGTTGGTTAATATTTTGAAAGCCCAGTGTACTTTTACATATGAGGAATAGGCTGTCTTGTCGCGAGAGCACACATGTTAGTATTTTTATTTTTTCACTGCACTTAAATACTGTATAATATGTATATGTAGATATATGTATACATATATGCATATACACACTGCACCGTATACACTATAATATTTGTTTAATTCAAATTGAGCTATCGCGCATGCATCCTTTCTTTTCCTTTCTTCCTTTTCATTCAAAACTTTGCGGTATCAGTCGAATTATTGATAAATCGTAAACGGAAGTGACGTCAAATCGGAGCGACTGAACTCCCCAACGAAACTCTACGACTTATTAGACCTCACTGGACTTCGACATCCAGAACACACGTGGTATCAGCTGTGCGCCTCCACCACTACTGCTGATCTGCCAAGTACAGTTGCGCTCAGGTCAGGGACGTATCTAGGTAGTTCGGTGCCCTCGGATCAAGTTAAAAAACTGTTGTAACGATTTCGATGCAAATATTAGACAATGAAAAATTGAAGGGCTCTTTTTTAAAGATAATTCTTATCTTATAGATAATTAATAATGCAGGACTAATTTAATACATTTTTTTCGTGAACTTGTTGCACTTGAAATGTGGATTATACACTCCAGCGTGAGTGTACGTACAACTTAAATGCAAGGATATAGTGCTTTTTTTGTACGACCTCTCTTTATCCAACTAACGATTGGGCATAAACAATATTGTTTGTGTCGTGGAAATTTACAGAATGTTAACTAAAATCTGTTATCTCTTGTTAGCTAATCTTTTTTTTTTTTTAAATATAATTATTGTTCAAATATGAAGTTAACGCGATAAGATCGTTCCACATCGATTATATTCATATTGTAAGCATTTTATAATTTCAGATAATAAAGCTGCTATAAGGCATTTTGCCTGAGTTATTTAAATATAAAAAAAGTATATAAAAGCTGTAAAAAATATACATTGTTTAATGTATGTACAGCTAATGATTGTTTTTATACGATAGACGTTTCTATGAGTAACACCAGTACGCGTTGAGTAAATAGAAAATAAAAATATTGTTGTATTGCAAAAATATTGTTTATCAATAATAATGAGGAGTCTCGATACTTCGTTTCACTCCTAGTCAGCAACGCAGTCGAACAACTTGTAAGCACAGCACTTGTACAAGAAATACATACACTGCGCATGCGCATGAAAGAGAGGTTGCTGCTATTCTTATCCTTCAAGATTTGCACGTACGGATATAAACAGGTGACAAGACAACGTAAAACATGTATCACTTCTTATAAGACACACGAAGATAACAACAACAAACTAATTGTTCTTGTACGCTCTTATGAATTTAAAGAATCCTTTGTTTGCCAGCGAGGCAAACAAAGAAAGGCGCGCGTCGCAGTCACGTGGACGAGTCTTCATACGACATACACGCGGTATATAAATACTCATGGCTATAGTCTGTTAACGTTAACTTCCTACCAGCGAAACGCCTACATACAATCACACGTACTACATATGCGTAAGCGGCGCTTGGACTTTCCAACGCCGCTTAGTGCGTCTTACGGTGCATCGTGTAGACTGCTTCCCCCACCACCATGTACTCTATGCACTACAGTACCGTAGTACGATTTCATGGTGCCCCGCTCTAACCATATAACCTGTTCCCTATAAACCGGTTTATTCACCTTTTCGATTAGATATCACAAGGATTATTAATCGTTCGAAATTTCACCAAAAAGTGGAACAAGATATTTTGTATGGTATAAAATATGTTTGCGATTTTAAAACTTAGAATCGATCGATGCACCATAAAGTTATTATTAATTTTGGTATTGGTATCATTTATCATACTTGTGGTTTCGTGTGACATTTTTTTCGGTTTCATTACATCAGATCTCGTTTGACCACAGTCCTTAATGATAGAGGTAAATATTCTTTTTGACATCTACTGGTTAAGGTCAATGTGTTTAGGCAGACGTAATCGAGGCCTCGCACTTCTTTTGTTATCTCGAATACATTTTCTATGGTATTAATAGAACTTGGCAGATCGTCATTGGACGTCCGCCATGATTATGTTGAAATCTCGCGTAGAATTTTGACACTTTCATTTTGAACCTTAAAAATGTTGAGCATTAAAACGTTTTAAGAAGAAAGTTATATTGGGGGGAAAAATGGAGACTTAAATTCAATATTTGAGGATCAGCATTTTCCAACGTGAATTATCGTATAATTGTGTGTTATTAATGATAAATTATGTATTTTCCTCGTACTGATAATTTGTCTAACGATCGACTGTCGAAGTCCAGTAATTATTTCTATCAGTTGACAACGTGAAGTCGATGAACTCGTCCTGTTTATACAATCGTACAAAGCTTCATATTCACAATTTATTGTACAACGTACAATTATTGTTATTGATTTGAACAATTGTTAATTTTGTGCAGTTGCATACAAATTCATCATGTCGCACGCTTTAATGTAAACGGTTTCGGCCTTGTTGACTGTCGTCACGAACAACAATGAAGACGACGCAATTTTTTTTTAAACAATTAAAATACAAAACCACGCGCGCATATCTTGATTGATATGGTTAACTATTCATTAACATGAATAATGACTTGGATGATTGCGACATCATTCAATGACAATGATTCTAATCGATCTTAGGATGTGAGTCTGAATTTTATGAATAAATTAATTGATTCACTGTTCGTATAAACAAATATCTCATCGATCCATAGTACGAATAACAATTAAGATCTAGTTACCACTGATTGATTGGACGATCCTGATTGCACGAAGACAAATGGAGAAAACTTAAGACAGACGCATCGACAAGCTTTCAGTTTATCATTGTTTTTGTTGTTGTTCAAACAACGTGGCGAGAACTGCACAATTTTGCTTTGTATATTCATATATGCTGTTGTTGTTTCGCGACAAGATCAGATTCACGTCACGAAGAGTTATAAAGAAATTCGCACTTTGACAATAATTAATGTTCAATACGTTGGTAAACTTAATTCTAATTATCCCGTTATATTAATCAGGATTTAAAAATATATTTTACAAAATATACACTTTATATATGAGAATTTGTTCCTCATCTTTGCACGGATTAACATTTTTGTTATAGCTTTTGTTTTTGTTTCGTAACTATAATCTCGTCCCTACTAACGCGAAAATTACACTTTTTTATTACATAGTTATCAAAAATTCAACATTTGGAATTCTAAATGAGTGTATTATTATTTTTTTTGGTAAATCGTAATTAGTTTCTTTTTTTTGTTTTTTTTTGTACTATCTAAGTCTTTCTTCATCAATACTAGCTAATGACTTCTTTTAAAGGACTACTCTTTACATGCTTGTTAGCTCCCTCTCGATTTTGCAAATCTTTCGTGAAGATAGTGATAACACCTCCTACGAGCATTACCACTACAAGTCCCACGTGGGCCCACAAGTCCCCGTATTCTTCCATTAGTCGACTAAATATTAACACAAATATCATTCCGTATATTTGATTAGTGATATTTAAAATTGCAGTTGACATTCCTTCATTTATTGGATATGTAAATTCAGCGCAGACTTCGTAACCAACGGAGAAATATCCGGAAACGAAGAATCTAAAAAAAAAATAAATTAGTAAAAAATGTGCAAAGAAGAAATATTTTTTATTACAAAATTTGGTCAATACCCAAAAACAATAGACGACACGTAAACCATCCATTTGATTTCCAGCAGTAGAAAAATGGCGAACATGATAAGAAATGCAGTTGCACAAAAATAAACAATCGTTATTGTTAGCCTGGAACAAAAAGCAGTACAAGCGTTACGAACGGTTTGTCAATGTCAAAATTTTCTTCGACAAAATAAAAGCTTACTTGAACTTCTTCGTTTTGTCGAGAATAACTCCGAAAATTATAGCACCGAACATCCCAGTTATAACGATAGCCAGTCCTATTTGCCCAGCTTCGGCTTCTCCGTTCTAAAGTAAAATAAAAAAATTTGTAAACACGTAAAACTTCCTTATTTTCATGTCTTTCCAGTCATAAAATCGCGACGCAATGCAATAAGCTTCCAACGAACAATTATTAACAATAAAGACTGTTTAATCAAGAATTACTTTATCTGATTATTAATTTGTTAGCCAACAAGGTTATTCCCTCTGCCATAAACAATTATATCAGAGATTAAAATCTTAATTCCTTACGCTCGTTTGCTAATCATCAACACACAGTTACAGAACGGTCATTAAATCACTATTAATTGATGGTACATACAGGGTGTCAATATTCATAAAAAAAATAATATCCCACTCGACGTACCTAATACGTAAATATAATTACCTTAAAGTGAATCAAGTACATCGGATTGAGAAGAGTGCTAACGGCATTGAGAATGCCAATTATTATTCCAAATGAATTGCAAAGTGCCACATAGCTTCGATTGTACAAAAGATTTTTCATCGATTCGAAAAAGGTGTCCTTGCTCTCCTCCTTTCTCATCTTTTGAAGAGCCCGCGTTTCGCTAGGCGGCAATGGCGGCTCTTCAATGAAAACTTGAAAAAAAATTTGTAATAAATTTTTTGAATCTTCGAAATTTAAAAAAATCGAAACTCACAAAAAAATATGGCGAATGTACAGATCGTAGAGAAAATAGCAACTCCACGAAAAAACCATGACATATCGTTACCGATGTCCACGAGATTCTCATGATTTCTCACGAGCAACGGGGTCATTAAAAATGACAAAGATATTCCCAATTGACAACCGAATAATCCCATTGACGTTGCCGTGGATACTTGCTTGGAATTGAACCAGTTGGCTGCAATGCGCCCGGGAGCCGATAACACAGTGACCTGTTGAGTTAAATGTGAAATATAAATATTTTCTTATCATTATCATTTCACAATAATCAACCCCCTTGTTATTCTACATTGTAGTGTATTTAGAGTAAAGTTCAGAGGGGTTGATCAAATTTTCTTTTTCATTGATACTATCGCGACTTGCCTGTGCTACAGCTACTATGCTTTGACCAAGTAGCACCAAGTAAAATCTGTCTGGTGCCACGGAGACTGCTTTCAGCCAGGAACCTATCGACGTGATGATCGATCCTCCCAGAATCATCCATTTCAATCCAACTCGGTCCATAAAATATATACAGGGAAAAACAACAGGTATGTAAGCCAGCATAAAAACAATAGACGTCCAATCGACAGTAGTTGCCGAAACACCGTAGTACCTGAAAATGAAAGTAATTAAAAAAATTAATCAAATCTCTGTATAATATTATAACGCAATGGTATATCGGTCGGACTATAATTGATTAATAAAATTTTGAAATTTTTTTATCAACAAGAAAGACACGCTATGCACTTTGTCGTGCGAATGCAAATGACCTAGTATCACTGATAAGAGTTCACTCGTACATTATTATGCCCTTTTGCCCCAACAGGCAATTATTGTATGATAAGTAATCATCAAGAAATGCAGTTGACACTATTTATCTTAATTAATTATTAATTTACGAACGTCACTTTATAAAAGGGAACCAGTGATTCTGCTGCATACATTAGGTATGCCTGTTGTATAAGTTAAAATTTTAGTCGATATTGGGAAATTTGGAAAATTGCATAAATTTTCATTTTTCTTATCACGTATGTAATGGGATTTGTATGTGTATAAAAAATGTATATGCGGTTATCAGTGATACTCGGTGTTAAAAATAGAATCAATTTTCATGAATTGCAAAAGGTTAATATCTCATCGTCCTTGCGATAATTTTGATTGTACCAATCGAATCACGTGCGAATCAAAGGGCTGGAAACGTTTTGGCCCATGGAGTAATGACATTTTATAATCAAGGCTATCAGGCAGTTTACGAAGTGTTACGTCATAACCGTTTATTTCCCGTATCCGTATCATCTATTTGTGCTTGAATAAATCGGTCGCTGATGTTTATCGTGATAAAAAAAAAGATGGGTAATAATTGCAGATAGTTCGTCCCATCAGATTTTCCACTTGTTTGTCCACTATGGCGCATCCTTGATAATTGTTTATTTGGCACACGATAATTAAGCGTAATCATTTTCACGATACTTTGAACAGAAAAAAGAAACTTTTGATATCGATTGGTCGATTGATTATTTGAATTTGAAATTTAAAAAAAATTCCTGCCAATTCTAATTTCAAGAAGAACTCAAGCGATTAGTCATTTCGATGATACTTTTATTATTATTGTTTTCAGTTTTGCAAATAGCTACTCGTCGGCGTGCAAAATATTCTCGATTATGATCACAAGTTTTTCGCAGAATTATTACACAAACCCCGTGACGCTACTTGTCGCTGAGATCACTTGGATTGTATAATAATGCGAATTATTCAAAAATGCAAATTTTTTCGATTTAATACAATTGCCTTATTTTTGTATAATTTTAATACTAATTCATACTTGGATACTATGTTGCCAATAATGGAGTACTGAACCCAATGATTCATATTGGACGCAGCAAACAGGACGAAGATGAACAGCACCAACCATCTTCGACGATATTCGCGAATTTCGAAATTCGCCAAATTCGTCTTTCCCCCATGTATTATCTTAACATTTTTACCATCGGTAAGCGGAACACTCGCGTCGAAAGTCATGATGATAAATGTCAATAAAAAAATTGTATATCAACGATAAAAAAATTATTTAATTAACACAACAATTCACAATTGCACATGTTTTAAAAAATTATAATTAAATCAAAATAAAATTTTCAAATTTTCATCAAACCCAAGTGCCGACTTAATCGCAAAATGATGAATTTTGCACAGAACCCGCAGCTCTTTAAGCGTTTACGATTCTTACGTTGCACCTAAGAATCTGTCAAGTGACTTCGTTTTTACATGAGTTTTGTGACTTGATTCTCCTTTATTGCCTTTACGCATTAACGACACTATGAAATCATTTAGTCAAAGTCGAACGAAGTTTCACCGTTATAAATTTTTCAGTCTTCAACGTCAAGGCGGATGCAAGATATACGCGTTGACGATTGAACGACAAGATAAAAAAGTCTATTTTTTAATTCTACGACAGCGCGTCAATCGGCAGCTAATAGCGTCTTCGGGAATTCGTCGAAATTTGAAAACGATCACACGCGACAAAGCAAAGCCCACCATCGCGAGAGTTAACGTTATTGGAGAGTAAGTCGAAGATAACGAGAGACGCACAGGAAAAGAATGAACTATTTTAAAGTTTGATAAATTGATTATTTATTATCCCTATCTCTGTGCTCCTTTTAATGAATTAATTAATTAATTAATTCAACAACGATATCGCATCCTCGTGTTGCCGTACAACGTCCGACTTATCAACGTGAAGTAATAACGTTTGATTAGTCGCCGGAGTCACTTTTTGATAAAGAATAAATAACTTTTCAAAAATCTTTCTGTTTTTAAACACCACGCATGAGACAAACTATTAAGCACCGAAGTTTCTCTACGTCAAACGTTAAATAGGTTGTTGTCACAATAGCACGTTTTACTTGATTAATAATAATAATAATAATATTCAAGGTAAACACGTTTCTATCGGTGTGAACGGGGTTTTATGATTTTTATCAATTTCCAACAATCCCTGTATTTGCCGTGTAATTTCAATCGGTTGGTTGTTGCACTTTTGTTGTTGTTTCGCTACGATACGTTCCCATGAAATTACGATGTTTTATAATAAAATTTTTACAGTCACTTTTTATCCTTATTTTCAAAACTGCCGATGAAATAACTCCCACTTATTGGTTCTTGCACCGAGAGACAAAACGTGTTTGCCGATCCGCTTAGGACTCAAACAGTGTTTTACTCGTGCAGCAACCTTGTATATATATGGGACGCCATTGGACAACGACAACGGCCGAACTAAAACACTGGGATGTCCAGTGGAGGAAAACCCGCTGGGCTGGTAGTCGACGAATAATAATAAAAGGAGTACGAGACGAAGAAGAAGAGGAGAAGGAGGATGAGGAAATTACGAAGAGGGATCGAGGATATTTTTATGCTTTTTTTTGAACGTTTATTCGACGTGTGTGAAAGAATTTTTGAAATTTTGATACTGTGCCGCACAGAACCTACACAAGCTTGTAGAATGTTGTGCGATCCAGACAGGTTTGACTCGGCCATTACGTTTTGATTAGGTTTTAATAAAATTCAAGAGAGTGGAGGACATCTGATTATATTCGTGTTCCACCTTAAGGATATGTAAAGTGTGTGTGTGTATATATATATATTTACCAAAAAGAATATATCGATATAGCGAATCAAGAAAAGTTATCAGCTAACGGGATAAAAAATTTATTTCTCTATGTTCCTATGATTAAAAAATAATTATCAATAATTTGAACGGTACTTCTAAGACTTTTTGTTTCGATGAAATTTTTTTTAATTCGGCAGATAAGAATTTCCGAAAAATTTCTTTGGTTTCATTAAGATACCACAGGAATGTGGTTTAGAGCCAATGCGGTTTCTCTAACATCCTCATTATTGCTTCATTACAACTAAATATAATTCTGCTCCTCTCGATGAGCTCTGATTCACTTTTTCACTCATCCTGTAAATCGCATCTTCAATCACATTTTCAGTTAAAGAAACGAATCTCATACCTGTTTTACCTGTATGCCAAAAAATATGGGGCAAAGTATAACCGAGTCAATGTTGTCGCTTCAGAATTTTCTTCGATTGACAATTTATTTGTCGTTATCAAAAATCAATAGACTTCGTAATACTTACCAGGAATTTTTCTGTATTTAAAGAAATTTTTATTTTTCATATATCTCATTAAGGATCACGTAAAGATTTTCTGGATCCCACAGGAATGCGGTACAATTCGAATGCGAATTTGTAAATCGTTCTTATCGTTTGTCCATTACAACATAATATGATTGCGCTTATCGCGATAAGCTAACATCCCCTTTTTCATTCTAAGTATAAGCTCCTTATCACTTTTTCGCAATAAGTGCAATTCTCATAATTTTAAATAGTATTTTTGTTACCTTGTCTTTATATCATGAAGCAAACACAACTGTTAGGTCAATGAAAATGACTAATGATCGCTGTCAAAATCGAAATCGAAGCGTGTGTGGGTAATATGAAAAATGTGAAGGGCAGTGAATAAAATTTTCATATCATTAAAAAAGGTGCTAATTGCTCTTTGTTAATGGGGCAGTCAATAACCTTGGCCGGGAATTAACTTTCTAACGAACGTAGCGCGTAAATGCGTCGCCGCATTGCATTAAGCATTTTCTACTGTCAATGAGTAGAGTCCCGATTAAACGTTAAATAAAATTAAGGTACATTGAGATACGTCATTAGACGGTTCAGTTGCGTCCTTTTTGTGCGACTCAACTGAAAATAGATTTTGTGCTTTTTCTTCGTCCCTGTTAATTTTCCTGCTATCATCTTCTCTCTCTTTCTCCCTCCTGTTTTCGCTTTCCTTAATTCGACCTTAACGCCAAGAATCACGGATCAGTGAATTTCTAAGAATCGAACGTACAATGTTTTTCCACCTTTCGAACGTTCGATGCCTAATATTCGTCATGCATTGAAATTTCTCAGAACGTCGTACCTTGAGTGGTTTCCTGGGCCTGGTAGAGACGGAAGATTTAATAAGAAATAAGTGAGATGAGGAAGAGGCGCTGTAAGGACGACTTACGGATCAACAGTATAGACGCAAAGTTACTCGCTTTATTAGCATGCTTGAAAAATACTTGGTGTTAATTCCGTATTTATAAAAGATGATAGCCAATAGCGCAGATCGAGAGGATCGATGAAATATGATTCACGGACTTTTAATTTATGCTGAAACACTCTACGTGCGTTGATGCGGAACGCGCATGCGCGTAAATTCGTAATCGCAGTGCAATCACGTACAATGAAATAGTGAGGAATTGCTGACTTTATGCAATTTATGCAATTTATTGACGTTCCTTAAGCTTTTTTTTTCATTCTTTTCCAAGCACATGTTCCAGACGCTTCGAATTCGTAGGATGTTTCATGACGCATGAATCTTGATTTGTGACGATGATACAAGGTTGCGCACGTGGTTGTTTCTTGTGCACTTTTTATTTTTATTTTTCAAAGATTTTTTGGAGTCATCGCTGATTCGTTTATTTTTGTTGTTTTTGTGAACCACCGTTCAAACCTGCAGTATCCGAAGATGCGAAGTATTGAACAGGAATGTGAATTGCACGTTGATAATAGAAGAGTTCGCGACGATTCGAAATTGTTTTGTCAAAATTTTTGGCCAACTTCTCGCGCAACGGTTTTTAGTAATTTTTTAGGTTTCTTTCGACATAACCAAAATTACATGAACTCTGAAACGAAATTTCAAAAATCACTGTTGGATCGTATGAAAATTTTAAATTCTAAAAAATATAATAATCATGACACCCGACCAATGAAAAATGTTTCGAAAACCTTTATTACATTATCTCGAATATATACGAGGATATCGAAATTTTCATCGCGACGAAGCTTTAAGGTCGGAGCGACGTCGCCGTCGCGGTGACGGTTCCAAGCGTGACATTTTCGAAGAAAGATCAGTGGCTAGTCAAGAAGTATATTTCCGAAGAGAGACGCAGAGACAATTGCAGAAACTTCGAGAAGAAATAGAACGTAAGGAAAAGGAAAAATCTGCGCAAGAAAAAGATAAGGAGGATGACTCGACGAAATCAGATACTAAAAAGTGAATTTTTTTCATTGAAAATTATCTCACGCCAACAGCCGTTTGTCGAACGTTCGAAGAACGAAGATGCAGCTGAGTAAGCTTGAATTCCATATAACATTATCCGTCTTACCGTTTTCGAACGTTGCTGTAAAATTCGAAGTGAAATTATCAATACACAAGTAGCTCGAAAGCAAAGATCATAACCTTACAACTTGCCCGTTATCGACCTGGCATGTGGCGCGCTCTGTCCTAGCGGACAAACAATGAACTACGTCGGTACGCGCCGCTAGTTATCCTCGGTCGAGAGATAAACTCATTCGAGAAAATCGGAAAAAAAACCCCCAAAAATAGATTTAGGTGTAAAAAAACTATGCCAAGTACAGGAGTGCTGTGAATTCCTCTAACAAAAAGTATTGAAATGATATTATTAATGCCAAGTGCATCAGTCACTACATATCTGTTTATTATATGATCCAGCACTAGCCTAGTCATTATAATTGTATTTTCAAAATTTTCTATAACGTCTTAAGGTATAACAGTTAACTCGGGTAAAGAGTCTGTCTTGTACAGTAGGTTGCCTGTACTTTGCGCGAGACTCGACCGAGTTTCTTGGTTACGTCAGTATCAAGTCGTATACGTAACTACTGTAAAAATGAAAGTTGTACGTCATCGAGAGGAAAGTAAAACAAAGTTATACACAATAATTTGTTTTTATTATAAATTGCTTTTACACGTACAAAGTATCACTGCTTATGCTCTAAAAATAATATGCGATATATGCATAATGCTAAATGCTATATTATCAGCAACGAATAACAGCCTTACTGCAGGCTGATGAGATATTTTTTTCGGGGGGTTCTTGCTGCGGAAGCATTGAAGATTTATTAGTGAATCGATCGCGTCGGGACTGATTTTACAGATACTTGTAATTATCCCGGGTTGCTTTCCAGGCTTCCCATTTCTCCAAAATGTTTTTGACAGACACAAGACCGGTTGCCTCGTCCTAAAAAAAATTTTTGAATGACAAAAATATTATTTTGTTAGCAGCCACGAACTATGGGTGTAACGTTGAGTTACCTTAAAAATTAAATTCGACTGTCCACCCCAGCTGCCGAACAAACGAAGAAGATCTTGATTTTTGGCGTACAGGCTGCTCGCTGCCAAAACACCGTGAACGAGCTCTTCGACTGCATTTGCAGATTTCGCAGCAGAGGTAAGAACAACTCGTGACGGTTCGAGTCCTAAGTTACATTGAAGCCAGTTTTCTGGCGTTGCTAAACCACCGTTCGGACATATCAGCATGTAGTCCGAGCTGCTGTCCGAATTGTTTCCTTGCACTTTTGAAAGACATTATGACGATTATAGACTTTGGAAACGACGTGCTCGATTATGCTTTCTATTCGCAGTGTACTAATTGTGCGACGTGAAGTCAACAACGATACGATATACTCACGTGATTGCAAAAGACTCGGAGACGATATGAAGGCCACGTCTCCGTTTCCAGTGGTCAAGCATCTGTTTTGAAAAAATATTTAAAAAATACGTTTACGGCTGATAAAAGTAATAAGGTCCTTGATTAAGTATAACAAAAATTTCACCTACTTCAAAGCACCCAAACCGCCCTTGTATGCTTCGCCATCGGTAGGCTTACACTTCGTTGCTTGTATCACTCTGTCGTCATTGGATGCAGTGTTACCAACGCACAGCTCGCACAATTTCGAACCCTCCCGCGCACCAGGTGCGCACGAGGCAGCGAAAAATTCGGAAATTTCATCTTCGGATTGGATCAGATTATTTTTTTTCAACATGTACACCGGAGCTGACCAGCCGGCAAAGTCTCCCTTGTAACCACTGTGACAGGAACGTTTCCCCCTTAAATCGGCTGGAAAGTCGAAAAATTGATATGATCGAAAAAATTTGTTTACCATTCAAATTTTTAACCAAAAAATTGTTCAGTGTCCATTTCTAACGATAGAAATAAGGAATACACACGTCGAGTGTTTTTACCTAAATTATTGATATTCGATCCTTTCTTGATCACGGCGATCGCAGCTCTTTCGCCAAATTCCGTCGATCCGTTACCGTAAGATTCCAAAATTATAGGCTCTACGTTGTACTGTTGTATCGCTTCGGTAACTGATCCTCCGTCAATAACAACCAAATCGGCGCCGTTGTCTCTCACAGCTGTCAGACAAGATGCTTCATTCTGTTCGCGTAAGCATTCCACTCTGGGCCTTACATCCCTACGTGGATAATAATAATTAAACATATTAATTATATTCGTGTCCGTCATAGCCGTAGAAATTATCTGAAAAATGGTATACCTAGAAAATGCTGCTTTCGCGAGCGCCTGACATTTTTCAAAAGCAGCCTCGCTCCAAACGCACCAGCGTGCGTTTCTCTCGGGCGCACCTGAATTCCTCTCGATGACGTCCATGTACTTTGCATTCATCAAATGTTCCTCCGGCGCCACTGGCGGCGCTGCCACCGCTATTGTTTTCTCGTTGAGCAACATCAGGTCCTTCCACCACTTGGCCTTTTCCGTTTCACCCAGTCTACCCAATTCGGTCAATTCCTAAAAATTGAATTTTACCGATCAATACAATTAATCAGATTCGAACGTTAGTTTAAGCAGACTCAATTTTTCTCTAATTAACAATTACATCGTCGTACCTGTTGCATGACGTTAACATCGCGAAC
Source organism: Trachelus troglodyta (assembly GCA_030142635.1). NCBI lineage: Eukaryota > Metazoa > Arthropoda > Insecta > Hymenoptera > Cephidae > Trachelus > Trachelus troglodyta. The sequence continues at coordinate 3,352,673 of JARQTJ010000356.1, forward strand.
GTTCCCATTTGTCATGTATCCCTGCCAAGGTCGTGCGGCCCAGATGCAAGGTTTGGTGGTAGCGTCAATCGGTACCTTACTTCCGTCGGGACAGAAGTACCGGAAGTTCACAGGATTCTCCGTGGAGGGTACAGCAGGCGAGACTCCAACCGGAAGTCCAAAGAATCGCTTTACGTAAATAACTTTGGTCCAAGCAACGTCACCCCCGTTATGCGCTAGACATCTCAGGGCACCTTCGTATCCGGAGTAAATGTCTGGATAGTCGCAGACTTCCGGTTTCTCGCAAAGGGCACACATGTTGCTGTAAGTTTCCTCTGCGAAGGTAATCAAGCATATAAATGTGTCATTGGTCGTTCGGCTTGTCATTTTTTATAATGATGATTACGTACTTAGCCTCTGATTAATTATAGGGTCGGGCGACCAGGTACCCACGAGACATCCTTTCTTGAAAAACGTGCTCAGAGCGCGCAGCTCGTTCTCCCGGGCTGAATATTCAGGGTTATTAATATTCTGCAGGATACCCATAGCCGTGAGTTTTGTAATTGGTATTTTGTATCCGACGTTCCTTCCCACTCCTGTATGACAGGATTTTAATCCTTGAAGTCCTTGCACGTTAGTGATGTTCAGGTTCTTGTGTATCACTGCGACTGCTTCGTAACGGTACGGGGCATCTGGCTCTTCCTTTGTTCTCACCTATTTTATTTTTATCGTATAAATTTAATTTGTTTCAACAATTTATTTTTATTAATATTTATTATAGACATAATCGTGTACCTGTTCAATGACATTGTATCCAGCTTCTATTGATAATTGACTTTTGGCAGCTAAATACATGTCTTCGGGATCGACTGCCACCACATCGGCTTCTTTTCTACCGACCTTGTCGATACAGTCGTATCGATCGCGACCGGAAGTACAATGCATCGGGATACCTTCGCGAGCCGATTCGTGCATCATATCGATGCACTCCTGCCAATAAATTTCTGGTACGCACATGGTAACTGAAATTGATATTTTTGATTTGTCAAGCGGTCTTTGGAATTGATTTAAATCATTCGACAATTATCTGACATAATTAATTATAATATATTCATGACAGGTAATTTGCAATGCAGAATACTATGGTAGGTTACATTGACGAAATTGTAGTTGGAAAAATAATTATTCAAGAAAATAATGGATTGATATAAATCGGTATCGAGATTAATAATGTTTTTGTATGTGTTGTCTCGATACGAAGCAAAAGTCAGAATCGCAGTCTGGTTTGAAAATAGTTTTTGTAACATCAATTTCTCATATTTTTTACACGTTCGCTCTCTTTACAAATTCTCCGCTTTCTTTGCCAATCAAGATCAACTAATTCTGTGCTGTTGCACAATTGATTTTGTGTATAGTTGTTTTTCACTATGTTTGATATTACGTAAAAATTTGACTCAAACGAAAAAACTTTGTCTAGACGTCGTTGAAATATCGAAACGTAAAATGTCAGTTGCGATCATCATAATAATCATTGTTTTTTGTAAACTTACACACAACAGTTTTGTTAGCCTGCACGTGGCCGAGGGCCAGCACAAACAACAGCAAAAACATTGAGCCGTACATGCTGCACTGAATTTCTAACGCTTGTACAAGAAATTTCTTACAGCTACCGATGCTTTTTTTTATGAGGTAACGACGACACACAAAAAATCAGACTAAGGCTGAACAACAACAATTGCAACAACAATCATAAACAACTGTACGTTTGAAAACAATACTTTTCAATGACAATCACAACCAGACCAGGACTGGTCAGGACTGCTGAGAAGTTTCTTAATGTTCCTTCTTATATAGATGCAAACTTTCCTCATTGGACGGGTGGGGCAAACCCCGTTCCGCATCACAACTGTTATTGACTTATCAAGTGCACTCTTTGTTAATCTCAATCAATTATTTTTTTATTTTTATATAGTTCAAAGATGACCCATGAACTTTTAACGTGACGTTTAGCTAATTTTTTTTTGTTCGTATCTCATGAACTAGACGACTATTGGTTTCTTTGTGAAAGTACATTGTTTGGAAGATACAATAATTTTTGTTGCGATACATTAGCATACAACTTTTGCAGAATACAACGAAGAACAAATTAACTTTTTGATAAAATTTTTGAATTGTTGACATTTAATGGCAAATAGAAATTTTTACTGCAAACGTAAAAATTATATTGTTTGCATATAGATATTTTTTCTTCCAAACTTGTGTAATTGACTTGTTTAAATTTAGAATAGGTCTTCTCGATGTCACTTTCTCTCTTCGTTCTTGGCTCGTACTATTATTATACGAGATATTCCTATCGAGAAATTTGTAAGAATTATAAATATATTATCAGGCGTTATTCTTATGTTCAAGTGATATTTACATTTTTACATCAAATAAATGTAATTATTGAATTTCGTTCTCGAATCGTTCAAAGTTCAATTTTTCGTTTTGCTGCTGTTTACTTTCAAGGCGGCTTTAAGAGTAAGCGAGTTTCAAGTTCAATAGTCGCGTGTCCTCGATGGTTCAGATGAGCGCACGTATGCACGCTTACTTACACTAAAGCGGGTTACACTTTGTCGTGTCAAATGCCAGCTGTGTCGTAGAAGAAAACCGGTAATTCCCCGAAGTCTGTCTTTGGATAGTAACAGATTCGAAATAATTGATAGCGCCAAGTGGGAGCGATAAATAAAATAAAAATTGAACTTGTAAAATTTTTTGATCTTTTTTTTACTTACGCTATATTAAAAGTAATATGATAATTTTTTTTATTCGCGGCATGATTAATGTGGTGCAATAAGCTAACTAGAATATATGTAACGAGGAAAATGTAATTCTACGAACTTACTAGTTTCTCTAATCTCGTATTTTTCCTCGAATCCTAATATCATATCAGTAATAACATAAAAAATCGTAAATTATTTTTGAAACTCACGACAAACATAAATAATGTCAGTTCAATGGTTATGTGTTCGAAAACAAGTATTAGACTTTCCTTGTATTATCAGCAATTGTGCAATGCACGATACTTATGCTTAGGAGCATACACGTATTTTTCGTTATTACAAGTAAAAGAGTAATTTATTTGTTGTTGTGAGTTTTGAATCTCAACGTAGGATAAGTTCTTAATTTCAAAGATTCAAGTTGCGACTGCAACGAAATCAATTCCGCAAAATTATCATGAACATTTTTCAACAATCTTCCCTTCTTCATTATCACATTGAACTTGTCGTTTGTGCATTTGTCACGTTTCTTGTAAATATCCTGACGAGCGAGCAATTCCATTTGAAAATGTTCGGATTTCGAACGTTCGATATGGGCAAGAATTTTTTTATTCTTCATTTGCCATTTTCGTATCTCGTCGACAATTTCTTCCAAACGTCTTTTCTCCTTGTCAAGTATTTTCTGGAACCGCTGAAAATACTCATAATATTACATATTCGTTATTACTCATCGATCCATATATTACAATATCAACAAGGCTGACTAACGAATTCTATAATAACAATAAATCACCTGTTTTGTTGATTTCATAATCGATTCGCAAGTCTCGACGTTCATACCGTACGACGTATTTTCAACACGGCTCATGAGATATTTACGTATATTTTTAGTGATCTAGGAAAAAAAGGAATAAGGTTGTTCATAAATATTTATCTAAAATATATACCTACAACAAGAATAATTTTTAACTTGACTGTTCTCGAGCAAGTCACGTGACCCCTTCAGTGGTAATAAGACACGTAGCCATAATTCATCGTTATTCTCCTGACGAATTATCGCGGAAATGAACAATGACTGCCTAACAGTCAGTACCAATAGTGCGTACAGTGTACTCACTATACGTGCTCACATGGCAACACGAATCTTCCAAGAAGGAAAATGTGGGACGTACTTCAAGGAACTTGTCCCGAGGTAAATTGGATTCTTAAAATAATCATACAAGCGAAACATCGTGAACTTAACGTACTTCGTCGTCATTGACATAAATTATCCTTGTAATTTGAATATTTTAATCTTATTGCACTTCTTCTTGTAGAGTCATTGAAAATATATATTTTTTTCCCTGCACTTGCCAATACAAATTCAACCTCGTCCAAGAGCCTCGTCATACATCACTTATAAAAAACATGACAATCTACTGTTGTTTTGCAGCAATTCGTTGTGACAAAGTGCATTGTTTTTGTATGGATTAATTCGTATCGATTTTCAAATATACAATGAAAATTTTGTACCTTCACATTTTCCAGCACTTTCAACTCGTCCCTCAGGTCGTTAACTATCATTCTCATACGACAGTGGCGCCATTCCTTGTACAAGATTGTTCTACGAAATTCCAAGCTTCTGTTCATGAAATTTAATTTTTCACGACCTGCCTCAAGTATTGCTTCGTTCACATGTAAAAGTCCGGCAGTTGGTACTAAGACTGTATTTTGAAAATCATTAGGATCACCCCGGAGTTGTACTTCGACTTGACCCGTTTTCAAGACCATTTGAACTTCTCTGTCCTCGAGAATTTCGGAACGATCGTTTTTCAATTTTTTTAGAATATCTTTGACATTTATTATTTTTGTTTGAATTGATTGGCAATGTTTCTGATACGCGGAAAATGTTTGTTCGGCTTCGGCAAGTTCAACGGTACAAGATTTTATCTGGAACAAAGAGAGGTTTATTGTTTGTATGACAACGAGAGCTTTGAAAATACTTGGTAAACAATTGTTTTTCTACCTTCATTTCCATTTCAATTTTGATTCTTCGTAATTTGCATAACACGAGCCAATGGCTGCTGTCAATTTGCGACGGCAAGTTGTTCGGCATGACATCCAAGATTTCTAATCCTTTGAGAAAGTCCAAACACTCTTTGGGTAAGATGTCGGATTTATCGCCGGTAATAACGCACTTTCCTACGTCGGTAAGATGGGTTATCGACGTGCACGTTATCTGGCCTGCTCGCGGTCTTCTTCGATAATGTCTCAAAAGGTGTTCCATCATTGGCTGCTTCAAGTCATTGAATTCACCTCGAAATTTACCTTCTAGCAATTTCTCTCTCTTGCACAAATTTTCATAGCGATTTTTTACGTCGATCACGGCTTCTTCCAGGATTGACAATTTCTCTGATAAATCTTCCGTCTCCTTCAGAAGGGGATAAAGTTCCGTTGTTTTGACCCGCGAAATTTCACGAAGACAGCAAAGCAAAAGTAGGTGTCTATGACATTTTTGAAGTATTCTTGAACTCTCCTGAAGCACTGCCGAACGTATTTTCATTGTTTCGATGAAGAATCCATGTAAACTTTCGTCAAACCTTTCAACGTCATTTGTTAAGGAAGCTGAAACCAAACGAAAGCCTAGATGATTATTTAGTCAATGAAGTCTTTAATATGACCTATCAGGAATGACCTGTTGCCAACCCCATCACCCCCCACGTGCCACCGTCGGCAAGGTGGTGCGTCCTTAAGGGGTGTCGAGGTCTGGATTTCAGGAAAAGCTGAAGAATGCTGGACCTAGACAAGAGCATGAGACCCTGGATAAAACCCTCTGCCGACCAGATCATCAATCGCTGGAACTCACTATCGGTAGCTTGGGAACTCTAACATCCCTATGAGGGTGGGGTCGGAGAGGGGATTATTTTGGATGGGCAGTGGTAGAGGTTGATTCCTGAAAATCACGGGCCAAATTCGGTTTATCGACCTCTAATCTTGAATCGGACTCGGATGATAGCGAAGCTATCAGGAATTAATCGCAATTTTGATTTTTGGAATTTTTCATACAGATCTGCGGTTTCCCGTATTGTGAAATAGTAGTGCAGTGCGACAGTTTGACGCAGCTTGTGGATCATTACGTGTCCGCTGGATACCCTTGTGGAGGCAGGAAGTGACACTGCTGGATCACGCCACGGATTCACACGCCAGCGACTTTTGGATTTTAAATGGATAATGGGATAGCCAAGTTTTCGGTAAGTACCCGGTAGATGGGTTTATTTATAAATCTTAAGAGCGTCAATACCCAAATGGGAGTCACGTGACATTTGGGTCCTTTGGGAAGCTACCGAGGTCAGACTATAATAGTCCCTGAGAGACCTGCTGAGGTTGCAGAGTAGGCTAAGAGAGAATCGGCCAAGGATATTTATAGGCCACGCCGGAAATCTGTGTTACGTCACAAGTCGTAATGTTAATTGACTTTTTGAACAATTTAATTATACCTTTTATTTCTTCGAATTCTGCTTCTAAATAATTTTTGTACTTTTCTCGTCCAGCTTCCAAAGCCTTAACTTTTTCTTCGTATGCTTTTATACACGCGACGTCGTCCTCTGTGTATTTATCAGGATTCTTGTGCAGCAGACAATCAGGCTTTGGAATAGGTTTTTTTATTTCGTCTTCCCACCTTAAAATCGACGTAAGATAAATGTTTGTCGAGTGACTAATTTTTTTTTGTTAACTTGCCAACAAATTGATTATATATAAATGCAATACGATGGTATATCAAGAAATTTTCTTTGCCATATATGCTTTTTGATATTGTGAAATTACGAGGTAAAGTTTAATAAGAGATTTGAAATACTTTGTTTTTATTTCGTACTTTACTTCAAGCACTCCGTCCATCATAACTTGCAACGCTTCGTTCAGGAATAAATATTCGTCCAATTGAATAACTTTATTTTTGTCTTTTTCTCGGATGGCTGCTTCTTGTTTAGCTTTTGTTCTCGGCGAGACATATGGCTTTTCCGAAACTTCATAATCTTCCACAGAAATTATTGTTACTGGATCTTCTGTATGATGCCATCTAGTCTCGGCTATTTTATACACCGGATAATTTAATCCGAACATATCCTTCAGTTCTTTTGCACAATAACGCAGTCTTTCCATGCGTTGAGAGATCGACAACATTTTTTCGTATTTCACAGACCTCATTGTATCGAAAAATTTGTTCAAATGAAGCTGAACAAATTTTTATATTCAACATTTTACAGTTACTTTATACCGTATCAGTTAGCACATGCTGACTAAAGTATATGTAATCCGACTGTACTACGTACCTTTAAATTTTGTTTTTGTTTATCGACAACAACGGCTTCTGCATTACCGATCGAAAAATTGTGATACCTCAATTCCTTAGGCGTAAAACAAAACTTGCTACTAGAAATCCATCTATTGGATGTTGTACCAATCAGAGCCAATTGTTCTTCGCATTCGAGCTCATTTTGTTCTTTTGCTGTTGTACGATCCACCGATACAATGTTTGAATCAGTTGTTTCGGTACTACAATAATTTTTGTTGGACAGATTTGATTGTATCGACGAATTGAAACTTTTCATATTCAAATTTTTCATCTCCGTATCAAAGCTATAAGAATTTCTCGCAGTATTTGATCGTCTTAAAAACAAATCGGCATCGACGCTAGAAAATAGCATTAGATTCAATCTAGTGACAAAAATACGTTAATTCCTAACATAGTCGTACCCCCGTGGTTACGTCGTAATTGGTTCTGCGATAGACGACGTAAATCAAAACGACTTAAGCTCAGCACTTGTTGACAAATGCTTGCACGTGATAATAGAGAATTGGTGGGGAGAGCAAAAATCAGACCACGTCCAAGAACGTGCATACGTAAGTGCGAAACGACGTGACTGGAGACAACGTAAGTCGGGGGATGACTGCATTATATTTAACGAGAGAAACGAAAACAATCTTACTAGTACGTGCACAATTGAAGGAAAAATTCTTGCCAAATTTTCATATCATTCTTTTCATCTGTTATTACTGGCAAAGCGTAATTATTAACCTGGAGTCCTTTGCGAAATGACAATAACGCGCATGCGTGAACCGACATTGCATCCCAGCAATGTTTTTTCAAGTATGCTGCTACTTTGTCCTGACGTAAAATTTGGGTTTCGATTTGTATTCTCGACCGTTCTCGATCTTCCTGCGCTTTCGTGATCTTCAAACTTCGCTCTGTTTCGTCCAAATCAAAAGCTGAAATTGGAAGTCGAGCTTCGTCACTTTCTATTTCATTTGCATCAAGTAAATCTGCCACCTGGAAATTTTAGTTCACATTGTTTGTCTCTTGTACAAGACATTTATAATGTCAACTTCGAAAATCATACAATGATTTTTTAATGTTGTTGAGTTAGAGTATGATAATACCTGTTTTTTTATTTTTTCGAAATCGTTTAGTATAGACACTTTTAATGGCATGGATACTTCAATATCGTTTTTCAATCTTGCAAGTTCGTCAAGTTCGATCCAAGTTTTTTCGGTATCAAGATTTCTTTCGCTGACTTTTGTACGAAGTCTAGTGATTCGTTCCTCTATTTGAGCCAAATCGATTTTTGTACGCGTCAAACGTTTCTGGTGGGACTCGTTATGACTGTGACTGGAACAATGATACAATTGTACAAGACACGAATATAATAATTGATCTTCAAAGTATTAAAAAAACTTTATAAATTATTAATTTTAACAAAATTACCTACAAAATTTTCATGGCAACAATATTTCCATTTCTGCCTAGACAAACAATGATTTCTCCATTCTGAGCAATTGTTGCTGCTTTCACACCAAAATCACATCTATGATATGGCTTGCATATTTTCAAAATTTTCGTGATACTAAATCCGTCTCTAACAATGACCAAACCGTCATGGCCGACAGTGACTATATAAAATCGATCACTGATCAATCCGATATTTCTCAATTGATGACCAGAAGATATTGCACGAGTGAGAGTGACATTTCGAAAATCATTCTAAAAGAGTGTACATAAATTTAAAGAAAACATTTTTTAAACATTAAAAAATTACACTTTTACCTGAATTTCCATCACGTGCAACTGCTTTGATAGATACGGTGTACCGATAATTTCCAAATGATTATTTATTCCTTGATGAAGCGATTGAAATAAATTTAATAATTCGATTATATAATCCTCTCGCTCGTATGACGATCGACATGACTTTATCGTGTACACCAAAATTTTGTCACCGATCAAGGCGCAGCTTTTGGTACGAATGAGAAAAAGAATTTTCCAGCCTTCGGAAATCGTATAAATTAAAAAATCGACAATCTGTAATAAATCAATATTAGTTCGGCGCGCGTTATCAATTTATTATTAAATTGAATTTCTGCTTACCTGCGCACCAATTTCAATATGACTCAATACGTCGTAACGTTGATCATCGTTTTCACCAATGAGAAACGTATTGCCAGTATAGCAACTGGCAATTGCCAAAATGTCTCCAGTGCCAGAGAATTTTATTTTATTCAAAGCTTCTTTGTTCAGATGAAACAATGTCAAAAAATCTGGTTCGGCTGGTCGCAAAATATCAACAAACAAACACATCCCATTCGAAGTGCACATTGCAACTATCGGTAAATGTGGATGCGAAGTGATTTCGAGAACTAATTAAAAAAAATGACGTCACAATAGATCAATCAAAAAAAAAGGTTGTCATGTAATTTACCTGTACCAAAATTATTCAAATCAATCTTCCCGATTACATAGCCGGATGACACTTCGATCACATTCAATCGATCGAATTGATCAATAGCTATTACATATTGATCATTGTAATTCAATCGGGTGAGAATATTAAAATTTGTTCCTTGATTCGATTTAACATCGACTTTTGCTACGGTATCTTCAAGAATAACAATTTCAAAGAAATCTCCCTTGTTTCCAAAAAATACAATTCCATCTCTGTTAGGATGACTAGCCATCGAAACCGGATGTGAATCCAACTTGATGGTCCACATTGCTACCCATTGTGTATCGTGAAGTTCTGTCGACTTTCTGTAAAACTTTAGTAAATCGTTCAATTCTGATTTCTAACTTTGAGAAAAATCATTAGTTCGTAAGCTTTTCATCTATTCTAATTAATTTAATTGATAAGCGTAATTCGGGTGCAAACGAAGCACGTGTGAATTTGCGCCAGAGGAATGTTTTTACGATGTACAAATATGCTGAACTGGTGTACACTAAGCCTGCGCATGCGTCAAACTGTCATAGGCTGGTAATTTCTTTAATTCTACGCATGATTCAAGTACGTTGCATGCACGCATGTAAGTATGTGGTTACATGCTAAGAACATGTGTCCTTGTGACAGAAGCAATGTGTTTTACAAATAAATCTACCATTGAAAATTATAATAGGTTCTTTGTTCAGAAAAATTTGTTGCTTTTGAGCCAAACTATAGGCATAGGTATATTATGAAATACTACGCTGTCAAAGTATACATTAGAATTTGAAAATCTGTGCAATAAAAATAATTTTGGTAAAATGATATTTTACCGTCATGTATGATTCAAAATCTACGAAGATAATTCCATTTTGATATGGAACGGCTATAGGAATTTGTTCTTGTTCTTGAGAGTTTTGCTGCTTTCTTGTTTCATGTATGATGCTTTGTTTTTTTGTTTCGAAATTAAATAACAGCACGCCTCCTGTTGCTGTAGACGATACAAGATTTCCCTCGTGATTCCATTTGGTTGATACAATTTTGTTGTCTGAAGATTCGATGTCGACAGGTACTAAATTTATGATTTTCGAACAAACGTGTATATCGTAAATAAATAATTTTCCAGTCGTTTTTCCAAATTGCGATACCAAGTACGGCGCGATAGGAGAGCATCTGCAAGCGGTAAACTAATATGGTGAAAGTTTATAAGTAGTTGAAAAAAAATATATTTAACGGACGTACTTAAGTTCTTGAAAATCATCGATCAACTTTGTATTAATGACAGACAACTTTTCTCCCGTTCTCCATTGCCATATGATTAATTGAAAATCCGGAAATGACGTCAGGCTCAAGAGAAATTCCGTGCCAGCAAAAGAGGTGGATGAATAATGAGACAAACCACTTTTCAAAATACATGTCGATATTCGTCGTATTCCCGGATAAGTGAAAATCAAAATTCTTGGATTAGAACATTTTTCGGCTATAGCAAACATCGGAACAATCTGAAAATTGTTATCTTAGCTCTACTATTTTTTTAATTAATCATTTAATTAGTCAGCCTTTTAAATTGCATACTGGATGTCCAGATAAACACGATGCACCTTCACTCTTATCTTTACTGTCAAACGTCTCGATCCTTTCATCTTTTGTATTTAAATTCAAAAAATAAACATGAACTCCCCTAGCCAAAGCTACAGTATCCCTGCCTAGAAAAACTATATTTGAAACATTTCCAAATTTGATCCATCTGGAAAAAAAAGCACAAAAATATTTTATCTCGATCAACATCACTGTAAAAAATTATTTATACATTTTCAAATTTACCCGTACTTTGTTTCGACTTCAGACAAATACATCACTTTTGCTTTATTATATTTTCAAAATAATTATTTCTCAATCGCAAACTTCAGAAATTTGTTTAAAAAATCATTGTATCTCAAAAGAAAGACTCTTACTACTGAATACAACCGAAGCACCGTACAAACTCGCATATCAATTGGAATTGTCGTTGCTTGGAAACAACGACTCACTTAATATTGTTTGATCGAAAGTGCGATTTTTCCAACTGACTGTATATCACCGACTATAGTACAAAGCAATATAGGGTGAACGAAACGAAATGAAAAATCACTCATCACAGTGGTATTAAAAATGATCGAAAGTGACAGTTTGATAGAAATCAGGTCGAAACCATCACGAAGCACCTGCCTGACACAATTTGATAACCCGAAAAACAAGAATTCAAGTAAAGAGCATAGCTCGCGTCAACTGCAATGAAAATTTCTAACGACTAAAAAGCGCACTGACACTATTCTAATATTCTAACGGTTCTAACTAGTTGCTGGTCATTAATTTTGATGATACATGCGGGCATTGCAGATATACAGTTATCAAATATATTTGTATATAAAAATTATATCGTATCCAAAACACGCTTAATCGCACAACAAATTTCAATTTTATTCTTTGCTTTAATTATCCCATTCATTGTTAATTAACGATTAATTATCATATGAGTCATCACGAACAACGTGCAAATGTACGAAATGGTAAGAATTTGATTAATGGAGGTAAGTGTGTCATTGGATCGACGAATGGTACCGTTATCGCAAGCACTGTCAATACATAGTAATGGACTACGCCTTCGTTTTATATTGAGATTCTCCGTCTTCGATCGCATGTGCAACAACATCACAAATCTTCTGAACGAATTTAAAACAAGCCTCTTGGACTTTTGACACTTTTTCGATAATTACTTAGACATGCATTATAGATATATATTATAAGCATGATGATAGTTGAACAATTTTTTTTAATATTACAAACTGTTACTCGTTCTGATACAAGCACCTTACCGTTAGATTGCACAATTTTAATAGTCTTTTTTCCAAATTTTTGACAGTCTCAATGGCAGCCGGATTTTCCTGAGAATCCTGAATCTAAAGCGTTGCTCCCTTTTTGGGGCACAGTGAAACGCTAACCCAGTAAATTCGACCCCTTCCATGTCCTCCCAAACCATCCCGCATATATAGCCGATGTGACGGTGACATTTTTTTATTTCTCGAACGATTATCAAACGACGTGTAATGGTAGCGAGTTTTAGTGATTTGCAATAATTATTGTTGCTACTGTGTCAGTGATTCTCATATTTATTCATACAAAATTAGTGCAACGGTGAGATATTTTAATTGCAGATGTTTATTTTTTTATAAGAATATTACGTTCTCTGGTGTGAATGAAAAATTAATTTGTGTTACAGTTAATGACGATTGAAAATTTTTTTCAATTCGTAAAATTATCATTTATATCTTATAGCTCTTTTAATAATCAGTGATTCGTGAACTTATCGGCATTTATACTAAAGTATATCGATGCGAATTTTGAAAGGAAAATCTTGTGATAAAAATTATAATTACGTTGAGTCGATTTATTATATCGATTGTTAAAAATTTGTTTGATGTTCAACACACTAATTTTTATTTCGTGGCACTTTGAGATATTGTAAACAAAATTTTGATGGTAGCAATTTAGTATCGAATCAACCTGGTCATGATGAGATAATTTATAATTCACAGTGACCCTAATGATAGTTTCCAGTAAACGTTAGAAAATGATTGCTTTCACATAGTTATTTCGAAGCAATGTACCCCAATGAGTTTTTAAAACGTCATTGACTGTGCTGTTTCGAAGCAACTCTGAAAAAGGGCGGTATCCGCTATCTAATTGTCATTCACAACGTCTTATGCGTTTCGAATTCCGAGGAGAAAATCATGATTGAAATTATCTCCACGTAACGATGAAATGTTGCCATTACCCTAATGACATAAAAACAATCAAAGAACAAACTTCCTTATCGATGTTGTATGAAATTCTGTGCACTATCCTTGTTGTATACTGAATATTGTGACACAACAACAAAATTAGTATCCGCAACAAAATTTCTTTAAATACAGGACCCAAAAGTGAATCTATCACAATGACATCAAAGGACCAAAGATGGCGGACGTGCTGTCTGATTTTTGTTTTAATCAACATCGTAACATCCACAACACCTGCAAACCACAAAGAACCTTCGGAAGACTCAACCTTGCCAATGGAAGCAAGATCAGAACCGAATGATCTAGATTTGAATGAGATGAAATCAAAGAATATCGATGAATCAAAGTCCAATGAAAAAAATGATAAACCAATCGCACCAACTGTGGGAGAAGAACGAGGATTCCATAGTATTAAGTCCAGTATGAAAGACAGTTATCTCGATGCCCTGGAACATTCCCATACAAGTCAAGATCCTAACGAAGGAGTAGTCAGGGTGGATACCCGACCAAAATCTTCAAGAATTATTCGACGTGAATTTGTCCAAGGACCAATTTACAGACCGGAAGGATCATCAAAGGATCCTGACAGAGTATCCTTTGAATCATCAAACGACCTATCTTCGTCTTATGGTCCACCGACGGGTAGCTATTTGCCACCACAGGATTCTGCAGCATCTTATAGCCCCAAAGATCCAAGTGTTTCTTATGGGGTTCCTGGTCCTGTCGGTCCAAGTCAGCCACCCTTTCTACCAACCCCTAGTGACTCTTATTCGCTGCCTGTTCAATCTTCGGTCAATTTCAATAACCAGAATTATGGACCACCTCAAAATTCTTATGGGGCACCCAATCCTGGTTATTATGGTCCTCCGGTACCTCAGAATTCTTATGGGGCGCCAAGCAACTATTTGCCCCAGCAACCACAGCAAGGTGAGGCAAGAGGTATCGTATTGAATTTTTTAATCTTATCGGATTTTAGAATAATTATTTATCGTACGTGTTGACAAGCTTTGCTTCGGTAAAAAAATATTACATTTTTTTTGTAAAATTCTGATAATGCTTGAGGTGTACGGTGTTTTATTTTTTCAGGTTATCCAGCTCCGGTTTACGGTGCCCCGTATGCTCTGCCGAATATACCACAACTCCCATCTTTTCCATCTATAGATTTCAGCTGGCCGCTTGCACTGAAACTTAATGCCTTCACAATCGCAAAAATTCTTCTGAAACTCGTTATATTCAAAATGATTGTTAAATTCATCGCGTTGATCTGTCTACTCCTCTTCATTCCGAAATTGGAGATTATCAAGAAGAAAACAGAGAATGACGATGAGGAACGTAGTGGCGTCAATTCATGTGAGTAAAAATTATTTCTTATTGGCAATGTATTGTGCAACATTTTTTTGGTTATCTTAAGATTATCTTAAATTATATTTTAATTTTAGCAAATTCAACATTGGACCGTCTCAATGTTCTGACATCTATGGTGATGAGTTCCATTGATAAACACGAGAACGAAAATGCACAACAGGAGGAAAGCTGTGAAGGTTTTGGCTGTCGGATTAAAAAAGCTCTGATCTTCAATGATTCCTGGAAGGATTATTTAAAATTATTTAAAAGTTATGTTGTCGAAGAACAACGAGTCAAGAAACCTACAAAATTGTCATAAACTTTTCTAGATCTGTATTACGTATCATTTTTCATCTTGAAAATCATTCATCATACAGTAACAATAATCTGTAAATTATTTATTTATTTATTTATACGAATCAAATATTTTTATTATTTTATATTTGACATTTGCCATTACCTGTTCAAATGACAGTGTCAACAATAAAGAAAATATGATTTGCACAAAAATTGTGTTTTGCGTCAAAACAAACACAATACACTCCGATATATCTTGTATTACCAAAAAACGACAACTTTTCCGCTACTTAAACTCGTTTCTGTCAATGTTGAAAGTCAGATAATACGCAACAAGACCACGGAGGATGTGAATTATGCAGTGACTAATATAATTGCATAATGAAACGGATAGTAGCTGATTGGTGAATAAGAAACTGGAAAGGAC
Source organism: Trachelus troglodyta (assembly GCA_030142635.1). Classification (NCBI taxonomy): domain Eukaryota; kingdom Metazoa; phylum Arthropoda; class Insecta; order Hymenoptera; family Cephidae; genus Trachelus; species Trachelus troglodyta. The sequence continues at coordinate 3,368,025 of JARQTJ010000356.1, forward strand.
AGGACAGTATTTCCAATTGAAAATAATTGTCAAGGTCGCCGTAGCATAGGCATATGCGATCTATTTACTCATATGTGGTATCAGAGATCTACTTTTCCCTTGCATTAAAAAAAAAAAGAATACAAAAAATCGTTCACACATATTGCGCCGCTAATCGATTGAAACTAGTAGATGATTGCGCAACAGCACACAAGGTATTAGAAAATAAATACACAATTAATAAGTTGCTATAGGTCAACAAAAAGCATAAAGTAAACTATCAAAAAATATAACAGACAAAAGTGTCATCTGTCATCATCACGTGTTATTAAAAAATTAAAAATTCGCAATTTTGATTTTATCAACAATCAAAATGTTGTTCAGTCCTTTCCACTTCCTAATCACCTACCTTTCTTAATAATCGTAAACGTTAATTACAAAAAATTTGAGCAATATTGTATCTCATAAAGATTTGTTGTTCTTGTACAAGTATCACAATAATTTTGCACGTGTCCAATCAACATGTATAGGACCTATTATTTTTTGTATCTCACATCACAATGCTCATTTATTCTTAATATATGAACTTCCAGTCACAAACTTTACAGACTCACAAATAATTCTCTTTGACTGAATTAATTATCATCATCGTGTCATGTCACAAACATTCATTTCGAACGTTTACCACCATCTGACCATTACCGCTCGTTTACCTTTCTGACTAACGCGCACTCATGTCAGTCGTTATCAGCCGCGATTTGCTCCAGATTTGTCTCGTAGTTTGCAGACCTCTTTTTGATTCGTACGTTTCCATGGCGTGATTCAATCCAGTCTCATCCCGATGAATGGACCAGTAAATTGTTAGATCATCAGCGATAGAAAAGTGGTCGGGGGGGAAGTATGCGAGACGAGGATCGGCACTTACGGGATGGACGGGGGTGGTAGGGGGAAGGAATAAATTCTATTGGGGGAAGGTACGGGGGTCGTAAATCGAAAGGTAAAACCCACGGGAGACAACAGTTTGATTTGATAAATTCAAAATGGACCAATCAACTAGCATTTAGGGTGACCGTAAAACAGATTTTCATTCATCAATCTTCTAATGATGCGAAAAATTCACGCTCTGAGGGTCGGTGTAACTTTGAAGTGTGCGATCTGATCAAACGGATAATTTTTATTTTTAATTCAATTCGAGGTCGAAAAACTGACGACGAACGAAGTCGAGAGTATAATTTACCGGTTTGAACTGAGCTGCACGTTGTGATTCTTGGCGGGACTGGTGGGGGTACTGGCGATTCACTATAAACGCGATCGGATAGCTTCACAGAATCCAGTCATCTTTCGTTTGCAATCGAATAACTGTCCACGTGATCGAAAAAATTTGACAAATTTTCTTTTGTTTATACAAATATATCATAATGAAACTGGCTATTGTTTTGGGTGAGTTTTTTTTATTGTATTACTCTTTAATCGACCTTGACCTTCCGTAACACCGTTATTTAATTAATTTCTTTTTATTTATAAAAATTTTTATTGTTTGTCATGTAATACATTTTAATTGGCACTTGAATCTGTATTATACGTAATACGTATATTTATCGATGTTACGAGTTTCATTTTGCACGTTTTGTATTTAAACAATAATTTTTTTTGCTTAGATTTTCTGATCGCGAATGAACGTTGCTAATGAAATACATGGAAGTTCCGTTTTATTGTTTGTCATAATGTTTTATGTATTTTGGAGCGATTGTATCGTTGTCACTTTTTTCTATGTCCCGTGACAATCAAGCAATTTATTAACCATAGCTTGACGTCGATGTCCGGAAGTTCGTAGAATTTATAAAAAAAAGGATGACAGAACTAGGACCCCGCTGTATTTGTCGATGCGTAAACTCTCGCTCATTGTAGAATTAATGCATGAATGAATAACCGGCTTGTTGCAAACATATGACTGTAGGCAGTAAAGACGAATTTGCTACGAGTGGCAATCATTCAATAAAACCTTGAATTAAGGTCGCAACATACGCGCTTGAGGCTCTTGTGAATTTTGCAGGGATTATAACGTGTGACGGTTCAAGCTGAAACAATGAGTTGTATATTGTATGAATATAAACATTGTATAGTTATACAATTTGTATGTTGCTACTCCGCCTTACAGTACGATACCATTACGAAAGCAAGAATATTCCTGGAACACGTAACTACCTATTATTGAAATACGACATGGTTTAATTTACTTTTTTTCCCTTTTTACCATTTTTTTTCTACCAAATATTTCCGAGAATAATTAACAGCAGTTAACGCATGTATGTTAATTTTCGCGAGTCGGTACAATACCATAGTGACTATTCGAGGAAAAAATAGATATTAATCAAGGAAGTGAGAAATAAAAAACATTTTTTGGATTTATGAGAATTCAAAGATTTCAGCGTATTTGATTTGTCTGTGTATTGAAAAATGTACGAAGAATCGAATTCCAATAAATAAATGAAAACAATTTGAATTAAGAGCATTGGGTTCAGATTGCGTATTGTTACTTGATAATGTATTTTCTTTTTTTTTCGCATAGCACTGGCAGCCGTTTGCCTTGCCACTGTGTACGCATTGCCTGCTGACAAGCAAGCAAAGGATGTCAAGGATCCGGCAATGGCCGCGAAAGACGTCAAAACTTCAACGGGAGCTGCTAAGGACATAAAGGATCCGACCACCGCCTCCAAAGACGTGAAGGATGCGATAAAGGATGCCAAAAAGAACAAGAAAGAATGTGCCAAACAATGTAATCCCTCTCTCGAAGAACCAATCTGCGTTCACGATCCAGCTAATCCCAACTTCAAGCCAAGAACCTTTATCGGTCAATGCGCTCTTGACGTTGCCAATTGCGAAAACGGTTCCAGTAAGTTGAGAGGAGAAAAGCAAAAACTTTTTTCAATTTCTTGTATCATTGTTACTTAACAATCAAATTCAATTCAATGTCATTTTATACAATGCTCGCTTCCTTTTTGTGATTGGACAATTTTGTATTTAACTCCAGCTCGAGAATTAAGGCTTCATTGTGACATTCAACTGCACTAATTTTCTAATCAGCGACCTATTAGCAATTGTTTAATTTTTTTTTTCCTTTTTCCAGAATGGGTTGTTAAGAGCAAGGGTGAGTGCCCTGGATCTGGTGGCGTCAGACTTTCGTAAACATTCGATTAGCACTTCCCAAGGACAACAACAGGAATGTGAATGGACTCTCGATTCTGTCTACGGATCCTACATAATACTATCGTACAATCAGCTTTCTATATGTGTGGTTTACAACACAATTGTTAATATATACCGCGAACATTAATATGTAATATAAATATATATTGAATATATAAAATTCGCTAATTATTATTGCATATAATTGGAATTGGTGTCTGTGAAATTGAAGAAATATCAAGATATTAATGAGCAATTGAATTTTTCTTGATTTCCTTCAAATTGTACAATATACAAACATTGTACAAGGTACTACAACTTTGTGTTTGCATACAAGTTGTGATACTGCAATGTTCTTTGTTTATTGTTTTTCTACAATTTTGTCAATTAAATTCTATAATCGGTGACGGTTTTCTGTTTCTTTTCTTTTTATTGATTGTCAGTAAGCATTCCCAAGAATTACAATAAGTAACAGATCATAATTAGACATTTTTCAATTTTCTTCAACATGCGTTTACCTTTCGTACAAAAGCACCGAATAAACAATTTTTTATCATCGATGACACAAAACAGTAAAATATTACAACAAAAATTCTCATCGCAAGTTTTTGTATGGAGCGTAACAAATTATAATACAAGAAAGCATAAATATTGTTGAAAAGTTCGAATATTTAATATGACAATATGAATCTGTGTAACCGGACCTCAATCTCCATTATGAACCCATCATAGTTTGTTCCTGTCATAACAATAATTATCAAATTAATAAGCGTTTCAATGAGGATGCGACTGGTCCATGGTTAGTCGGGCACAACGTGCACTTAGTACGGATCAGTCTTGATAATTTTCGTCTGAAAGCCATCGCCATGTATTTTACCCCTCGGATAATATTTTTTCTATGTTTCTTATCGATCACTTGTTGTACCTTGTGTCCAGAATTTTTGAGCGCGTGTCTTGATGCTGAAATGAAACACGTTATCGGAACCGAAACTAATATCGAGGATGTGCAAAGCAGAATTTCAGGATTGGAAAGAAGACTGAGAGCAATTGAACAGCCAGGTAAACAATAAAATGTTTATATGTACCTGTGTCATTATTGTTTGAATCATTGTATAATCTCATTGTCAATTGTATAGAACATCGGTTGTATCAAAATACATTGTATGCTCTGATAAATCGTAATTAATCCGTTATCATTCGTGTCATCAGTCTGGCAAATCAGAGGACGACTTGGCGATTGGGAAATTTGTGCCGAAGGACCCTGTCGCTGTATTCCTGAAACAAAATCTTTGTCTTGTTGGAGATTCGGCTTGATGGACATTCCACCTACGCAATTAGTACCTGAAGATGTCTTAAAATTGTACGTAAATTCTATGCACTCGTTACTCACTAAAGAGTAGATGTTAGGAGTTTTGTATTATAATAATAATAACATGATAATAAAATATACATAATGCATTGTTATACCTATGATTAAACGTTGATTAATATTTAAATGTTATCAATTAATTTCAGGGATCTAGGAAGCAATCAGATGACTGCAATACACAGGGATACTTTTTTAGATTTGATTCATCTTACTTACTTGTGAGTCTCTATGATATTATTACTATTTTCTATTAATTAATTAATTAAATTTTTCTTATCATCGTATCGTTGTTGTCGAAATTTTTTTAGGGATCTTAGCAACAATTTCATAGAACATCTGCCCCTCAGTTTATTCTTCTCGCTGCACAGTATGACGCATCTGAAACTCAGCAAAAATCTTCTTCGCGAATTACATCAGAATCAATTTCTGCGTATGCGGCATCTTCACATCGTGTAAGTTTCGTGTTGAATAAAAATAATAAGTACCTGAGAACCTGTGATAAGTGAAATTTTTTACTTTCTAGCGATATTTCATTTAATAAGCTACGCACTCTTCCGGAAGGACTTTTTCTAACCAATGGCGCTCTAGTCGTACTGGATCTCACGTCCAACAGAATTTCGACTTTAACATCAGGAATTTTTTTAGGTTTGTAAATAGAAAGTTAAAAATTATCAAACAGTCTTATAAATGACATGTTTTTGATTTTCATAATTAATCAAGGTCTACGTAACCTCGAGGAACTTCTACTTGGAAAAAATCACTTGACGTCATTGCCATTAAAAATCTTCGATGAACTCTACAATTTGAAGTCATTACGATTAGATGAAAATCATCTTCAAGCATTGCCATCGAGTCTCTTTCAGGATCAGATAAATCTTCAGGATCTTAATTTGCGTGACAATCGTCTCACAGAGATTGAATCTGGACTGATGATGTCACTGTCGAAATTAGAGATCCTGGAACTGTCGACCAATCGTATCGCTCGAGTAAGATTTCTTAAAGTTCCGTTTCTAACGGTAAAATATATTTATATTTAACATGATTTATTTTGACAGATCGATCCAGCTGCGTTACAGGGTCTTACGTCTCTTAAGGAATTGCAACTTGGACAGAATCATATAAAAAAGATACCTCAAGGTCTCTTTCAATCAGTACCATCGTTGGAGCGATTGATCCTTTATGCAAATGGAATAGAGACTTTATCAAATAATGATTTTCAAGGATTGTCTAATCTGACAACCTTATTCCTCCATGCAAATCATTTAAGAGTTTTGCATCCTGACGTTTTCATGGATACGCCAAATTTGAAAAAATTGTAAGTATCAAAATAATTTAATCGGAAGCCAGATTTGTATTATCTACACTACAAATTTATTTCCACTATTAACACTTTCACTGCCACGTTAGTCATATATGATCGGCCATGGTTTTTCCTGTGGCGCCATGGTGGTCATTGGTGACTGGAGCGCTTGAACTTTTTTGAACTGTAAAAATTGAATGAAAATTGACAATTAGTACATTTTGAATATCACCGATAAATAGAAGATACTTTGAAATTAAAATTGCCCATTGAACAATTAAAAATTTGTATTAGAATATCAATAAAAAAATATTAGAACAAATCTTGCATCTAACGGTGCACTATGTTAAAACATTGTAAACATAAATGTGGCTCATCAATGCAATATGGACAGTAGGTGGTCACCTTTTTGGTCCGAATTTTAGCAATTTTTTATCCTAATAATTTAACATTTTTTTTTAAAACACTGCAAAATTTTCGTACCAGGTACGCTTGCCCTTCTTTCTTCTGCATTTCGTGCCGCAATCTTCGTCGAAAAAGTGTATTTGACGACTCCAATGAATGGTACTGTGTAAGGTGCATTGCGAGTGCCATTCTAAATTCTGATACCTTGATTTTTGTTTTTGTTGTTAGTTTATAGAGTAACATCGCGTTTAAAATTGATGTATTCAATAATAACTCTAAAGCTAATTTTATATACCACTTGAGGTTTCTTCTGTGTCGTGTGGAATATGCTATTATTTGATCTGATAAATCTACAGCGCATTTTTCTATGTTGTAATCTACAACTACTATTAGTTTATTGCAAACATAATGTTTTTGCGGACCTCTACCATTTCAGCCCAATGATTCATCGATGCGTATCTCTTCATCTAAATCATAGTATTTAGAAAAATGTTGATTTAGTATATCAACAAGCTGTCTTATCTTATATAGTCTATCATTTGTGTTTGCTGTTTGACTATTTGTAAAATTTAAGAATCGTAAAAGTAACTCAAACCGATTTCTCGACATAACTGTTTTTGAAAAAGATTGGCAGTAGGTGCACTAATAGGCGTCATATTTCGGTAACTTGAGCAGGCTCATTCATATTGCTAGTCCGAAAAACCGTTTCATTTCATTTTTGTCAATTAATGTCCATTTATCTAAAGGAGTGAATCTCCTATTTTACATGTATTGTTCAGCATATCTATTGGTCTCATTGAAAATTATATGTAGAATTAGTAAGCAAAGTAAAAAATGTGTGGCTCATTACCCCCAATTTGTAGACCAGTTTTGGATTTTACAAATGCGATTACATTTGCCACTGTTTGTGTTCTTTATTTGACCATTCGTTATCGTATATATTATATTCATTTTTATTTTTAATATTCGTTTCATCCTCAGTGTCCGTTTCGATTCGGCGCTGCCTTATCGTGGGCGAAATGTGGAGTATTCCGTCTTCTGATATTTCATTTTAAGACAAGTCCTCCGATGAAGACTTCTCGGATACACTCGAAAAATATTCAATGTTTGCAACCATATCTTTGAGAGGTAATCTACGAATATTATTATAAACACACCTCAGAAAATAATCGTAAACACTGCTTTATAATCATATAATTGAAGTTAGAAGTGTGCACTATTTTTAAATAATAATACGAATGCGAATAGTTTGCTAAAATAAAGGAAGCCTTATTTCAATTTTTATCAACCGTTACCAAGGTTATTGGTGATCACCCGTGACCACCAATAAGATAAACGCTCCATTGGGTAAGCACGTTGTTTTATATCATCAATTTATTATTATTTTGGAATTATATGCTTTGAATAATAAAAATACTCCCATGGAGTCCTGAGCAGAACATGTGGTTTCGACGTGGCAGTCAAAGTGTTAATAGTTGCATTCTACATATAATATAGACTATGACAGTTTCAATCAATAATTAATTATTTGATATTCACAGGCATCTCGAGTCTAATTACCTGTCATACCTACCAGCACGAATACTCGACGCTATGGTTGACATTCAACAATTACGACTTGCACGAAATCCGTGGCACTGCGACTGCGGTGCTGCGTACCTTGCCATGTGGCTTCGCAAACGTTATCTCGCACATCTGAAAAATCTTCATGTCGTGATAGAAGATGCGACTGCGAGCCTCGAGAGCGAATCCAACTTTTGGGAATTCGGCGGTGGCGCCGTCTGTCGCGGCCCGGGAACACTTGGCGGGAAACTTTTGATTCAGTTATCATTTCATGAACTATGCGAAGGCCAATGGGCATCGATGCAGGGACTGGTTCCTCGACTGCCACTGGATACTATAACTACGATTACATCGTACTCCGTGAGTCGTTAAATTTCTTATCTTTCGATCAAATATCCAATTTGCGCGTATTAACGTTCACCAATTGTTTCAGGTACGTCGCTAACAAAATTTAAACGATTCAAGTGTCACCGACCATTTTAATGACTATCCGCTAATTACGTCTATTAACGGTACTAGATATAAGATTTTCAAAATGACTATTGATAAGAGTGCGTAATGGAAAAATGTTTGAGTTTTTATAAAAGTTCAATGAATTATCCTTGACGCTTATTCAACTATTTTTCGTTTCAATTTAATCTACTTTTTTCTCATAATTATTATTTTAATTGCTCAATCTATTAGTCTAGATATTTTAAATAGTTGTAATCTAACGATAACAAGGGAATAAGTATAATCCGGTATGTCGTAATCATTCAAGTCTTATAGAACGCATCTCACATTATAAATTCCACGAGTGTGTATCCAACTTTTTAGTATAGAAAAAGTACGCACAAACTGTTTCTATTTATGGGACTGCGCACCGAGTATACAGTTAGATATAGGTACGGCACTATTGGACGGAACCGGAATTGGAGGGCAGGGAGGGAGGATTGAATCTCACGAACTTCGAGCGTTCAGTTCTTGTTGAACCGTTCCTGGAAATGGCTGCGTGCGATCGATCTCACGTATATGAGATTCTGGAGAGCCTGCTGAAGATCCTTAAAAAGGAAGATGTTTTTGTTACGACCGATAAGAATCCCGTAGTGCAATTCTTACATCCGCCCGAGCTCGAGGTAAACGTCAGCGATATTGATTATTTAATTATTTCTCAATATTGTAATTGGAATAATATTAGAAAACTTATTCTATAGATAGTTTTCAATTATTGTTTCGATTGTCGTAATTTTGTATCATTCATTGATCTAGAATTCGCGAGAAAATTTAATTTGAATATTTCTCTAACTCGTATTTCCATATTAAGAATTGTCATTGGTTATTTAAGTGAAAGTTGCATTGCACATGCACTCGATTCGTGATAAGGTATGAGAAAACTGGATTCTGCAAGAGTCAACAACACGATTGCACTTTGATACATATAACGACGAGCGCTGATATATGACTTGTCAATTATAAGTTCAGTGATTAATTATAGACCATATTACTATAGGAAATTAATACATATTTTTATTCGACGCAATCATTAATTATCTGCTGCATATTATTTCGATGCACAGCGACTAGTGCAATTACTTGAAATAAAATATTCATAGATACTCGTCAGGTGTCATTAGTCTGACACCAGTCACGTTAATCACGTCTGTTGCGTTTGTATGACTTTGATTCAGTCGAATTAAATTGCTTTTTAATTAATCTTAATTAAACTGTATTATACTGTCAACAACTATAATTAATTATTCACACTTGCTCCTCCTGTGTGAACGAGACTCGTGACACCTGAGATTGTCGTTATCTATATTAGATGTTGACAAAAAAATGCACTATCGCTTCCTTATCATTGTATCTCAATATCAGTTTATTGTCCCCAGAAACAATTACCAATTCGCTTGAAAGAGGAGGGAACGAGTTTGAAGGAAATAGAAAAAATTTTACAATCAATTGTCAGATACTCAGTGAAGACATCAAGTCCTCATTTTCATAATCAACTTTATGGAGCAGTTGACGAATATGGAATTGCAGGTGCTTGGTTGACAGAGGCTCTCAACACTAGTCAGTGAGTAAAGATATTTATTTTATAGACTAGTCTCTTGTTTATTAATGTTGAAAAATTCTATTTACTCATCAACAACAGATACACGTATGAGGTGGCTCCTGTCTTTACGTTGTTTGAAAGAGAGGTGATCGAACGTTCATTGGAACTGATTGGCTTTCCGGAAGTCCCTGAAGGAGATGGAATTTTTTGTCCTGGCGGAAGTATGTCAAATATGTATGGCATGGTTTTGGCACGGTACTCCGTCAAACCGGATGTCAAGACTAAAGGACTATTTGGAATTCAACCGTTAGCCTGTTTTACGAGTGAAGCTGGTCATTACTCGATCACCAAAGGTGCCCATTGGCTGGGACTAGGGACAGAGAGTATTTATCAGGTATGAGTAAAATTGAATTTAAGTTTACTTTTTGTATTCTCTTTTCTAACTATTATTGTAACAGGTCAAAACAGACGAATGGGGTCGTATGGATCCGCAGGAGCTAAAAAAGGCTATAGCGAAAAGTCGTGAGGATGGTCGTCTGCCATTTTTTGTAAATGCAACTGCAGGCACAACTGTTTTGGGATCGTTTGATCCACTTCCGGAAATATCAGCCATTTGCAAAGCAGAAGGACTCTGGTTACACGTTGACGTTTGTATAAGCATAACATAACGAATTCCAAAATTTTTATCTTTGATTCTAAAAGACAAATCTGTATTTCAGGCATGCCTTGGTGGGACTTTGTTGCTTTCTAGAAAATATAGGGATCGACTTGAAGGAATTGAACTGTGGGTATCAGTTTTTTGAAGGAAAAAAATATATTGGTCATGCTTTGTAATTTTGCTTGTTCTTTCTGAGATATTCGCTTCTGCTTCAGAACCAATTCTGTGGCCTGGAATCCACACAAAACGCTTGGTGCGCCGTTACAATGCTCTTTATTTTTAGTTAAGGGTAAAGACATTCTTCACAAAGCAAATAGCGCAGGCGCTACGTATCTCTTTCAACAAGATAAATTTTATGACGTATCTTGGGACACCGGCGATAAGAGTGTCCAATGTGGAAGAAAGGTACTTTATGCTTTTTCTGTGTTTCCAATGTTGTTTTTAGTATTAAATAATAAGAAATGAAATTTGAAGGTGGATGCTGCGAAATTTTGGCTAATGTGGAAAGCTCGAGGAAACAGAGGATTTGAATCTTTGATAAATAAGGCTATGACAACGGCTGAGTATTTTTTAAATAAAATTCAAAATAGAGAAGGCTTTAGATTGGTTTTACCAAAATTTGAGGGCAATGCCGTTTGCTTTTGGTAAGTAATCAGTACAAACATTTATTTCTGATGTTATTAACGTATCTAATAATTCTATATGATGTACAGGTACATTCCACCTAGCATGAGGGGGCTTGAGGAAACGGAAGAATGGAAAAAGAAGTTGCACACAATTGCGCCGAAAATCAAAGAGAGGATGATTCTGGATGGCTCTATTATGATTGGCTACACGCCATTAGGCTTTAAAAATTTTGGAAACTTTTTACGCATGGTTGTTACTTGCCAGCCTCCAGCATCTCATTCAGCAATGGACTTTGCAATTGAACAGATTGAAAAGTTTGGAGCAGAGTTGTAAGGGTAAGAGGACAAATTTGTCTTGTAAGATGTATCGATTGATAATAAAACTACCGATAAGCATTTAGCGTGTGCTTCGCTTTATTATAACCGACCGCGTATCCTCGACGGCTGAGTAGAAAAAATGGAGGACACGCAAGAACCCAAATTGTCCCAGTCAAAGCCGTCTCTTAAAATCGTCCCTGACATCCCTGACAAACTCGTCCGCTCAGCTAGTCGCCAAAACTAGCCTTAGTTCTGAAATAATCCGTTAAGGGGAGTGGAACACAAGTTACTTCGAAGAAAGGACATTTCTGAATCGTCGGGAAGTTAGCGTCAAAGGATAAAAATGTATATGTTTGTAATGTTAAAAAAAGCGCTCCTTAAATGCTAGTTACATTTTCCTAATCGCTCCACTGCTGTTATACAGAAGATAAAAAATATTCATTAAAAGAGAACAATATTTTTGTATTGCTATTCCAAGTACCAAGCACCTTTCCATTTGATTTGTTAAATGAATTAATTGCTCTCAATTTACTCCATTTTTCTTTGTAATTTGTATTTTATTTTATTGAAGCATCTTCCAATAACAAGTAAAATTTGATTTTCACAATATGGTTCATTTTCAAACACAAATTACTTATGCCCTCAGGCATAAGGCCAAAAAAGAAAAAGAAGAAGAAGGAAGAGAGAAGAAGGATAAAATTAGTTGCACGGAAATACTGAAAATACGAAACATTGAATAAAGCCTTCCAAACACTACAAAGTATCATTGGATCTTGACTTATTTTCAAAATTTATTCAAAATATAAAATTGAGGCTAAATCAAAAACTTGCATAATATACAGAGTAGATAAAAATTGAATTGAAATTGTAGAATATCGAAAAAGAATTTCGTTCAAATTGAAATATTAATAAATTAGGTGTTTGGAACACTAAAACAATTAATTAAGTCAATAAAGTAAAATATGAACAATTAGCAATCAGAAATTCCGGCCGAGCATATTTAGAAGCGCTGGCAATTGTCCAAAATTGTGTGCGCGCAAATTCGTTGCGCAGGACTCGGCAAGTGGGAGCAGGCGGATGGTGGGGGGAGCGCTGGAGGCAGGACTTGGACTCGATGCGCTCATTCCTCCTCGAGCCGGTCTCCTATACTGGTCTCTGGGAAGCAATCCTCATATCCATCTCCAACCTTCTATTTCTATATTTATTTCTTCTTTACTTCCATCTTTCTTTATCTGTAATTCTTTACTTTCTGATTTGTCTCTTTTCTTATTTCTTCTCTACTTTTATACCCCTATTCCTTACTTTACAACTTTTTAACTCCTTTATTTCTATGTTCCCTTCTGTCTTCTCGTTTCACTCTATTCCCTCTTACTTTCCATTGTGCTTGTCTTACTTCTCCTATTTCCTTGG
>JARQTJ010000357.1:15713-65388 GCA_030142635.1 Trachelus troglodyta
TCCTTTTCTTTTGGTTACTTCTAAATTCTTGTTATCAAATTTAAAGGCCTCGCTAGCCACTACGGCCTACGTAACACTTGTGTTAAAAAGCGCATCTCAAAAGACCTATCACGCCCTGGATTATGTTCAATGTCTACCATTGCACTAGAAAACAGTGATCCATTAAAGTGTTTCAGGAATAAAAAAATTAACAAGAACATATCGAGCAATCTGATTTATTTTCGATGACCACTCTATTTACAGAGTGATAACATTTTAACCATGACGAGAAATACATCATGACATCATTGTCATCACTTGGAGCAACTTAAGCTACTTTTTTACGACCACTGAAGAGCTAACATCACCTCATCAGTATCATATTTACTTACGACTCATGATTATCCCCCAATCACATAACCGAGAATGGAGCCATTGCAGATGCATTAACTTAATGCAAAATAAATAAACATCGTAGTCAAGTATACGGTTTAACAATGATATCAGGGAAGATAATCGAATTTGTCTAAGTTTTTTTTTCTAGGAGTATTGATCTGAAAATGATCGTCTGGTTTGTTAACGATCATCGATGCTTAGGCAACGCCAAGCTTTTTCTTAAGGGATTCTGGCATCTCTGGTGGAGGTGGTCGGGGCATGCGCAGCCAAACTTTGACAGCGTCGTAGATGAACCACTGAGCAGCAGTAAGTGTACCTATCATAACAATCCTTGGAGCAAGACCCTTCCAGACACCGGCAAAGCCAAGTTTCCTCAATACATCACCCGCAGTCGCTCCCTTTTCTTGATTCAACTTTGATACAACCTGTTCATCATTAGATTTGCAAATGTTATTACAGCCAATAAATATTTTGTACAAATGTTGAAACAATGAATAACTTTCTAATTTATTTAAAATCCTTTACTTACTGAATCGGCAGGATGAGACACAACAGCACAAAATACACCAGCGATGTAACCAGCAGCGAAGGTAACAATAAGTTGTTCACCTTTTGTACAATCTTGACGAGGCTTGGGCACGACATATTTATACAGCAATTCGACAGTACGTTCGAAACAGGCGAATTTCATCATTGTGTATGGGATTTGACGAAGCCATAAAGGAACTAAGCCCTTATAGAATCCACCAAGACCTTCATCGGCGTACATTTTGGGGAATGCTTCGCGTAATGTATTTGCATAACCAGGCATCGTCTGAATTCTGACCTAGAATTTGAATGAGTTTATTAAATTTGTGCAATTATACCCTGACTACAAGTAACATATACACGTACTTTATAAAGCAGGAAAAAGGGAAATGTTAGGAATCAGATAGAGGATCAAGGTTCGTCGAACGCACATCTTCGAAACACAAATCAATCTTGAATTCATGCTCTTCACTATAGAAACAGTTTGATTCTATAAGGATACCATCATTTATATGCGAATCATAGAAGCAACATACCTTTGCAGCTTCCATTGGTGCCAAACCAATATCAGCAAAGAATTCGGCAGAAGCAGAAGAAACAAGATAAAGGGTGGTTCTGTATTCGTATGACAACTCTTCGCCAGCAAGAGCTGAATAGTACACCTTGAAGACCTCATACAGACCGAATTTAAACATACCCTGAATTGAATAACCGAAGAATGTAGGAGCCCATCCTCTAACAAGACCTCGGCTTCCATCCTCAGCAAGTGTAACCTAGAAGTTAAAACAGTTAATAATTTTTAAATATTCTTCTGAAATATCAAATGTCACGAAATATTATCAAATGGAATGTCTTACTCGGAATCCATTAAAGACTGATTTGTACTTAGCAGGATCCACTTGAATACGGCATTTTACTAAATCCAATGGAGTAACCATAGTGTGGGTAATTCCACAAGACAAAATACCACCGAAGCCGCATAGCAAAAAGTAATGGTTCGATCCAAATTCACAACTGTCTGCAATAATAATAATAAATATGTAAAAACGAACAAGAAGGTTACTATGTTATAATGGGACTTGCGTTAGAAGAATTAAACAAATAATTATTATGAATCCTAAATTTGTTTCAAGATAATGACATTAATTTAACATAGATCAAGATACTAATGTAAACTGACACAAGACTATTTTTATCATAATTTATCTTTAGAATAATCTTCACAAGATTTCCAGGATATATACATTTGATACATTGATACATAACGTATTGATTAAAATCTTTAACCCTGCAGAAACAAACTAAATTTTTGAGGTACACAAAGGACACACAGGGGTTCAATGGACTATGTTTTCTTTCTGACATTGCTTGCATTCTAGTTATCAAATTTTAAAAAGTTGGAAATATTTGAAAATCTTAGACTCTATGTAAGAGGTTCATACTAATTAAAAGCTATATTCGCGCTAGAAAAAGAGTGACTGTAACTAAGGATGCTACATCAACAGGAAAGTACTCAATTTCTCAAATCAATTCTAATCATTAATACAAGAATTAATATTGCTTATTATTGCTTATATTCGAAAGAAACTATTTATTATTAAAATATTGATATTTTAAAAACAAAAATGTATAAAAGAAATATTAATTGGACGTCTGGGAAATTAAAAATTTAATTACGTAAAAAAAGAATTTAGTTAAATTATTTATAAATCATTAATTCCAATTTATACAAATTTTAATAATAAATTTGAATTAACAGAAAACAAAACTAAACAGCACATAAGTGCTAGTCATCTTTCAGATGCTTAAAGACTTTTATACGGTACGTATTATCTGAAAAGTATACTATACAAAATATCGATCAATACAGGCTAAAACATCGATTCTGAGAGAATTCGAGTTTCAATCGACATCCCTGAAGGTGCTTTCCCACGTCGAACAGACAGTTGTACAAGACGGATAACTCGGAAAACCAGATCCTTTCTTGCCACAATCGATTAGCATGTGACCTTTATGTCAAGTAACGTTTTCGTGATAACCGAATCCGATTAATGAGAGATCTAGTTTCCGAGTTATCCGTCTTGTATGACTAGTCTTTTCGACTCGAGAAGGTACCTTAACTGTTAAAGTAAAATGAAACTGACGTGGGATCCAATGGACCCCAAGTATGTCCTGATCAGGGTTAAAACATGTCATAAAAGAAAAGAATACTGACTCAAAAATAGTTAAATGTTTTTCGTGAATGTGAAGGATCAATGACATGAAATGTGGAATATGGAAGAAGCAACGTTTTTCATAAAATTTTGAAAATTCCAAGTTATAAAATTCAAGTATAGAGTATAGAAGTGCATAGTACATAAACAACTAAACATAATCAGATATTACGAAAGTTATAATCTAAAGATCGATTTGTGCTGATAGAAAAGTTTAATTTGGAATAAGGCCAACCGCGCGACCATTAACAAACGAAACTAAACCTTGTTCTAATTCAATAATAGAACAAATATTCTGCAGCTCTGCCAGTCATTTGGTCTTGGTCATGATCGCCCAAATAAAAATAAGAAATAAATCAAGGCCACTACGACCGTGATACTTAAACAAGATGGCGTCCATTATGCAATGTCTGGCATACCCTAGTTCTAGAAACCCGAGACACAAATGATTGTCGGTAACGTCATAACCACTAATTATATAACAACTGTTGTGGTAGCAAAAAAAAGTCTAAATTAAACCTATGAAATTAAATAGTATTTTATACTGACTTAAAGATTTTCTTTTAATGAGCATTTGTGCTATAGAAGTATTAAATTATGTAAAAACTACAGTTAGTGCTATTTGTTACATAATTACACAGTAAATTGAGAATGTTAAATATTAATGCGGCAAAGAACGTACTTTATCATAAAATTTAGTATTAAAATTCATACAAAGTATAACGAATAATAAATCATTAGTTTTTAATTTACAAGAAGCTTTCCTGTAAGATTTAAAATATTTAGACCATTGTAAATTATACCATTGATAGTCTACGATTAAAAGGAAGCACATTTTTTTTCAAATAAATTTTTTTAAGAAATATAAAAACTTACCACCGGATGCCGTCGAAGCAGCAGCAATAGTGTGATTTTTCACTAATGCCTGATTATCGTCACGTTGCTGCTGACACTCAGCCGTCACAAAAGGCGTGCCAAAGGGATTTTTTTTCGCAGTTTCTAACATTGACGACCACATCTTGTTTCCCGAGTTACCAATTCGCCTCTGTAAAATGTCAGTATTACTTTAAAAATTCTTCATACCTGATTGATTAAAGTAGTATGATAATAATTCCGTAGATTAGTTCAATCTTTACGGACGTAACATTCACCTCCTTGCTGTCGAACGAGAGTGGAAAAAGGGCCTACTAATTCATACAGTTATTCCTCAAAACTATGAATCATGTAGATTGTTATTCACCTCACGAAATGAGACCGATCACAGCGCTGTCTTGGACAACTTTCCCAAATATATCAGACACGCTCATAAAACGCGCGTTCGAACGTAATTCTTGACCAATAACACACCGCAAATTCCTGTGGATACGTTGTACCATTGGTCGTCAGTCCACGTTCTAACGCGCGTTTGACGAGTGTGATTGGGCCCTAATCCGGCATCCCCAGCTCGAACACAAGACTTTGGTTGGTGGGAATAGACGAATATTCTCGCACTGCCTGATATCTATTAATCAAAATACTGCATTCATTCGAATGACGACGTCTGTGGCTACTTTTACACGGCAGTCTTAAAAACCGGTTATACGATTATACGATAATACTAATCTAAAGGAATAGACAAATCATAGACATTTCGACTTGTAAACAATAATTGGGATTGGTCAATTCTTTCAGATCAGTTTTAACTAAACCGGTTTAAAACCGCTGTGTAGACGTAGTCACTTTTCAAGAGAAGTTGTGAAGGCGCCGTTAGGTCGATAGTTTCAGTTTCCTATAGTGCTCATCTGGGCTGCTATTATAACATCAAATGATAATAGCGACTCAAGAATAAAAGGAGTTGTGAAAAACAAGTTATTTATCAAGAAATGGCATATGCTTCTTTAATTCGGCATTTTCATAACTTTACATGTACTTATATAAAACTAATGTATTATGCTATGAATTTCGAATTAACTTAACCTATTCTTTTTACAGGTCGTGTTTTAAGTACCAGCAATCGTTTAGTACATAATGTTTCACCCACTATATCGGAAGATAATTACCGTTTGGAGCGTGATAAGGTATATTGGAATTCATTTGATACTTTTCTAATTACACTAAAAGTAGTTAAACTTTGAAACAATGTAAATTTGAAAATAGTGTATCACTGAGCTGAGATTGAAGCAAAATCATAAATAATGATTTTGTTGTTAGACATTTGTTAATTTTGCTATAGTTGGTCATGCAATAGAAGTCTTCATAAATACTCCATTGGAGCAAATTATATTAGAAAACTGTTATTGACCTGTCTATATGAAAAAACAAGTTACTATTAAGTTTAGGACTGCTAATATTTGTTGAAATAATAGGTTGGTTGCATGCAATAGAATTTCAATGAGATACATTTTGAAAATACATTGTAAGTGTCCATTTACTGACCAGGGCCCTATTTCAATCCTTGTAGCCATCTGTTCTGACTTTTCAATAAACAATCAATAACAAAATCGCTTACATTTGGTCACAGTTGGAGCACTTGTACATCCTCGTTTATCTTTTCTTGGACAATATATAATGTCCAAAAATCATCTTTAAGGTAACTGATGGCACAAAAGTTATCCATAAGACATCTTAAAGATGAGTTTTGGACATATGTGTTGTCTGGGTATAAATTACATGGTTACAGTGTGAAGTTTCCCTTATCTAATCAGTAATAGGGACATTTACCTTAAGTCATATTAAAAAATGAATAAAACATTTTTGTTATTTCATATATTGTTATTTGTCATGGATCTAAGTATTAATGTGATAAGTATACTTGTATTAGAAAATATAAGAAAATGATGTAATATATTTATTTTAAATTCAATTCATTTTACTTTTATAATTGCAGCCAACTTTTATGAGGAATCCATATAAGCATAAAAAACAAAAATGCATTTTGTGTAAACTGAACATAAAGCCAGATTATAAGAATGTTCGCCTGTTATCGCAGTTTCAAAGCCATTTTACAGGTCGAATATATGGAAGACATATTACTGGTTTATGCAAGAACCAGCAACGAAAAGTTGAACAGGAAATTTTAAAAGCACAAAATGCTGGTTTGTATAGATATCAACATAATATTTATAGTCGTTTTGCGTAGTAAAATTTATCGATGGTGACAATTTAAATGTTGATATTTGTAGACAAATATTCTATGAACAAGGAAAATTTGTAGTTAGGAATATTGAATTTCTGCAGTTATGTAAAATCCCATAGAATTAACCTTTTCTGACATTAGCATTTAGTTTAGTGTTGGAAATAGTCCACTGTTTTTGTGCTAAATATTACATTAAAATTAATATGAATATTTGAATTCTTTTCAGGTTTAATGGGATACTATACAAAAGATGTGGCATTCTGCAAAGACCCTAAGCTATTTGACCCGAATCATCCTTTTAGACCACATAAATATTAATTATAATACATTATTGAAATAAATTTTAGAATGTTTATGTAGACTATGGAAAGTTGTTACTATTCATAATGTGCAAGCTCATTAATAACTACTAGTAACGATAACTAGAATTCGTTTAACACATGTGGAATTATGTTATTTAAAGTATTAATCTTGAAAACCAATATTAAACTTCTGCAGATATGATACTTTTTCCTATCTCCTTTCATAACAACAAATTTTACTTTTGACACGTGGAAAAAAATGGATCTTAAAAACGCATTTTTTCCGTATTTTGCGTACTTTCCAATTTTATAAGTAAAAATACGATTTCTTCATTGAAAACTAATTCATATTTCAAAGCTGGTTTTATGCACATTTGCTGTGTTTTTGCACATTTTACGTTAAGTTCAAATTTTATACGTATGTTCATTTTCATACACAGCCGCATAATGAAACTTATTCAATGTCATATCTGTAATCGTGACTGTTTTCGGAATTATATCTGATGGAAGACTTTAAAATCTAACTCGTGAAGGATGTCGTTTCTTTGAATTTTTCATATGATATGCGGTGTGTTCGTCTTGCTCACTTTTCGGTCAAAGCATGCATGGTTGTCACTTTCATAACGCTTCGATACTCCAAGAAACGAACGACGAAAGCAACACTTATGAAGACAACACACACCCATAAGGGGTAGAAAATCCTTTTTTGATTATTTCATACATAGGTTTGTTTATTCTAATGTTTTTAAGTGCCTGCCTAATGCGAATAGCGGAGTCACTAAAGTGTTGGCTATGCGCTCAATACGTTAGCGTTAAAGTTGCTGGATCAATACTGAAAAATCAGGCCCGTTTTCTTCAACGCGGTTCAATGCATAAGCCCGTATTCAGAACTCGCTCTTAAAGTCACTAAAAGAGTCGCTTGTAATTATAAGTCACTAAGAAGAAATATTAAAGCGCGCTATTAGCACTAAAAGTAAGTTCTGAATACGGACTTATAACTCCGTTTATCTTCAAAATACAAGTTCCTGATTGGCTAATAACACAGTCAAACCAAGTTCATGCATTGAACCACATCGAAAATATATATATATATACATATATATATTTTATGCGTATATTTTTAAGGGTGACTCAAATCAAGACAATTAAAGTTAACCTAACTAAAAATCAAAGAATAAAAATCAATCTATGAACAATCAATTTTTTACAAAATAAGTATTGTATAAAATCACTATAAAAATCTTTTTGCTATAGTACATTTTTTTATATGGGTACACTAATAAATTTTCATACAGCACTCTACAAGGTACACAAGAAACTATTCTCTATGGTCATATAAAAGTTGATGTAATATATATTTAACAACTGTAAAAATATAGGATTTACGTCATGCATTGAGATGATTTTTTACGAGTTTGAATCGGAGACCCTTTAAAAGGTTTGTGCACTGGACAGTCTTTATATCCTATAAAGACGCGTAAAATAGAATATTTGTTATATAATAAAATCATCGTATATTATCCTATAAGTTACAGATCAAAATCACTTACTTAGTTTCTATATCACTCTCTCAAACAAACTTTATAAATTTGTCCACTATTTGTTGTTGATTCATAGACGACAGAGAGTATACGTCTCTATCCTTTCCGTATACTATACGTAGTTTCTTAAGAGAGGGATAAAGAAACAGTCTATCCCAAAAAAGCGTAGTGCTTATATCCGCAAATTAAATTATTGTAATTAAAAAAAGGACTCTATAGCGAAAAAGAAATTTTTATACACCAATGCACAACCACCTAGTAAATTGTTCAGTCTCCATTATTGTCGATTATTGCTGGACATCATTTGGGCATGCTTTCAACGAATCTTTCTGCATACGTTGGAGAAAATGACCGCCAAATTTCCTGAAGACGTCGTGATAACTGTCTGACAGTGAATACAAGTTTTCCTTGAAGCTTCCTCTTCATAAAACTCTAAACAATTTCAATTGAATTTGCATCAGGTGACTGTGCAGGCCAGTCTAAGGTCAGTATGCCATGTTTCTCTTTCCGTTCTAAACCACTTTTTGGCGGACCTTAACAAGCCTCTGGTAAATTTTGATCATTCTTACTGACTTTAAATTTTCAGTAAAGAGGACTGACGTTCCAAACTCTCGTATATTGAAGCAACCTCAAGCATGAATTTTTATGGATGCTTAACAGTGCCCGTCAACAATCGATGACCACGCGCAGATCATGGATGCTTCACGCGTGTCCATGCCTCAAAATAAGCCTCTTCTGAAAAAATTACGTTGCTCTAATCAAGGTAAGTAAATTGATAAGTAAATTGATACTTAGCCCAGCTTACTCGTTTTTCCCTGCGGTTTTCACTGAGCAGCGGTTTACCACGCGTACTTTGACAAGAAATGTTCGCTTCTTTCAAACGACGTTTTATGGTCATTAATCCCAACTTTATACCTTTTCTCGCCAATTTTACTTGAGCTTGCCTCAAAGTTAGCAAAGGATTTTGTTTAAACAATCGAATAATCACTTTATCCTCTTAAGATGTGGAGGCCCGCATTTTTCCGCGTTCGGGCATGTCGTTAACGGTTCCCTTTTGTTTATAACGTGTCACCCATTTTTCTACAAACTGTCTTGACTTCCTCAAATATTTTGCAGCAGCTGTGAAGCTCATTTTGGGACCTTTGGAGTGGGAAAATAAAACCACTTTTTCAAAGCGCTTCAAATACGGTGCACTCATTTCGATGATTTTTTGCTCAGCGGTAAATAACTAACGTAACCGGAACCACGTTCTTATGGAACGGACTGTAGCTGGAATACCAATAAAGTGGATTACATGATGTATATGGTTATTGTAGTCCACCTGAGAGTAAAGATGATAGCTCAGAATCACGGGGATCACGATGATTCTTGTTCGTCGATTATATTATCTTTGGGAAAAGTTTTGACTCACAAGGAAACCTTGGTAGGTATCCACCTCCGATTTTTTCGTTTCACATATGTGTAGTACTCGAAAAACTAAGCGACACGTATATTTTCTTATCGGCCCAAATTGAATTTTTGGAGGTGAAAACCGCCCCCAAAAATTGGCGTACTAAACACCCTTTTAATTATTTGACACATAAAAGCGATATCTTTCACAATGAAACCAATTGGAAAAATTTCCTCATAATGAGAGATCAGAAATCTGAGTCTCAAATTTTTCGAATAATTTTTTCATCTTTAGGAAAATTACGAAAAAAGATGAGTACTGATAACCAATCACTTTGTCTTCTTAATCTTCAGACAAAATATTAAAATTTTAATATTTATGTAACCAGTAGAATAAATAATTTTATCAACTACATCCTAGACAACACACATCTCCAAAAGTCATCTTTAAGTCGCCTCAAAGAGGACTTTATGTATTGTTTAGGACGCAGGGGTCCATATGAGGACCCGCTCTCTTGATATAGAGTTACGCATATAATCCTATTCTTATTTCAATTCTACACATTAAAAACAAACCTTTTCAAGTTGAGCAACGACGGATTTATTCACTTTCAAACTTAAAAATACAGAAAACATCATTCAGAGAAAATCGAAGTTAAACTTTAAGAAATAATTTAATCAATTACTTCAAAATTGCTGTGATAATAGCTGAGGTGCTAGATTAGAATATAGGTTGAGTTATCACGTAACTCCCATTCATAATTTTGCAGAATCACAGAAACCTTTTCTAGCTATCTATCAGTACCAAAATCGTTATCCTTACCCAGCAAACACATTATTATATGTGCCGCACGCATTAGTTGCAGTGTCACCCTTATTTGTATAACGTCAACTGGTACATTGATGTTACTGTCAATCGGATTACTATCCCTTCACACGGCGCACATAAAATTCTTTTCTTGCAGATGCCCACATACATTCTCTGGTGCGGGCAAAATTCATTCTGAGCTAAAGAAGAATTTTACTATATTATTACACATAGTAATTATTATCACGTACTGACTAATGGGTACCAACTGTCAAACATAAAGTACCCCTTCACGTGCTCGATTCGTACAATGTAATACAGTCCAGTTACCACTTTGGAAAAAACTTTTAACATTTTTTATTATTTATTTACAGCGATGTGAACAGCAGCATTAATATATTCATACAATATATACAATCGCAATTCTCAAGAACCTCTTATTCGATCTATTCTATTTACAGTAATCTAAATCAATAGATCAATAATTCAGATATTATGAACTTCAAGACGCAATCATTATTACGCATCATCCTCAGCATCTTCCACGACACCTTCCAATCTCATCCTGTTAAAAAAAAGAAAGTTATTATGTAAATATAATCAGATCATGTTACTGTGAATGAAAATTCACTATTGATATATAACAAAATAGTGCAGTAAATAATTTTACAATAAATGATAATACCAGAACGTATAAATTATTTTTGTTATAGATACGGTGACACGTAGTCCTTTGATTATGGAAGTAGGGAACAGGAGACAGGATTAGTATAAGTACATGGTTTTAGGAGCGAACCTAGGAACAAATATTAGTATAAGAAAAACATTTCAAATTTGATTAAACCAAAATATTTCAAACTGTGGTAAGTACTAACACATGCTCTGGATGACTGCGGATTTGATCGATGAGTTCGGTAGGTTTGAGATCCTTAGTGCAAATACGATGAACTGCTGTAAATAATGGAAACTTGTCCATTAAGTTACGATTTTTCAACATCGCATTCACTTCATCTGCCGTAGCTGGACCCTGAAGCTTCTGACCAGACAAGAGTTCATCTTCCAGTTCTTTGATAGTCTGCAGGATTAGACATAATTGTATCAATACTTTGTAAAATAGATATCTATTATTATGGTAAATATAGTGTACGCACCTTTGCAGTTTTTACGAATTGTTCACAAACACGACGATTTCGACCGCCGTAGCAAGTGGTAATAAGGTCTGCCACACCGCAACTTTCAAAAAACGTAGAAAGTTTTGAACCGCCGTAAAAAGTGTCGACGAATTTAACCATTTCCATTAGGCCCAGTCTAATCACAGCAGCTTTCGTGTTATCGCCTAGTCCAAGACCATCTACAAATCCTGCGGCGCAAGCGACGATATTCTGAATTGAAATAAAAGTATTTTTAAATATAGTCGATGAGTGCCATTATTCGATATTCTTCTGAACGGGACACGTCAATTTGAATATATAGCTTTTATATACTTACAGTAGAACTGAGAAATTGGTTTATACTTAACCCCTTCACAATGTAACAAAAATCAAGTTTCTTTGCCACCAGTGTGTAAAAGAAAAATTTTACAAATATGAGGTAGTTTTTCAAAAAGTGGAAATGGATCCGCCATATTGGATTTGCAATTTTGAAATTTTAACTTATGTTATCAGCTTTGAATTCAACGACAGTAAAAACTTAGGATACCCACTACTGTATAAATCGAAGTAGAGTAACCCCTTTCTTTCGATGGCCGTATACGGCCATAGACAATGGTGACACCATTTCTTTTTGGTCGTATATGGGTCACAGATAGTCAAGAGGTTAAAATATTTCGGATTTTTAATTTTATGTTTGCCAACTGCTTGTTGATACGTAAATATACATTTGTGTACATGAACTATGTATTGTATATCAAGAATGTGAAATGAGTTAACGATTATTATTCGAATGCATTATTCTTTTGCACTTAGAATTGCCCAGAACATTTTAATATATCCTGAAACATCATAATATTTAAATTTTAAGCTATGCTAACTTCGAAACGACCAAAACTTTGCCGTAGATCAAACTTTGAGTACGAATTCACTTCGACTGCTACTTTAAGTAGGCAAAAGCTATATTTTCAAATCAGCGTGCCCTCTTCGGAAGAAAAACCCTGTTATTAAGGAAAAATTAAACATTTATGAAATGAACTTTACCTTAAGAGCACCACAAACTTCAACAGCCTCAGCATCCTCAACAACGACTACCCTAAAGTTTGGAGTTTGAATGACGTCTCTCAATAATGGCGCCAACCGTTTGTCCTTGCAGCCTGAACGTTAAATATTGAACATATTAAATCCAGAAAACATAGTTACACAAATGTAAAGTAATTATTGATAAAGCTCAAAGTAAGACGTTAAATTGCCAATTATTTCATATTACTACTGTGAAAGTTGTAATTTCCCATTCAAAGTCAGTGGTATGTTAGATTTATGTATACATATATATATATATATATATATATATATATATATAGCAATCACTTGTAATCTAGTTGTTATGTACCTTACAGCTTCAACCCAGCAAACACATCTTTTAACGAATGTATCTCAGTTTTAATAAATATTTAATTATACAGCACCTATGTGACGGTGACATAAATATGACATCGTGTTTGCTAAGAAATTAGTTAATTTGATGAGATATAATAAAACGTCAGTTATCCGAACAGCTTGCGAAAAGTTCCAGCACGAAGGATTCACGCTTTCTTCTGTGTAAACAATGCATTGACTCGTTCCGTTATAAAAATCCCCATTGCCAATCATTTTTTGGCAATTGTATCAAATGATTCTCCATTGAGTTACCAACCATTTTCGATTATCCGAATAAATACGTTATTTAAAAACTTATGTCCCCCGATTAGTTCGGATGATCGACGTTCTACCGCACAGGTATTTTAGACTTTGAATAATTAAATTTAAAGTGTTCAAAAAGTTTATTCCAGCGGGTATGTTATGCTAAAGCAC
Source organism: Trachelus troglodyta (assembly GCA_030142635.1). NCBI lineage: Eukaryota > Metazoa > Arthropoda > Insecta > Hymenoptera > Cephidae > Trachelus > Trachelus troglodyta. Next base: position 28,987 of record JARQTJ010000357.1, read on the forward strand.
TTTTAACGCGTGGATTTTTTTTTTACGTAAACAGGCGCGTGGGGTGTTGGCGACACCCCAATTAAAAATTATTGTTAGATATGGTTTTGCAAAAATCTGGTTAATTATTATTCGTTAACATCGTGTCGGGTCTTGCAAATACAGGATAAATATTTTTGTCAAAAAAAATATCGGTAATACATTGAAAGTTTTAAATGAGAGTGCAAAATTAGTTCATAATGTTCATAGTTTACGTGTTTACATTTGATCACTCACATACGATACGTATGGAACAATACGTATGCATGATTTGAGGTTAGTCCGAAGCTGTACCCAAATTTACTATAGAATATTAGAGCTCAAAAATTGCACTGTGCACTATCTGAAGCCCGTTGTCTTCAGGGCGGTTCAATGCATAAACTTCGTTTACCTTCAAAATGCAAGTATCTGATTGACTAATAGCACAGTTAAACCAAGTTCATGCATTGAACCGCGTTGAAGAAAACGGGCGGAAGTCGGTCCCAGATATTATCTAGTACGTAGGTTCTGTTCTATGTAGAGTCTTAAGATGAAAAGTATACGAAACCACAAGTCGGTAAAAAAGTTTCCTGAGCTGTGAGTTTTAATTTTCTACCACTGAGGTTTCAGGAGTACTCCACGCGTCCGTTTTTCAGGTTATAAAAGTGTGTTGCCTAAAAATATAACTCTGATAGATGCATTTGAGAGATACACTTTAGTTACGGGTCGATTGTTTCGTGCCCTGTCACCTAGCAGACATACTTTTATGGAAAGAAATCAAAATTCATTAAATATAGCAGGAATGAAATTAAATTAGGTTAAAGTTATGCAGCTTTTGTTAAGTTTAAATAGCATTGAATTTTGTAATAACAATTAGGCCACGGGTCTAAATGTAACTTTATTACATATCAATCTAAGTTACGTAACAGCTGTGTTTTGTGTTTGCTAGAAATTTCACATTGATTGACAAAATATTATTTTTATTAACTATATCAATATTTAGATTATGAAAACTCACCAATGGTTGTCTCGCAGAATTTTTCTTCGGCCACTTCATTAGCTAGATTGGCACCCATTAACACGTAGCATGGTATATTCAAATTTTTTTCAATGATCTTCGAAATAAGCTCAATGCTCGTCCCATCGCCTTGATCGAAGCCCTTCAATGAATTAATTGAATGTGAAGATTAATTCGCAAATTTGCAGACATAGAGAAAAGAAAAATATTTCTATAGAACCTTGATGAGTGATAGACCAACAGCCGTAGGCTTGATCTTTCCCAGTAAAGTAGCGCATAGTGTTCTGATGAATTGATGAGGTATCACGAAAACGAGAATGTCAGCTTCCTTGGCGGCATTCACCACGTCAGGCACGGCCACCTAAAAATCCACGTGGAGCAATGATTTAAGAAGGTATACTATTTTTTCTATGTTAAAGAAAATGCCTTGGCATTGATCCATACGATTCTATAACCGAGGCCAGGGTTTCCATTCGCCCTTCCGCACACGTTTCGTACACGTGTTTCGCCTACACAAATTTATCTCGACGAATAGAGAATTTTTAGTAACTAACCTATTTTAAAATTATATGAGATACAGATAATATTTTTAGTATACACTTCCTTAAAAAATGTAAGGAAAAGATTGGAGGAGTAACGATTGTAGTCGTTTGAAATGAAAATCATGACTGAAGCTAGTTGCTTCAAGCAACAAACTTAATCCTATTTTGCGGCGTCATGCTGCAGAGTAATGCTGTCCAGTGGCGACGGCATTTAGAGTTTTAAATCATGATAAATCATGCTGCTTACTTTCAGCCTTCGAAGCCGGCAATGACGACGGTTTTCTTTTAATCATCACGATACCTACTGGCTGATTACGCCACTGGAGTTTGTATTCGCTTCAATGTTAAGTGGGAGAGAGCTGACACTCCAAATGGTGACGAATTAAAAGCCCGAAACTCTAATATAGATTACTAATTATACGCAGTGTCAGAAATTAATAATAATATTGAATTGCAATGGTGCTATAAGTAACAACGGAACTTGTAATAACTGATTAATCCAAACTTACGAATAAATATGATTCTCCAATTAAACTTATGAAATATTGTCATGATTAGCGAATATGATGTTTGACGCGGGAATAACAATTAACTAAGGAGAAATAATAGACTCGTGTCCACGAAAAAAGTAAATTTTGAATAATATAGGCTCGGTAGAGTCACTATAATAATGTTTAATAGTCCAAGCCCAAACAACAGTATTTCAGACTCATTCAAGGCAGCTAGTGCATTGCTCACTGGTCAAACGAGGGCTAAATTTTTGCAATGAAGCTTACAAAGACAAATGTATTAATTGAAAGTAGCGAAGGGCGATGTGTAATACAGAACCTATCCTTAACCTAGAAAAACATTAATAGTAATGTATTAGCTAAAGCATTAAGTGAGCAATGCTATCTTTCATAGAGGTAAATTTTCATGGAGTTCTTTTCAAAAAATAAACCGTAATTTTTTATCGATTTTAATTCTCTCTGTTTTTTGTAAGCTGCTCTACGAATTTACCAATTAAATTTTTCGTAATGTTGATCGTTTAAAAATGACAACCTATTGTTCAGCGGGCGAATAAACTTTGAAATAAATAAATAAATTGCTGTAATTTTTAAACGATAAGTACTAAAAACATTTTGCATGGTGAATTCACATCTTTATTTTTAAAGTTAAACTGAAAAACGTCTATTGATGGTATGAGTCAGTCTCATGTGCCGTACTTCGGAAAGATTTTTATGGATAAATCTCAGATAGATCTATGATCGATAAAATCTTTTTGTATATGGAACCAGAGTGCCTTTGAAACAGTAAGCAAAATAAATAAATGATTATGTTACATCAATTACGTTTAATATTACCTACACTAAAAGATTTTTCGCATAAAAAATTAAAAAGGACTTTTATCAAAGGAAATAAGAAAAGTATGTTATTACGTAAACACAAAGTTTCAAGTTTGCCTCGCAGTTTATCTCTGCGCGAGTTTGATAATCTTGCTTACCATTCAATCACTGTGACGTTGCAAAGCTGAATAAGAATGGGGGATTGGCCGTGGGTAGCGTGACAGTCACAAAGTGGAACCTCATATAAGCGCTGGAAGTAACTAAATTGCATCAGTCAAACTCAGACTTCTATACCAACGCATTGGTTTAACTCGAGGACAATTTACTTCTCTCTATTACGAGATTAAGGGACTCTTGACTCTGTTTACAATGAGACTGAACACTATCATTCCCAACTTCCACGCGGAGACGACTCAAGGTCCGATTGACTTCTATAAATGGCAAGGGAACTCGTAAGTACATATTCGAAATAAATATATTTTTTCCCTTGATTTATCGATCTGGTATGCTAATTGTAAGTTCAACCTTGACAATACTTAAATATTCTACCTTCAATACTATACCAGTAAAACTGGTAAAGTTGGTCCGGTGTCAGATATCTGAGAGCTGTAGTAAACCTTGACATAATATCGGTGTGTCAATATGGACGATGATATATCGAAGACTCGATTGCTCAAGAATAAACTTTTAATACGAAAATAGCTTTGATGCTTTATTGTACTTTTTAGGAATTTTATTAATATATTTCAAAATATCCTTTCAGATGGGTCGTATTGTTTTCCCACCCTGCTGACTTCACTCCTGTTTGTACCACCGAACTCGGTCGTCTCGCTGTTCATCAACCCCACTTTGATCGTCGTAATACCAAACTACTCGCTCACTCAGTTGACAAGCTAAAGGATCACGTGGACTGGGTTAACGTAAGTTAAGAAAGTTTTAGTTAAAGTTAATTTAATGTCGTCCCAAAGTGATTTGAACGATAATTAATATTACTTGCAGGATATCAAGTCTTACTGCCAGGATATTCCTGGAAGCTTCCCCTACCCGATCATCGCGGACCATGATCGGGATCTGGCTGTTAAATTGGATATGATTGACGAGGAGAGTAAAAGTGATCCTAACTTGGCAATGACTGTCCGAGCCCTGTACGTCATTAGCCCTGACCATCGGCTTCGTCTCTCTATGCACTATCCATCTTCTACTGGTCGCAACGTTGAGTAAGTATTAAAAAAATGAATAAAAAAAATTAACTTATATTCTGACAATTCAGAATTGTTTATCTCATATTATACACTTTTTCAGTGAGATTCTACGTGTCATTGATTCTCTTCAGTTGGTTGACCGTATTCCAGAAATTGCTACTCCAGCTAATTGGGTGGTATGTTCACCCTCTGATGTTTTCTAAAATTATATATTATGTTCGTGCAAATACTATGACTAATGGCAATTGATTTTTTTTCACAGCCTGGAGAGAAGGTCATGATCCTTCCCACTGTCAAGGAATCGGACGTCCAAAGACTCTTCCCAGGTGGAGTCGAAAGAGTCTCTATGCCGTCCGGCAAGGTTTACGTTCGTACTACAACGGACTATTGAGCAGTGTAGAAACGAGTGATTACGTTTCAGGAGAATTATTCGTCTTCAAATTTGTAAATGTATATCTGTTATTCACGTGTTAAATATATGTTATTATATCATTAACGTTCCGAAAACTTTTATTATTATTTTGTTAACCCGACACTACTTTGCGTTGGCACATCTGTGGAAAGACCGTCTGAAATCATCATTGATTTAAATCACGTCGGACATCAGAGTAAATGACCTCTCGAAGTCGTTTTTAAGAAGTTCCTTCGACATTTGTGCTAACAGGGTAGTTAAAAATTTGGGTCTGGCAGTAGTAAAGAATATCCTCCCAAAAAACACTTAAGTTTAAAAAAACTATGCCAAGTACAGAAATTCAATAAAGCCGCAGTGCATTAATGGTGGTACTGTGAGTTACTGAAACTGATTTCGGAACACACCCAATGTCACAAGCTATTAGAATTGCCCTAATCATCTTTCACAATTTTGGACAGAATTAATGGCCACCAAACCTTTTGACTAGTTTATTTGTGACCACCACCATACGATTCTACGTTGATTACGGCTTCAAAGAATGTTCTTACTTAAAAAATTAATATTTCTCCGTCCAACTCATTGCCATCGTGTGACTTATCCCCACCACTATTGCGCTTACAGTTCTTTTAAGGTTTTTGGCAGAATCAATGACCACCACAACTTTTGACTAAGTTATTCGTAACCACCAAACAATTTCACATCGATTTACCCCCTTATCGAACAAAATCTGTTAATAATAAAAATATTTCCAGCTAATTTTTTGCTAAACTTTGTTATTAATATTCCAGAAAAACTATTGACTACTAAACCGTGTAATTAGACTACCAATCACCATCAAACGATTAGTACAGAAAAAATTTGTTTAAATTAAAAGTGTCCGGCTAACTTATCAAAGGTCATCATCCAAAATACACATAGCTAAAGAAGGCAAAGCAGCAAGCGCCGTCCGTCGTGTGAAAAAGTAAATGGACATGCGAAGACGACGACAACGAAGAAGGAACTGAAATAAAACCATCTCGTTCGCCATCTTAATACGCCCTGATTTCGTACACTGATCGTATTGATCTTGGTGGCAATCGATTCAAAACCCTCGATTCCCGTAATGAATGTATCAATAACTTTTTCTCATATATAGCGGTTCATAAGGTATTTCGTTCCAAACACAGGTATAAGAGTTGACTCGGGTCAAAAGTCTTTGTGGGCCGTGTCCTGTACAGCCGGTTGCCTGTACTTGGCGCGAGACTTGACTGATGTGAATCTCTTAATGTCTAGAACAAGTCACACAAGTGAAACTCTAATCGTTCCACTGAAACGGTCCCATACGCACCGCATACTTTTCCTTGACTATGCTCAGCAAAAATAACGCCGGGGAACCAAACGCATTTGATTGATCAAACGATCGTAGATGTTACAAAAGCTATACAATTTTCTAGTAGCTGAAGTATACAATTTTATTCAATATACTATTTAATCCTCAAATACTATACACCACCCCAGTATAGTATACGTAGTTACCAACCGGTGCGAATTGGGACTTGGTGATGTTGTATAAGTATAACTTCAGTTGTTGTTAACAGGTTGTTAGCTGCAGCATGCGTTTTCTTGGATAAAATTTCTAAGAAACTGATTCATTGAAACTTAATTTAAGAAAAGATAATCATCACCTTCAGACTCCGTTGCTTCCTCTGAGGGGGCATCGTAATTTTAGCATATCACTCGAATGTCCCCTCTGAGGAGACATTAAAATTTATTAATGATTAAGGGCAATCAACTTATTTCAGCGCAACTTTTTGAGAAATCTATGTTTGCCTGAAGTTTTCTGTTGAAATGGCACAATGCTGTTTCTGTTTAAATGCACGTTTTTGCGACAAAGTCGCGCCGAGTAGCTGGTAGGTAACTTCCAGGATGGTTAGAAATGCAGAGGGTTAAAAAACTTGTTTAAAAAAGCGTATCGTTCCATGTATAACCATCGATTGAATTTTTCTATAGAAAATTCGCACCTGTAATATTTGAAGGTTAATTCATAAAACTAATATGTGTTTAATTAATAATACTCCGCGATATAACTAACGCATATCAGCCGAAACAGCAGATAAATTCTCAAGTCATCGTTAAGACGTCGAAAAGATAATCTCTGCCACATTAGATGTCTTATAGACCGAGTAACCTAGGTACAGTATGCATTGCCTGGGAAATATCCTATAGCTACTAAATCCTTGAGTAGGAAATCCTCACATTCCTAATATGTAAATAACTTTACGTTTGTTGTAATGGAATAGTATATCCAATTTAAATTTAGTACAGCAACAATATCTGATATCTAGACATCTATTGATACGTAAACTGCTCGGGACTTCTCAATTATTAAATTTTTAATAACACTAACGCCATGCAAAACGGAGTGAGGGTAGATACATACCACGTTCGCAGGAAGTTTATGTCCCGGAAGATACTTGACATTCTCATGCTGCTCATTTATAATTTCCGTGAGCTTCTTATTGTTGATTATCTCTTCATAGACGTACATGGTGACTTCCTCCTCAAACTTATTATTGAATTTAACGACATTTGCACCGACAATTTTTGCTATGGCTGACCCCCTGTAAACAGTCCAAATTATTTCTATAATTAAATTTTCTCCTATGCTTTATATCTGATAAGATATAAGGTAGCCCCCGACATCGACCGAAGTAGTCCTATAAGACGGAAAATTTGGAAAATCAGATCCCTGATTGGTCAGTTTTAGCCAACACGAAAAAGTTATCCGACAGAAGGGTCACGTGATTGGCCGATTTTTGTCAATGAGAAATTTAGTTTTCTGAGTGATCCATTTCATACGGCTAGCCATTCGACGTGGTAAGGTATTTCAATCGCATATCGGGAATCTGAGACAGAATAACTGGCCGGAGAGCAATATTACGAAGAGCCTCCGCTCCACCGTCATAAGGCAAGCGTTCAGCAGAGCGTGGGTTAAGTACACGTGCGCTGAGAGGCACAGAAGAATTATTTTAAACCTCCAAATGATATAATTTACAAGCCTATATCAATGGACGTTTGGGCAGGAAATTCAATTCTCTTAAAAACTTTTGTTATGCAGAATTTTATGAGAAAAGACGCGGTCAAGATATTTAAATAGTAACAAAAAATAAAAAATGTTCATGCGTTAATTAAATGATAAAACTTCAAACTCATTGAAAAATAAAAATTTAGCGCTGTCCTTTTGCCAGGATATTTTTAGTCCTGATCTAAAATCTTCCGGGTGGGAATGTAAAAACAATGTTGATCCTAAACGACGCACTGTAATACTTATGCATACGTACAGATAGCTATATGATGCTGAATATCAACTCCTAGTATTATAGTTGCAGCAGAAATCATGTTTTTATGCATAATGGTTACGCCAAGATTACACAACGAATCCTCCATGAATACCAAACGTTAGAGTTGTTCTATGGGGCCATTCATTACTGTACTTGACATTGCCCTTTGGTTTTGTACATGTTACGTGATATTATACTTTCAAGTTAGATACCGTCCTAGTCACATTTAACTAGAGGAAGCACTGTGCCAAAGTCAAATATACCGTCAATATCTTTTGGTCAGTCACACGCATTTTTGATCTTGTTAAAAAAATTCTCTAATTTTTTATAAATCCTCTATTCTAGTCGTCAGCATTGTGAGGTACTTATAAAAGATGGACTAAGCTTGGTAATGCAGCTGCACAGAAATTTATATTTGTAACAAGAAAAGTATTCCATTTGTTCTCAAAGTTCTAGCCAATTGTAATTACTGCAGTTCAGTGCAGTCGCCACCGGCATATGATATGTTCAGACATTCACTGCTAGTACTACAAGTATCGTTGTCCCTGTCTACTTGCATGCAACAGAGTGAGACATAACCGAATTTCGAAACGTAGCCACAGTTGAATACACAAATGACGGATATACTTCATCGACTTGTATGTGGATCTATAAATTAAAAAATGTTATTTTCTTTATCCCCACAAAATTCTGCATAATAATGAAAGCTGTCTTCATATTGTGATAGTGTTATGTTGTCATAATTTATTCACTGTATTTCTTATTTTTGATATTACTTACCAATTACCACTTCCTACGATGCACACCTTCTTTTTAGTTCGCGGCATTATTGATGATTCTGTTACAAATTAGCACTGAAAATTGCGTCGAGAAATTCGCCAATTGCGAAACTGTAATACCGGCTTTTGGAATTTCGGTCTAGGTTACCTTGCGGAGATCGACCAACTGACTGACTGTCTTACTGACTTACTTCAAGCTTTACTGACCTTAGCGACGATCTTCGAATGATTTTTTGGCGACTGCCATTTAGTTGGCGCAAGTCTTGGAATGACGCCAGACGAAACGCAATAGTCGGACGTAATCAAGCTGAGTGTTAAAATTAGCAATATGATAACTATGATAAAATATTACACAGAGTCAAGTACATATATATTTAGTGGTAATTCGTCAATGAATTACCAATGATGATGGAATGACAGCAGAATAATGGTCTTATAATTATTACTTTGATCTATCAGTATTATGCATTAGAAGTCTCAACGTGCTTTCAATTTGTGGTTATAGTATACGACACGAATTAAATTTGTTGTATCAATTAAAACACTTATTGACAACTTAGTACGATAAAGAATTTTTCTTAATTAAAGCGTACAAAAATACACACGTTAATATAAATTCGAAATGCTTCGGATGATAATTTATCACGATATTTAACCTCCAATGATATAACAGACTTAAGCCTTAATTACACACGTGCGGTCTCGAAAACCTCACCAATTTTATGTTTAGTCGTCTTGCCGAACTTTTCTACGAATTAAAAAAAAACCTACTAGATAATTATTACTTGATACTTGGTAATTAAATTTGTTTAAAATACGAGTTGAGCGACGTTAAATTCTACTTTTAAATTATTCTATTCGTTTTCATAGATTGAGGTCTCGCATACCTCAATTTGTAAAGTACGTTCCTAGAATTGGACCTGTGTACTTAAAGGTTAAGTAACCCGATACTAATTAATATACCGTTAAAATGCAAAAACATTGTTCACTGTTTATAAAAAATTAATATGATGCAATCGCCTCATACGCTGCGTACAAATGGGTACCCAGTGTCACTTACAAGCGATCCTTACGTAGGGTTCGTTTATATTTAACCCGTACAAAAATGCAGTCCGAGTAACTTTATTAAGTCGAGGAAACTGCTTGAAATGTATTTATCACGTTTAGATATCTTCGTTTCTCATGCAGAAAAAACTCTTCACAGATGACACTTCGGCGAGGATACTGGCGCGCTCTGCCTTTTATCACCATCATCCCTAAATACGAACTTAAATTAATATGTTTAAGAGAGATATCCACTCTCTAATTTCTGACTACATTTTTAATTAGAATAGCATATTAAAACGCACCAGCACAATCTGCACATATTAGTACAGAAGACAATGCAAAATGAATAAGAATCAAAAGATGTCATTTAATTTAACAAAATGGATTCTTATTCTTATCGCAGCAGTCAAGCAGCAGGTTATTAATAGTAGCAATACAAGAAAAAGAAACAAAATAAGTAGAAAAAACCACCAGAGATAACTCTACATAATGTGTATCATTTATAAGGAGAGGATAAACATAATTTATTACGTATAAATTAAAATGTTGATCTTAACAAACAGAGTTCGTATATTTGTCTCCGCACATACATGCTCTTCGATTTTATAACATTCAATAACAATTTAGAATGATCAGCAATCGATATTATGACAAAAGGTACATTTCTGTTCCAATGGCAACATTTTGGCTACAAACATCAGCCCCACGGGCGTCGTGATGTTTAAATCGGTTTAAATTCTTAACGCTACACAAAAACTGATTCGTGCATGATAATTTGTTTTATCCAGCCCATTCTTATTTTAATATCCTCTCCGATGCCTATCAACGTGATGATTACCAATTTAAATAATTTTCAATTCGCGCCAATGTTATTACATACGATATGGTAAACTCGTTGAAAAATGAAAAAAAATCAGTTTTCAGTAGAATGTGGAAAACTGCAGTTTCATATTTAAAGGCATTCTATAAGTATGACTCGTGACTACTTTACATATGGTAACTTGAGATAATTACAATACAACGGTTATACGTACTCAACATAGAAGAAAGTAAGAAAGGAATGTGTCTGGTGGAATTTAAAAAAGTGAGGTTAAATAATATTTCGAGATATAACGAATGCGGTTAAATAGTCAAGAGTGGGTTAAGAGTTTTTACGTTCCATTCCTAAACTGAGTGTGTAATATCGTTTTAGTTTTTGATTCAAGTATAATATACGATTAACATTTTTGAAAATGATAATTCTACTGTTGCACAAAAAAAATAATTATATTTAATGTAAAATACTAAAATATTATTGAACTACGGGTTATCCTGACAAGCAGAAATAAAACATTTTTAAAAAATTCTAAATACATGTATAAAGAAGTGATAACGATCGTAAATTCTGATACGCCTTCTAAAATTAACAATTATTAACAAATAATTTCTACTTTATATATGCACTTTTTCGTTTCAATGGCTTCCGCGATGATAATTAAAGTTATATGTATAAATCTGCACACGGATAACATACTTTTGGTATCTCATAAGCGACTTTTGCTGTAATTAAAACATCATTGAATTCAACTATTCTATGATGCAACGAAAAAAAAAATGTAATTCTTAAACGTTTACAGTAGACTCCGGTATAGCGCGAATTCTTACAACGCGAATTCCTATAACGCGCCAAACATATTAAGACTACTATTTTCATGTAACACATGTAAATAATGAAACACAAGAATTACCTGATTTAAGAATTAAATCTGCTTTAGTTGAGCATTAGATTATTATTCTCTATTTAAATGTAAAGAATTTTTAATATTTAAAAAATATATATTCAAGAATATAAAAAGAACTGGAAATAAATACAGCAAATATAATAAATCAAGATAATAGATTCATTGAAAGAATTGAAGAATTTGTAAGTGAGACTGATTCAACAATTGGAAATAATTATATAATTACATTTTTATTAAATTTCAATGAAATAAAAGATATTTTACATACATCAATATGTTTTTTTTTAATCAACTTCGTATATATGCCATTTATTTTCAAAATATTGTCCTATTTGATATAACAGAAAATAAAAGTTGGCATAGCAATAATTCATTTCAAACATATTACTTTAGATTATGCGCGTTATACGATAAAAATTCCCGTACAAAACGATTTCCTATAACGCGAATTCATACAGCGCGTAAAGTATTAACCGCGTTATACGAGAGTTTACTGTATTTATCTTGAGTTTTCATTCTTATAATCGAATAATATTTTTCACTACTTCATCTCAAGTTTTCCCGTTAATTGAACCTACACGGTTCAAGTCCAGGTTAAACTATTTGTTAGTTATGAATTATACTAATCCTAATTCTTTCATTATGCGAGACTCATCGTAGTAAGACTCGTTTTTATTTTTACTGTTTCCTCATAATAGTTCAAACGCAATTTAAGTAAGTGAGAATTCAAAGCTCTAATCAACATCGTATCACTCAATTAGCGAGGAACACAGCATTCGATATTGGGAACTAGTTGTGATTGGCTTACATGTGTTCCGGATGGCTGCGAATGCAGTCGATAAGGTCTGTAGGCTTAAGTTCACCGATGCAAATTCGATGAATAGCCGTAAACAGCGGAAACCTAGTTTCCATGTCTTTTGCCTTCAGCATGTAGTTCACTTCTTCGGCGGTGAACGGTCCTTGAAGTTTCTGTCCATTGAGCATTTCTTTCTCTAGTGTATCGATACTCTAAAAAAAAATAACAATACCATTTTAGCATTAAACAACATCCAAAAGAAACCTTGATAAAGTTCTCATTTTTTTAAATGTTCCTTCCTGACCTTGCCCGTCTTCACGAACGCTTCAGAGACTTTACGATTACGTCCACCGTAACAGGTGGTAATCAGATCGGCAACACCGCAACTCTCGAAGAAGGTGCTGAGTTTACCTCCAGGGAAGAAAACGTCAACAAATTTGATCATTTCCATTAAACCAAGTCTAATCACAGCAGCTTTCGTGTTGTCGCCGAGATTCATGCCATCGACGAAACCAGCGCCGCAAGCTACGATGTTCTGAGGATAGTCAAGAGTCCCATTAATCGCTCAATAACATATTTTTCCTGATTATATAATTTTCAATTATTTATTAATACCTTTAATGCTCCGCAGCACTCTACGGAATCAACATCCTCGACAACAACTACTCTGAAGTACGAAGTCTGAATAAGATCTCTCAGGATGGGTGCCTTTTCTGCATCCCTGCATCCTAAAAAAATGTATTTTACTTCATCGTGTTGACTGATATTATTCGACTTGCTTATGATCACGGCACTATCAATTACCCAATATATTATGTTTTATACCTTAGCATTAATTGCTAGTATTGATAATTTCATACTAAGCCCGCTAAGCCTTATCACATTGACAAGATAATGCAGGTAGTAACAATTGTCTGGAAACATGTAATGTCCCAGGAAACATTGATTATGTGTAATCAGATATAAAATTTTACAAGAATTTACTATGAAAATGTAAAATCTATATAAACAATATTCTGAGAGAAGTTTTATCCGTAAATGAGTTCATTACATTAATTTCAGGGAATATAATGTGTATAGAATGCACATTTTCATAGTATACTTTTATAAAATTTTAAATGTGATCAGGTGGAGACAAATTTTTTATCTGATTATATAAAATTTTATACGATTATTCAGGATTATTTGATCATTTGAAAATGATTTTACCGTGGAAATTAATAAAAATCAAATGAATAAAACTATCTTCAGGTGGTACAATAATCCCGAATTACCATGTTTATTATAAAAATAAAAATGAGATGTAAACCACAAATATGTGCTTGAGTATTATTGCGGCTGTAACGTGTCATTAAATAACGGACAATAAAATAAATAAGCTTATCTGACAACCTCGATTAAGCAGATTATAATAGTTATATAACAACGTTATATGGCAATGAAGCGTAATACGTTGTAATTTAAAACAGTTATAATTTTTAGTAAATATCCGAATCATCGGCAGAAGAACGTTTTTATTCACTTGATATTTTAAAGCTCAACTATAAAGAATTCAGTGAACCCTCATCAGTTATCAACATAACTCATTCGAATCATAAGAACCAAATTCTAATAATAGTTTTATCATACCCTAAGAAACAAATATCAACATTGAAACTGGTCTTAAAAGTCACCAACCGACTTTGGTTCCTTTTCAAGCTCATCATGAGTCCGATAAGATAACCTTTTTCTCATTTTCAATAATAAACACAAATGATTCTGCCATTCAGTGCTTTTTTTACATCGTATATTCACCTTAGAACGCGATAAGCGCTAATCGCCATTTCCTAGCTCGAGCCCCAAGTGCACAACAAGAAAGTAAATAAAAGCCTAGCGAAACAAATTACCTATGGTAGTCTCACAGAACATTTCATTGGCTACTTCGCCAGCCAAATTAGCGCCCATTAAAACAGACACGGGTATATGAAGTTCCCTGGAGATGATGTGGGAGATCAACTCGATACCACCTCCGTCCTTCTTGTCGAATCCCTGTATAACATTGAACGATATTTATTTTTAGGTCTTCTTACAACATACTATACATATATTACGTGTATTATTGATTTTTCCAAGCGAAATTTCGGTACCTTAATAAGAGAGAGTCCGATTGCCGTGGGTTTAATTTTACCCAGAAGGGTGCTGCATATCCTGTGTATAAACTGATGGGGCACCACGAAGATAAGAATATCCGCATCCTTGGCAGCCTCCAAGACATCGGGAACAGCAACCTGGGAAACATTTCATAAATGCAATTCTTAGTGAAATCATTTCAACGTCCAACAAAGAAAAATTTTTTAACTTCCTAAGTCATTTAAATGAATCACGTAAAGTTGCTCGTTTGTCACACATACAATTTACTTATTCTACTGACATTTACCAATTGCTCTTGCATCATAATCTGACAGTTGTAATCATGACTAAAAAAAAATAATGACAAAGCATGCTTATGCGCGTTTATAGTGAACACTGTGTAAATAACATTTGTGACAAAGGCCTGTTAAAATTGATGACCTCGAACAGACCCTGAATTCACAATTATTTTCCTACAAAACTTTTAGTTTTTCCACTTTTTTTATTGATAAGGTATCCATTCACGTTATAGAAATTATAGCCGCATACAGCAACTAACAATAACAAGAAATAAATCCGTAGGAAAATTTCACACTGCCAATGTTGTTGGCTAAAGGTAATGCGTGATAAATCAATGTAAATTAACGTAAAACCATTATTTACTTTTGGCGAAAGGGCATTGGCAATAGCAGATTTTGCTACAGGAAGTTTGCCTAGGTTTATACAGTGACGGTATTCACGCTCTATAATACATATAAGATTACGTTCAAAGTGCTGGCTATAAACTTTATAATCAGCGACCTTCAAGGAGCAATGTAATAATTAAACAATTTTAAAATGTCTATCTGTTATGCTATTATTGATATACTATACGTGTACTCGTCATGTGAGAAAATTGACCAAAAGAATAAATGTAATAGATGATTGTGAATATTTCTGTCGTGGGTCATTGTATAAAGTCAGCGAAACGGCGACCTTGGGATAATTTGGGGAATCAACTTTCGCATCTGATTGGGGCAAAATATAAATTCTTACGCATGGTTGGCAAAACACGTTAAGAGCAATTTCAGGAATGCAAATGGTTCGCCGTGGCTATGCGAACAATAAAAAGAATCGCTGTAGAAATATTTTTACACGGTTTAAAAATATTAGCCATCAGAAAATCAATATAAGTACTACTTGATCGCGAGAGTACACTACTTCAAGTGTCTGGATGAAAGGTATACCATCCTGACAAAAATAAATATTACGAATTTTAATATTTTGTACTGGAGGACGCAATAGTTATAAAAAATCTCATTAATATAAATGCTATATTTTTAAGGAGGAAATTGTAGCATTGCCGATATATAACTGTTACACTTTATTTGCTGGAGCTCAATGAAAGAGATGCTTCTGGCCTATAGCAACCATTAAACGTGACCATGACCCAGAATTATAGAGAAGGCACACCGGAAAAGTAATTACACCCGGCATCGTTTATATAATCCTTCAAATATACATAACCGGCTCTTTAGAATTTTTGGCCAATGAAAAGGATTTATGAATAAACCTGATATATTAAATTTAAAAGACAAGTAAATACATCCCCAATTTAGTGATACTGTGGTTTATGCATATTATTTTTAGTTTATATGCACCTGCACGTATATTCAGCATGACATATAAACTAAAATACTTGACATTTATAAATTCTAAATTCACGACATTTTCTGCTTACACGATTTTGCTATTATCGCTAAATAAAATTGATTTTCGATTAAGATAAATCGAAAAAATCACTTTAGATCAATCGCAACGTGTCGAGGAGTTATATTGCTGGCTACTTATTATATCTTCAGTGTAGATTATGCTTGATCAAGGTTGTGGATATCTCTGTACGTTTAAATTTAAATTTAATTATACATATATTTCACTTACCACGTTTGCAGGAAGAATATGACCCGGTAGATACTTCACATTCTCGTGAGTCTCGTTGATAATTTCAGTCAATTTTTTTCCATTTACAATCTCCTCGTAAACATACATGGTGACACGATCTTCAAAAATCGACAGTTTCTCAGCATTTGAGCCAACGATTTTGGCTATGGCTGAACCCCTTTATGAACAAAATTTTTATGAATTAATAAATTACATCATCAATATTGTATACACCTTGAGTGAATTTATTTCAAGTGGAGAAACCAGGAAATGTGTATGTACCGTAAATATTTAAAGAAATTAAAAATAGCCTGAACTATCAACTTTTCACTGACCTTAATTAGAATGCATTCAAATCTATATTCAATACGTTTTAGATTATAAATATTTGAAATATGCAGCTGTTATTTGTATCTTGTGACAACTCTGTATATGCAGATGTTAAATGGACTTTGTATAAATGACTAAAGTTGGACATCACTGAGTTCCGTTCCAAAAGAGCAGAGAATTGCAGAAGTAAGGTTGTCTGCTATGCAGCATTATAAAGATCACAGTTAAGTTTATTTTAAGGTCGAGTCGTCGAGTGTTAAAGAGCAGGCGATTCCAGTAATGGAACATTATCCAATAGGAACATTGTGTACTTTGATATTAAGGAATAAACACGGCACAAGTTACTGTCACGAGTCACAATGAAAATATTTAATCAAAGAACATCGTCGGTCGTCGCGACGTCTTTAAAATGGTGGGAAATGCGTGCGTACGATGTGATACGTGTAAATCAATGAAAATGAAACGAGACAGGAAAACACAATGAATTAACAATAGTCTGTGCTTACCAATTACCGGAGCCGATGATACAAACACGTTGCTTAGCTGCCATTATTGTCGTTGATACAAATAGTTGTTTGCTGGAAATGAAAGAAATCCTTCTGTGCTGCCTAGGAACGATGTCCTCAGTTTGAATGCAGAAACACAACTGAGAACCCAAGCGAAGGGAAGCACGAGGCTGGAGCAGACGGTTAACGGTGCGCACACCGTACAGAGTGGAATGAGCTGATAAAATGAGTCGACCAATTTTAGCCAATAGCAAGAGCAACTGATAAGCGTTTGAAGGCCGTTGGTATATTTTACTTTAAAATTTCGGAATGTGTTATTGACAGAGGGGGACATCTAACTACCTATACTATATGCATACTCCCAGATAGGTATAATTGTAGCGTATTAACGTATTACAGAGACTAAGTCGACATCTTTATCCCACCATTTCGCCAGACATCATCTGATAAACGTTGACAGGACACATGAACCAATAGGGAAAATGCCCGCGAATGTTGGTGCATTCTCATTTGTGCATTGGTATAATTTGAACAGTGAAAGTGACCCTCGGCTTTTCAAACAGCAATCATGCGAATTTCGACAGGAAAAATTAAGTGGTTGAGTGACACTTGTGATTAAAAAATCTATTAAAGAGTACTCATAATGCTTAAGATCAATTGTTATGTTTCATGACTCACGTTCTTTTATGATTAATGAATTATCACCATGGAAAATTACCCTTCGACATGATGAAAATAGTCATTTCGTTGCAATTCTCTCTACCGCTGTCTGTGTTATCGGATAACTATTTTCTCAAGGCCTTACGCCCACGCTTGGGCACCACGCCCAAAAGGTAGAATGCGATGGGATAATGCGCAGAGCGCGAATTTTTAATTTCATATTCCATCCATCGGTAATAAAGATTAATGCGGATAAATAGCGTCGCTACTTTTAATTTGTTTATCGAGACTTTGTAAATTCAACATTCTAGTTAATA
The DNA here is from genome assembly GCA_030142635.1 of Trachelus troglodyta. NCBI lineage: Eukaryota > Metazoa > Arthropoda > Insecta > Hymenoptera > Cephidae > Trachelus > Trachelus troglodyta. The sequence continues at coordinate 46,988 of JARQTJ010000357.1, forward strand.
CGGTGAAAGTATTAATAAGAAACTCATTATTATTGATGTTTCAGTAAAATATTTCTACGTTAAATACGATATACCTATGATTTATGCGTTATTCATCTTCCAGTTTATACTCGTTAATGTGAAAACGGATTTTAATAATTGTTATGATGAATCAATGATTTAGTTAATTGATATGATAATTACATATGGATTTTGCTTTTGTTATCGGATAGTTATCGGAGTATGTATATTTCCTATACACGGTCTCTTCATCCTTCTGTATACATTTCACTTATTCACTTATTCACATCTGTGTAGCAATATCCTTATAGTTCTAAACTCTGCAATGTTGGCTTCGTGTATTAGTTAATTTTTCATTCTTTAGCCCTCCCTTTATCTTTTAATATCACTATTAATCTAAAGCTTTTAACATTTGTCTGTTTTCTTACCTAATGAGCTAATAAATAAATAGGCTATCAAAAGGATGCATTTTAAAGTTATATATATGTATAATAACTAACTCTGATTTTTGCAATTTCATTTTTTTTATTTACATATACTATTCCCTGTCTATTACTTCTTACTATCACAGTCTCTCCAAAATTTCACATCCATCTTTCTTTCTAAATAATTCTATCCTGTCCCCCTCTTCCGTTCACTGTGTCTTTAACTTCTCCCCTGACCGTCTATAAAATTAAATATTTTTCGAATTATCTTCCTCTTTGCCGCAGATTCTGCACCACTTTCCTGTCTTTCCCACATTCCACATTTAATTGTCAGTCCTCCTTTATTATCCCATTCACCATTATCGGTGAGTAATATATATAATAAGTTTAAAAGATATACCCGCAAGTTGTATCCATTATTATTTTTCTTTTACTGTATAGTTTTAATTGCTAAATATATGTACAGTTGGTCCACACATATTATATAATAGTTTAACGTGGCAGCTGGAAAAAATGTGAGGCCTCTAGATAAATTTCGGATACTCGCGATTTTATCTAACGATCGTAAATCCGAATATACACCACTGAAATAAAATTCCATGAATGGTTATTCTCTTGCAATAACGATGCATCCAAAATACAATACTCTGTTAAGCAGATGTGCATATCTCAACATATATCCATATGCATTGTATTAGTTGATTGCAAAAGATCGTGCCCAAGTCATGCTTCTGCCATCTATGAAAACCGGGCACGAACTTTTGCAATCACGTAATATTTTCATTAGATCGGAGTTTCTGAAGAATGAACATTCGCGGAGTTTCGTTTCAGTGCTGTGGTACATTTGGCTTTCTGACCATTAGATGAAATCACAAGTACCAAATATTTTGAATTGTTAATGGTTTTTTTGCCAAATGTAATGGTTTTCCGTTGATTTACATTGATTTGCCACACATTACTCTTGGCCAAAAACCATTGGTAATGAAAAATTTTTCTACAGAGGGAGTTTTTAGTATGCCAAACGTGTTCCCATCTGTCACTTTAAGTTATTTCACTCGTGGATCGTCCAAACGTGCCTATCATTTGACCTTTGGTTGCTTTGACTACATTTCAAAGTTCAAATCATTCCATTCCATCAAATATCTTGCCTTGGTATCTGGCTACAGAACTGTACCTACTACTACAGACACTCGTAAAACTGTATGTAATTTGTAGATTAGGGACGCCACAGAGTATTTTTCCATGGACGCATCCGTCCTATTGAAGTAGTGGAAAAATCGGATCTCCTAGTACGTTAGAGTTGATTACTCCGTACACGTTCAGTCATATATTTTCCGATCTGTGATTATTAGGATTTTCGATAAGCTTATAAATCTTTAAGCTGGTTGCTTAAGTGTTGCTGGAATAAAAATGTTATATTTTTTTTATTTTTTCTCTTACTTATGGTAATTACCATTTTTGAACGGGTAACAATAAGTTTCTATATATAGCTTAGAAGCAAAACGGTTGAAAATTGAAATTTTTTCCGTTGTATAGAATTTACTGTGAAAATTTTACGCTGAAAAAATGGAGTTATTGTGAAACTTTAGGTTAGGATAATATATGCATTGAAAAATGTTAGGAAATAAGAACAATTTTATAAGGATTTATAATTTCAATGTTAAATCTTTCTATTTTCACTTGTATAGTGTGCAAAAACAATTTTATCAGTGCTACTTGTGACTTACTTGAAATTTCATTGTTTTCAATCTGTCAAAAAAAAATTCAACTCGTCGACTAACTATATACATTCATATACTACTCTATAGAGTACCTCTGATAGTTCTACAAAGTCAGTAAAAGTGATGATAAAATCGAAAATATGACGTAATATGTCAAACACCACTTACAACAAATTCCAAAATATGTGTCAATTGATAATATCCAATTTGGTTACGACTAAAAAATATTCAATTTGGCAACATCTTACATTTTTTTATTTTCTCGCATGATTTTAATCACCGCCATCACTTTCCATACGATTCTTCATAATTAGTAATAGGATTAACACATATTTCGAACCTTTCATTGTCTTAATTTATGAATCAGGATTAGGTTATATACCTAACTATAGTAACATTCATGGAAAGGAACAAAAATATTGAGATAAAATATTTTAAGTATATCTTGTCCTCAAAGATCCACTTGTCGCACCCTACAATTTAATTTCTTGACCCCGTGAAAAATAAATATGAGAATAAATATTTGCTACAAAATAGGAATGGGTCTAATTTGCCGTTGCATTTATTACTTACCATTACTAGGATTATTTAATGGACATTAAGAGAATATGAATAGTACCAGAAAGAGAAATAGAAAAGTTAACAGAAATTGCAGTATAAAGAGATATTTCTTACAATACTTGAAAGTAATATTGACAATGCAAAACGTAGTTAATATAGAAACTATTTAATCTATGTATTAACAAGTAATTAAATCCACTCAATATAACTGGAAAAATCATGTGAGTCACTCCCAGCATAATGGATGTTTTCGATTTGAAAGAATTTAAAAAAGCCACTTCATTACAGGAGCCAATGCTATTGGATAAGCAGTTTCAAAAAATGAATTATCGGAATTTAAAGTAATTTGTCTCTTTTTAATGACATCCTCAAAGGTGACATTAAGTTTCCAACTTCATTTGAAAATAAGGAAAACGTCTCATTATAAACAGGATGAGTTTTAAAACTCTTTAAATTTAGTGTGTATTACAAAATAATGCTGGGGCAATTAATTATCCTTTTTTATATTACTAAAGGTACTTCATTTATGAAAATAATTATGAGCATTTAGTCGTTTAATTGAAAATATATCTCATCAGAGGAATAACTTAATGATAATACAAATGCTATTCCAATTCCAAATATTTGAAAAAATCGTGATACTTCTTTTCTTTAATGATAATCGGAGAAAGATAATTATATACAATTATATACAATTATATAAAATTGTATGTAGTCAAAAATGTATCTCTATCTGAGAAAATCTAAAATTTTACAAAAATACACTATGAAAATGTACATTTCATACAAATGATATTCCCTAAAATAGTTTTAATAAACCAATTTATGGATAAAACTACTCTTTGAGAATATGATTTTTATCAAATTATACAAGTTTTGCATCTAATTACATATAATCATTTTTCGTCATAGTGTGCGTAAAGTACACGTTTTTGGCCTTGTTTTTTGCCAAAAACGCGTACTTTACGCACACTCTATGACGAAAAATAATGTTCGCACCGCGGCGTAAAACTTTACGCCCATGGTACGAAAATAACTATTTTTTCGGGAAGTATTTTGCCTGTTGTGGCTCACCCCACTCTTTACAAAAACCTCTGGTATCGATGATATAGAATCATACCCGAATTTGGCGATTTTCGAAATTCACTACGTATATATTGAAAATAATCCCATTAACAACAGTATATAGCGTCCTTCAAAAGACATTTCCCACATATCATTTTATGTTTTTGGTTCAGAAATTATTTCTTCAGATGAATCATCCATACAGTATAAATAATTAGAATAAATCCAACGAATTTCACCAAACAGAATTGCAAATAAAGGCAGAAATGTCTCGATAGCGTACAGTTCAAGTTTCAGCTTTGGATACAGTGCTCTTTCACAAGCCTCCATCAATAATTTGAAAAACATGAGCAAGTTTATTGGTGGGGTTATGCAATTCGTTTACGACTTTAATGGTTCTTTTGGCATGTCGAAAACGATAAAATTTTAAACAATAAATATATAGATATAGATTTGCATAAAATTAATGAAAGAAAGTAAATAGATGCATCATTTTTCGCTGAAATATATATTCTAGTGATTCTGTAGTAACCACGTGTGACTTTGCTGTTTTCGCCTTTACCAAAAAAAATTTAACTCGTGGAATGACTTTAAGTTGAAGGTGAATTGTGGCGAATATTACAATTTAGAACTGCAGGTAACTCAAAGCCATTTTAATCTTACGTAAAATGCAATATTTGATACAGTAAGAATTATTATCATTGGATTGTAATTTCTGGAAGAATTTGCAAAAATAATGAAACTTATCAAATCATAATACAAGATCACTGTGTATTTATTATCTTTAGTAGGTTTCAAAAAATCAACTAATAAAGCTTTTTTCCGTGAAATCCGACTTAAAAAAATTGAATTAATAAATGATTTTGATTTCAGTCATCTTTCTAATATATGAATTTTTCAAAATTTTTAGCTGCAACGTGGAGAACTTTACGCCGGACCTTTACGTTTGTGTTAGGAATTATGAGAAGAAACAGAATCTTATTGAAAAAAAACTGTAAGTACAGAAAAACCTTGAGAAAAATATTTAGCTACTTCAACTAAATTACGATTCGTCGAAACTTTTTTAATAAATTTTGAATAAGTCCTTTCATCTCCGAAAATTATATGAAAGAATAAGAATCAGATAGAGTGAAGTTGCTGATTTATTCGAATTTCGCAAGAATTTCATGGCAGCGAAGATGCTAGGCCATGATGGACACTGATACATTTATTTGATATATTATTAATAGTACATAGAGCCATGAAGGATAAACATTAATGAGCTTCATAAATATTAGTCATTATACAATTACATGATCGAAATCTAACAAGCCAATAAGATCGAACATTTATGGTTCAAAATTTTAATACCTGATTAACACGTGTTTTAATAAGTCGATATAATTAATGCTCGGTATATTTATTACTTACATTTTACATGAAATGCTACGCACATAATAGAGAGTTTTAAATAGATGGTATTTTAGCTACACTACATATCCTTGACTGTCAAAATACTCATAACCTCTCGTAAAGCACCTACAGTTTATCCACTGTAATAAGAGAGAAAACCAGTTTCTTATTTCTTTGGGGTACAGTCATAAAAGATGAAATTTAAATTCTTGGTAGCATGCAAAAATCACTCAAGTAAAATTGATCTGCATTAATTCTGTACATATAAGACGCATAGAATAGAATATTTAGAGGATAAGGGTCACCGATGCCTTCGATTTTAAAATAAGATAGTAAATTACGCACATCTATGACCCAGCAACGTAAAAGAGAAGTACACAACGACATACTTTAAACGGCCAGAAAAGAGATTTTTAAATTTTAATCCTCGACAGTGGACTGCGCAGAATCCAGGATAATTTCAAAGGAGAAGGGCTGGAAGGTGTATCCTTGACCAATATAGAATTTGCTCTGGAACTCCACCCTACGGATGCATTTATAATTTAAGCATGAAATAAGTACTTTGCACGTAGATAAATCTTTATCAAAGAATCTTACCAGTGGAGACGAAGTGTATGCAGGAATGCAGAAAGACCCTCCATGAGAACAAGGATACCAACAGTAAGCACAGCCCAAAGAGCGAATACAACCCAGAGGATGATACCACCATACCACTTCTCATATCTAAGTCCGTTTCGCATAACCATATTCCACAGCACTTCGGAGAGCTCTGGATACAAATTATAAATTTGATTAGCTTTCCCAATACTTTGGATTTTTAAATTAATAACTTATGGACGCTTACGAGCATGGGCTAGGGACAGTGCCCAGAGACGTAGGTATGAGGCAGTATGAGACACACTGCCAAGAACATATTCGATGGTGTGGATACTCTGATGAACAAAGATTTCTCCAATATCGTGCTGTTCCTCTTCTTTGTGACCACCCTGCACTGTTCCAGCATTTTGCTGAACAGCGCCAGCGCCACCTTCTACATCCCCATTCTCGGTTCCATGGTTGTTTAACTGAACAGGGCCATCGTTGTCTTTTGTATTACTTATAAGTTGTTACTGCATTTAAATGCAAAGCCAAACATACCTGTTCGTGCATTTTGTTCTTCATGTTACGCATCAGTAAGAAAGGTTTGGCGAACAACATCCATGGAATGCAAAGTACAGCCAAGATGAGCAAGGCTCTTTGAATTACAAGTTGGCCACTGAACATCCAAGGGTCACAGACTTCTGAGGGAGCAGAATTCGCTTTGAAAAGCACCATATTGATGAACGTGATTAATACTGATGGCGCACAGTACGGTCCATTAATCTCATCTAACAAAAAGATACAAGATCGATTTTGATTATAAGGAGGAAAGATTATGATTGGATTAAAATGGTTATTTATGTTGACTAACCATTGTATGGACCGTATTTGATCCACTTGATGAACATGAGCAATACCATGTAAAAAAAGAGGAAAAGCAAGAAAATCATTTGAGGAATAAAATCGCAGATGATGTTGATACGTTTTTTGAAATACATATGATTCCAAAGACCCACAACAACACCAAATATCATGTGAATCACTCCGAAGATAATGGAGATCTTCATCTTGTATGAATTTAAGAAGACAATCTTATTCTCGGATAATTGCCACACAGGATCCATACCAATGGGATAAGGTTTCTGTAAGTAATCAGTACCATTCGGATCCAACTGTAACGATGGGTTACTATAAACTGTACTGAAATTGTAATTAACATTCCAATACGATCCAAAGATGTTTAAAGATTTGGAGAAAAAGTCGTTGTAAATGAAGCCCGTATACATTGAAAAAAGGCCCATCAAAAATACAATATATCGTCCGCCGAAGAAAATATTCCAGATTTCGTTATCAGATTTCTTTGCAGCCAGCGGTTTTTCCTTAAGCACCATCCATCCTCCAAATAGAGCCATGATCAAACCATGACCCGTATCACCGAACATCACGGCGAATAAAAACGGAAATGTGATAATGGTATAAGGAGCAGGATTCATCTCCCTATAGGAAGCAACGCCATATGCGTCGATAAGAGCCTGAAAACCTTTTGTGAATTTGTTCGTTCGATTATAGGTCGGAGGATCTTCAAAAGTTTCCATGCGATTTAAAATCGGCGGCACAGAACTTCCACTACGTTCCTAAAATAATTATAATATTAATATAAGTAAATCGGAATATTAACCGTGAAGCTAGTATCAGCTGTTTGAGCCTTACGGTTCCACGACGTAGTGCCAACTGAATAGTCTCAATATCCAAAACAGGCACCCAGCATTCAGCAATCAAACACTTCTGAGTGACGTCCAGATTGAACAAGTTCAAGGTATGATAAATTGCCTTGATCTTGCGAACCTTGACGAACCAATTCTTGATGTTCTTAGCAGCAGCCACCAAAACGCGGTGACGGTGGTCTTGAGTTTGTCCCAATACCTAGATGTGGAAATTCATACAAAGATATAAACATTAGATTTAAAAAAAATTTGACAGGTAAATATAATACATATATATATATATATAAAAGAAATAGTAGAAAAAACTAACAGTGTTCAGATCTTCGATACGAGTCATGACACCCATAGCCATTTCACGACGATCAGCAGGAGCCTCAGGACAAGGGTACAGAGTTGCTCGGAAACCTTCGCATATCTTCTTGACACGAGTCTTAAGCTGGTCACCTTGGAAGAAGATGATGAAGACAGACTTGAAGACTTGATCTCCCTAAAAGCAAAGAACCATTCTTCAGTAGTACAACAAGGACTACGGCACCACTGTTGCGCTCTGGCCTGCATCAGCATCCTCTTACCGTTGATGGATCTTCCAAGGGAGTCTCGATCTCAGCTTGGCGAAGGAACACATTTCCACGGCAGGCACGCCAGAGCATGCGCTCGAAGGCAGGAATACGTTCTCTGAGTATGACTCCCGCGACGAAGCTATACAAAAAGATCTATTGAAGCGACCATTTTTTCTAATGCTTAACACGCTTCGAGGACCTAACCTAACCAGGGCAACTTTAATCACGTATCACCGTTAATAACTTACACCTATATTAATCTAACAGACGAAAGCAAATTGCTTCTTCACTTGACCGATCGATTTGAGGTATACAATAATTAACATATTTTGTCTGTCCAATTCTTCTACGTGTTTTCGCCAATTACCGAATTGTCAATACATCATTTTTTTTCAATCTGTATCGATTCGCATATTGTCAAAAAATATGTATTCACCGAGTTGCACAGTGAATTCGAAATATAATACAATATCGCAGAGCTGAAGAATCCATTGAAAAAAAAAGTTCTTTGAAAATATTGATGGATAACTGATGTAGGTCATGTCTCCAACTGTCGTTGAAAGATAATGATGATTTTTGCAGCCATGGTCATTTTCTTTTTCTTTCAATTTTTTTTTTCTACATACCTTGAATTGTCACGAATTACGAGGTTGTTTACTGCCTATGTAAAACTTTCAAATGACAACAAGGAATTCAACAAACAACAGCAAACCAAACACTTATGACAAGGGTTTTGCGTATCGAATAGTGTGATTCAACGAAATCTATAATATTACGGATGCAACGGTTCACAATAATTGGTTAATCATTTTGTTTCGGTGTATCTTCATAAATTAAATACTGCCCACTTAAGAGAATCCAATACGATTAGATAGATAGAAATATGTCAGTGATATAAGACACGAGATGACCTAAGAAACGTCCGATCAACATCGAAAATCTTATATGCAACGTGGTCCATTGCCGATCATTTCGTATCTTAATAATTATCAATAAATGATACAGTTACTGTAGAAGATTAGACAGGAAGAGGAAGTGAGATGTTATACATGCTACGTCCTACGTCATAGAATGTAAGTGCTGATGGTAGGATATATAGCATTCCATAGACTTACACGAGTCTCAATAAATACATGATAATTAACAGAACAAGGCATAAGATAGATTCATAACGCTGCGATAGACTGTTACAACTATAGAATGCTAACGGGCCAAGGAAAAAAAGCACAATATTAATTTATGCTTGGGTATTAGTTGTATCGCATTATTGAATTAAAAAAAAATATATATATAAAAATAAAAAGTCAAATCTCTAAAGTTATGAAGAGGGATGAGCAGCTTATGGTCCCGCTATAATTCACGTAGAAGATCCAATTACCGAAAAGTTCAAATCCCATAATATTGTGCTTGCAGTGTAAAAGGAAGTTTCGTTGATGGTGTTAAGCAGCTTGTTAGAAGTGAGCCAAGGAGGTGTTCTAGGTACGTACCCCAACTGGACAGGACCGAGGGCAGACTGGCGGGCGATATTATCGTCACTAATCAATGCGCGTGTCATGGACTCGGTGGGGTTCAAGCCTGCGTGCTCTTGCTGACGACACAACAGACAAGACACAACCAAATTAGCACACTATACACGACCACAATGCTCCAATGCCACTCTGCTGTTGCATGGGTGCTTGGTTTTCAATGTGCGTGCGGTTGTCATCGAAGGAAAACCCTGGACGTGTCAAAGCCAAGCAAAAAGTCAAAGTCAGTTTTGAAGAAAAAGTTACACGTGGTCGCGAACTGGTGTCCCTTCGAAGAAAAACGATAATTTCGAACAACTCATCTCCCGTTTGAAAAACTTGACACGTGGTAGAGACAATATTATGGATAGAAAATATTTTAAGGAAACACGGTTACTATTTGCCATCGAATGGAGTAACTAAATATTTTTTACGTTTTTATTCTTTGTAAGCTTTGAAAATTGTACGTAACAGCATGTACGTGAATCTGGAACAAGTGGTAACGCGGAATTCATAACTTTGCTGTTGTTTGCATTATTGTTATTGGCTTTGAACGTACTAGGGTGTCACAAGTCACCGCACTTTCTCTAAATACGAATTGCCAATCTTGTTAATGCCATCATCACTCTCAGTCCACTGAACTTTGTGTATCAATTATATACGAGGTTATTCAGGACTATCGCACCACCTGAAGATGATTTACATTAAATACCATGGTACAACCATCTTCGGATGGTGCAAGAGCCCTGAATAATCGTGTATATAATGTGTGTGTATATATTCGGACAAGAAATTGTCCTGAAGCTATTCCTTGGGCAAACATATATATATTATAGTATACGTAATGTAATAAATAAAAATGTTATGTCTGTATAATATATGTATATACTGTAACACTGTAACTAAGAGAGAGTCCCTCTATCGTTTATTTAATATTGTAATCTCGAACCGTTGTTTTATCGAAAACTCCTTTTACCGAAAGATATATTTTTGCTTCGTTATTTCGTCGAATCGTCTTTTTCCCGATCCATCATTTTCCTGAAAGACTCAAATAGCCGAACGTTGCATCTGCCCCCATATGCCTCCTTGTTACTGTTTCGAAATTACGTTCTTGCATAACGTATTCTATAATATTAAATATGAGAACTACCGCGTGTGTGTAACATTGCATATAGAATAACAAAAATTAATATAGAATTTTTATATTCTTTAATTAATTCTGTTCATCGATTCGAAGATCAATACATAATTTTAGGAGATAAAATGTTGGAATAAGAAATGCCTACTTATTGATTTTACACATTTTTTTAAAAATATTATTATGCATGAGAGACATGCTTAGAACGTATTCCGAACAATGCTGGTGTTAGCGTATTCCTAAATGAGTTTCAAGTATCCATGCATGCACCTTACCCAGAAAGTATGGCTAGTAGGTTTCACAATTCTGCTACCGTAGGAGACGATAGTTGGAAACTACATTACTTCTGTTAAATAACAAAATTTTTTAAATCGTATTTCATACTTTTTATCATTCTTAGCAACATCGATACTGAAACCAAGGATAAATGTATACACTTTTGTTGTCTATGCAGGTGAACTACTCATGAAAAATTGTTATTCTTCTGCTCTCGAATACAACTATTAACAAGAGTTCAATACCCAAATTTTATTATCTAACGTGTTATCAACTTATTGGGTTACTTTAAATTTATACAGTAATATTTATATTTTTTTCGTATTATTTATTTATCTTTCGACGGAACCAAGTTATTTTGATCCGGCTCGATACGTTTCGATCGGTAACTAGAATTTTTGAAACAAAAATGACTTTTCAAGAATAAGACGACTCGGAATTTTGCCATTCGTGAGAATCAAAGATTCGAGTTCTTGGCCTGTTCGAGAGAACAATGATCCGTAAAAATATCATTCCAGAAAGCAGTAGGGACTCGCTAAGAGACATTCTATCGTAGAAACATGGCGATTCTTATTGAACAATCTGAAAGAAATTTACAAGACGTATTGAGAGTAGGTTATTTTGTATTAATGTCACCCAATTCCTCTACGTTCAAGTTACACCAAAACTCGTATGTTCATTCGTTAAACCATTCAACGTTCAGCTCCGATTACATGTGAGTTATTCGTCGAACTCTATGGTTTTATGCATTTTCATTACCACAATTTAATTTAATTCTTCATAGTAATATAAACTCTCTTTGAGTGATTCGCGTTAATTATCGACAGCACAGAAGGATGGTGGTGCAAAATGCGACAATTAAATAAAGTAACAAAGCAAACAGGCAAGAGACGCATACCAAATGATAGGCAATCTGTTAGCAGAGCTACCAAATAATATGACACACCTATTCCCATCCGTCACCACGTCGATAAATGTCAAACACTAAAAATAAAATAGTTATCGAGAACAAATCAGGATATAGTGAAAAGCTTGCAATGCGAAAAAACGCCGTGGTTAATAAAAATATATATTCATATACATACCCATGGCCACACCATCATCATTTATATGTTATTCACATGACAGTCTCTACATGTTGTAGCGAATAATATATTTTGTTCACTAGTCACAAGAGAATGCTCCGATAAATAATTAGATACGCCTATATAGAAGCCAGCGATTCGATCCTTTCATTTTCTGTTCACTATTCAATGAATCTTTAATCACCGGAAATACACGATTTGAAACAATTATTTCGATACAGTTTGAAACACGGTCCGTTAAGACAAGTCGTACAGGTTATGTCAAACTGTATCCACTGTTGTACAGTGTGAGCGTAGAATGCTAGATAATGGAATCTCTTGCGCGTCGTTACAGACTTCGCGTGAGCATTGAACGCGTGAAATAAAAAATAAAACTTAAAAATCCGATCGAAGACAAGTAAATAGATTGTTATTCAACAAAGCAAACAGTCGCGTTTGTCTTTAAAGGGCATCAGGAATTGTCAAAGCATTTCTCGGTATGCGGATCTAAAGCTTCGAATCTTGATAATTGATACGTTTGAAGTCTGTTATCATTCATAAGGCGTGAATAAATGACTGATAAACTCTTACGAGCGTCATTGCGTTTCGATGGATCTATGAGTCATCTGATAAAGTGACTAATGAGACAGTAGTCAAAGTAGGTATAATACATTTATAAGCATGCCTATATAAAATAGAGTCAGTTAAAACAGTTAAATTACTTAAATGACTTTCGAAAAAATTTTTCAAGTCAGAAGATATTAGAGACAATTACGAATATATAAGAATGATATTAGGAATGAAGTTAATAATTTAGTTAATAATTTTTCAGCTCGATTCTAAAAAGAATGCTTTGACAATGACGACGCGTGTCGATCATTCTTTCTGGCAATGGGAGAGCACGGACAGCTACAGGCAGACATTGAGCAAAAACAGGGTTGCGCAAACGCAAATAACGGTTGATAACAGCTTGCCTGAGGGGGTTCCTATAGTGTGCTCCTATGGTGTCTGCCGCAGTGTACAGGTGCTGTAACCATAGAACACACTAACTTAACGTGCCCTCTACTTAATGCTAGACGTCCGGTACACCACTTATATCGCCTTTAAAGAGAAACAAAGCTCTAATAAGTGCACCGACGGCAAGTGCGCGACGCTCAAACTTGCCAAGCAAAACGCATTAGCCTAGCGACTGGAGTTTACTTGGAAAAATCAATTCAGCCTTCCCCCCCTGCCCCCTTATTGATCCTAATATTTGAACATCGTGAGACCGAGTACCATAATCGTGGCACAGTGCATAATAATGTGCGTTTGGTGAAATTATTATTACAGAGTCAAATCAAAAGAACATGCGTGTCGTACAATGAATGATCCTCGATCACACGTCTGTAGATTGCAGAGCGACGTGATTTCACGTCCCAGACGTTACTTGGCGTTACAATTAGATTTTCTATTAAATTGTGCGAACTCTCAAAATTCCCATGTTATACCATTAACGTGTGAGCATCGCAAATCGCTTCGCTCTGCACAGTTGAAGAGGTACGCCACAATTAATTACCCGAGCTTGAGAGCCTGGCCGCCAGCGCGGAGGCCCTCTTCACCCAACAAAGTGACTTGCTCTTCCTCGCGGTTTGGGTCTGCCATCTGCGACACGACACCTCCATGCTCAGCCTGGCAACAGACACACGTCACCCCTCCATACGCCCTATCTCCTTTCAATCTTCTTTTTTTTTATGTGAAATGGGAAACGTAATTGGATATGTCTATTGTAGAAAAATAGACGATTGGTTGCTCACAGGAGCGTGGACGAAGATAAGAGGTAGATGATACAAAAGGAACCTTACATAATCTGCAACAGATTTTTCACGTAGAGATCTTTCGCAGATCTCTCGTATGTTTCTCAGCAAAAATGTTCGTTCACCCTGGATTACTTAGGAATATTAGTTCTAGAAGACACTGCAGTTTTTGTATCAAGTATCGATAACATGCTTCCTCATTGTAGTACTAAAAATTCATACGCTAGAATTTCCCGATGGTATTACCGTGAAATTATGTGAAGATCTTGCAAAGTGTCTTGAAAAAAAAAAAACCATTCGAAAATCGATACTCGAATTACAAAAATTGAGAATCAGAAGCCCTCATCGATAATTGTTGCACTACTGGGATGTATAATCGTCAAGCGTCGGTAATGATGTTTTCATATTAACTCGTGGATGCAACGACGAAATACATTTTCCAGATGCACGTGCCTCATGCAGTATTCTTCAACGTTCACGCTCAATTATACAATTTTAGCGAATAGTCGATTGTGTAGTTTTGAATTAACATTTCCTTTCGGTCAACATCGCGCGAAATACTTATCACTCATGGAAGCAACACGCCCAGCCAAAAGATGCATGCGTATTATTCTAAAGACATGTGGCACATTACGTAAGTCTCTATTGTCCTATATCTGTTACCTAATGGCTTCTACGATTGGCGCTACACCTTTTTATTTCTTTTATGGACTGCGTTGCGCAATGAAAATAAATTTGTTGGGACACAAATGGAGAAATATCTTGTGAATCGACAAATGGTCGGTAAGGTATCATGAAATCGTTATTTCTAAAGTAATATTTATATAACGATAGGTCCACTCTTATATCACGTTAGAATGAAAATTGAAGAGTATTTAAAAATAAAACACTCTCAGCTGTGTACCAAATACTTGGCGCAGGAGGAGATCAAGTCTCTTGATTTAATTGTTAAACTGCTAGTTAGCACCTTCAATGTACTTGTCTGAGGTATCTCCTTTAGCCAATTAGTAAGACGCGTGTGCTATAGTAATAATATGGCAATTCTATATACACGCTATATTTATCACCCACATCAAAATCAAGTAAGAATTAAGCTGAACGACTTTGGGAGTGTGCTGACGCAAATGGTGCGTGTGTTCCATCAGCATGTGATTACAATAATTCACAAGTTCTTAAACGAATTCTCGCGATCAACACGTAACGTTCTTTAAGGAGAATTAAGAACATTTAGAATGTTACGCGAAATTCTGATATGAGATTTGTACGTTTTCTTAGTACTCAGATTAAATCAAAAGATCTTTTAAGTGGCATTTTACAATTGTGGGAGGAAAAATTTGGAAACTAGAACATATTTTCTTAATCGAAACCTCGCACGACTTCGAAGTGCTCAAATTGATTGATTTTAATTTATATCGAGGGAATTTAGGGGAAAAATATATATAATTAATCAGTAATGACAATTTAATCTATTTTAGATGCTCTTTATCGTTAATCAATTTCCACAGGCTAATCCGTGTTTCGTTGAAACTGATTTTTCTTGATTAGACAGATTAAATGACTGCTATGATTCATGATAAGAGCGACATCTTCTATCTACATTTGAGCCCCTCGTCTGGTGGGTGTTATACAATCATGCGTATACCTCGTGATGACGCTAAATAACTTCAATCTTAAAGTTTTCGCTACTACTGCACGTAAATTTACGACAAACGTATTCCCATAGCATTCACTATATGAGGTTATTTGAGGAACAGGGTTTCTATGATTTTACGTGGAAAAGTGATACTAGCGACACTCATTCGTATACAAACATTTATAAAAAAGGAAAATACTTTAAAAAAATATATATATGCAAAAATCATGAACAATAAGTCAAATCTGACAAACTAAATAATTTTTTGGCAAACACAAATTGAACGATAGAAATTTATATACATGTATTCCGATATATCTCTACGGTTAATACAAAAGTATATATCTGGCAGTTGGATTCATTAAACAATATACTATATTCTTGAACGTTATTCAGATCCATTGTGCACAACAACAATGCATTAATTTTTAAGTGACTCTACACTATTATTACAGACGCTTGCGATCCTTACTGTCATCCCAGAATTATGAATGCATTCTTGAAAAAGTCAATCAGTCACCTTACCTCGTTGAAGACGAGCCTCGACGAGGGAATTCGGTTTAGTGATTGGGTCTAATAATCAGGAGACAGGGCGTAACGAGTGACTTGTGTCCGTTGCATATCTGCAACTTTGTTAGTCGGCAACACTAACACATTAAACATCCCTAAAATCACTTAACAAATCAATCATTAGTAACACATAACGGAAAACACAGGGGAACACGAGGACTACCTCTTTTACTCTCATCACGAGATCGACTATAATGTTAATTATTTAAGATGAATTAGTGAGATGTGTGTATTATTTACGTTATAAGTGCTGCTTCATTCGGTTATGATTACAAAGCAAATATATAAAGAAAACTTGCTTCAGGCACTTTGCAGTATTGTTCAGAGAAACTTGACATGCATATCATTACTCTCATAGCCCATGAGCCTGTAATCCTGTCGCTGTTAGCAAATCATACATTTAGTAAGGAGTCCGGTGCTTCATATAGCACTCCAACTGTCGTGCGCTAGTAATATTTACATCCTCGTATACACTCGTAAATTAAAGGTAGTGAAAAGTAAGGAGTGTATCGAATACTTGAGGACAAACATAACGTGATTACTAAAGTGTATCCTATGTCAAAAGTAAAGCCAACATTTACATAGATGCTATTTAAAATACCGATACTCTTCCAATGATTATTCAAGATCTTAGATCTAAATCCTGCAACCATTTAGTTGATAAAATATGTGATAACAAGAGTGTATGTTTAGTCAACCATTATACCCATCATGCCAGAAGCCAATTGAAAATAGTACATGAATATTGATATTGATGAGGCACCATCAGCGATAATTTGCTAACATGACCCGATTCGATAACAACGCAAAAGTAAATTTCTTGCAAATTATAAAATAAATATTTGCAACATCATAGATTGTTGTACTTTATAGTGACAGATTCTTTATGATTATTTTGTCGAATATACAGGAGCTTTATAATTTGGGAGTGTAAAGTATTTGCTTTATAATACTATAAATTGATGTACCTAATGTTTCTATTTCAAGATTATTTGGGATTATATACATGATTAATATCTGATGCATATCATAGAGTTGACGATGCAATTACATTTTAACTGTAATTGTCTCCTCCGAATTTACTAGTATCAAATTACAGATATTGAACTATCCCCCCCCCCCCCTAACCCTTACAACCAAATAGTATTAATCTAATTTTCAATGACCAACGTCACTGTGGTTTCAAAATTATCAATATATTTCAAAGCAAATGAGTATTGTTTCTTCTTACCTCATCAAAAAAGATCTGTGTTTTTCTCAAAATATGCTTGAGCTCAGTAAGCTCCAAAAAGTTGCGCTTCAGTGCCTCAGCATTTTGATTAACCTCTCGCAACTCATTCTCAAGCTTTTCAAAGGTAGCTTCAAGATCAATCATCTCTCGAGGCTGCGGAGCCTCAGGACTCTCACCCGTGTCCAGCATAGGGATTTCATCCTTCTTGATTTCCTTTTCAAGGTAACGCAACTTGCGCTCCATTTCATCGCAGCGACGAACCTCATTGACGAATTTACGTTGAAATGCATTGACATCAGGATTCAACTGCGAATCGATAGCTACCATCAATACAAAGTTCCATATACAACATAAGACTCAGGTCACAAGACATGAAACCACGAATCATGTGACCACGAATCCTTGAAACGAGGAAAGTATATCTATCGCTGTACAAAATCCTTATTTTTTAAATTAGTTTCCCAAGATCAATTTAAATTTATTAGTTTTGGAAGAACTTCACGCATCATTGATAAGAATGAGTGAAACTTACGTCTCGAAATTGAACGAGGCCAAGCTCGCCGAGCTCGGACACGCAGGCATAGGCAGCCTCGGATTGTAGGAAGAGCTGACACAAGGTCATCTCCTCGCTACGGAAAAGCGAACCCATCTTGGAAGTTTTTAGACGAGTGTGTATTAATCACTGGCAGAAGTCACTGAGTTCTTTCTCAATTCGTAAATCTCATAGCTTCACAGACTCTCTTGTAGACGTTAATTTCTTTCCGCAGAAAACCACTGGGACAAAAGTACACCACTATATCCAATGACTTACCCGAGGACTCTGAGAAAGAAACTGAGTCGGACGATGAGGACCGTATGAGACCTCAAGCAAGTAACGATCAATAGAGTATAGTCATGAGAATACCAACACCAATACCGTTCTAAAGAATTATACTTGAGAGACACTATTTCCCAGTGAACATCTTGCAAACTGCATGCGAAATTCTTCTTGAACAGTTATCGATATTGCAGAGCTCTATAGCTATTAACTCGACACGACTCAATGGCTCCACGCAGTTAGCCCTTCATCTATAACGGATTCAAATGATTTTTTTGCAATCGTTTGTAGGTCGTTTGTAGGTGTTTGATATTGCATCCACGACGTTTGATAGTCCATCATTTATT